>JAVXUP010000348.1:0-525668 GCA_033070095.1 Escallonia herrerae | reverse complement strand
TGTGGTGGTTGGCCATGGCCTGTTGTTGTTGGTACGGTGGTTGAAGAGTTTTCTCTATGGGTGGATGGTTGGTCTGGAGATTACGTCTTTCTAGTAACCGCTTCTCTTTAGCAGTTAGTAGAGGGTGTTGTGTAAAGGCTGATTTTTATTGTATTAAATGGTGAAGAGTATATTGGTAAAGATGAATAACCGCCTAAAAGAGAAGGACTTACGCGAGATTTAAGAAAAAAATCTAAATCTGAACCGTCCACCTTGGGACGTGGACGGCCTGATCAGAGGGGAAATAAGGATTTTTTCGGCGATGGATGCGGATCAGCCCTCATATATATATAGGGGGCCGATCCACATTTACCGGTGGAGAAATAACAATTTCTCCACCGAACCGCAGGTAAGAGCAGCGGTTGGGAAAAAACCGTCGGACACTACATTAATGGCGAAAAAGGCACGAGAAAATGGTGAGAAAATGGTGAGAATGGTGAGAAAATGGCGAGAAAAAGGTGAAAAGGAGAAAAAGGATACCAACTGCATGAAGAAGCAGCGGTTGGCATTAATATGCCCCTGCCACGTGGCGTCCCCCACCCTTGCCACGTGGCCCAACCGCGTATACAACCCGCGGTTGGGGCGATGGCCCCTGCCACGTGGCCCAACCGCTTATACAACCCGCGGTTGGGGCGATGGCCCTGCCACGTGGCGGCCCCCTTGCCACGTGGCCCAACCGCATAAAGAACCCGCGGTTGGGGGTGATGGCCCTGCCACGTGGCGTCCCCCCCGGGTGATGCCCCACCTGGTGTCCTTCCCCTCCTTATTGTGATGCCACGTGGCGTCCTTCCCTCCCCCGTGATGCCCCCCACGTGGTGTCCTTCTGCCAAATTTTTTTTTTTGCCGCAACCTTTGACCGCTCAATCACGGGTTGACTGTCTTTTTTCTTCTCTCTTCCTCACTTTTTTCTGTCTTTTTTCTTCTCTCTTCCTCACTTTTCTCTCTTTATAATCCCCTCCCCCGAACCCTTCTTCTGCACTCTATCATCTTTACCAACTTCCTTCGTACTTCATATCTCACCTACATAATCTCCACAACAATACAAACCAAAAAATTTTACGCTAGAAGATCGGTGGATAACCGCTAGAAGATCGGTAGATTTTTCTTTAAATACATCAAGTCACAACAAGTAAGTATTTTGAATTTCCTTATAATTCAATGTTAGGTTTATACAAATTAGCGTATTACATTTATAGATTCCAAAATAGCGATTTTTTAGGGCGCCAAATATAGACAGTTTTTCACAAATTTATAAAAAATAGCTAGAGCTAGATTTTGCCAAAGTGCAACAAAGAGACCCTAGTTATTCTTAAAGGATCCGTCTCAGGTAAAAAGTTCAGATTTTTCCAAAGACTGGAAAGGGATTAACTGATACGGGGAACCTTGTAATTCTGCAGAGTAATTTAAAATATCAAGCCAGCGCGATTGCGCACAAAACTTTTATGAGAACCCTAGGGTGTTGGGAAGTTCCATTCCCCAAAATTCGGGCCATTCCGAAGCCGTTACCTATTTTTTTGGCCGAACGGCCCTTTAAGCGCTCGATCCGGACACCGGTTCGAGATTTTGGGCGAAACCTCCGTAAAATACTTTTTAGATCAAGAATGAACTCAGGAAGCTTAAAATAGCTTTTTAAAGCAGTTTTGATATTTTCTCATGCCAGAGGGCATTTTGGTAATTTGCCACCCCGCGAGGGGTGTTTTGGTAATTTTACGTTTCGGGGGCGTAATTGGCGCTAGGGGTGAAAACTTAATTAGACAGTTTTTTCACGAATTTATAAAAAATAGCTAGAGCGTGATTTTGCCAAAGTGCAAAACAGAGACCCTATGTATTTTCAAAAGATCTGTATCAGGTAAAAATTTCAGATTTTTTCAAAGACTGTCAAGGGGCTAACTGATATGGGGAACCGTGTAACTTCGCAGTGTAATTTAAAATATCAAGCTAGCGCGATTTCGTGCAAAACTTTTATGAGAACCCTAGGATGTTGGGAAGTTCCATTCCCCAGGAATTCGGGCCATTCCGAAGCCGTTAGCTATTTTTTTGGCCGAACGGGCCTTTAAGCGCTCGATCCGGACACCGGTTCGCGATTTTTGCGCGAAAGATCCGTAAAATACTTTTTAGATCAAGAATTAACTCAGGAAGCGTAAAATAGCATTTTAAGGCACTTTTGATATTTTTCCTGATGCCAGGGGCATTTTGGTAATTTGCCACCCAGCGAGGGGTGTTTTGGTAATTTTCCCCGCCAAGTTTTCCAAACGACTTTTTAGTCCAGAAATGTAAGTAAACCACCTGAAATGTTGTTTTGAAGCTGGTTCGGGGGCGTTGGGGTGATAGTGAACCCCCAGGGGCATTTCGGTAATTTACCGCTCATCGGGGGCTATTTTGCTAGGAAGGATCCAGTTTAAAATTCATACCTTAAAATAACTTTTAGTTCAGGATGGGGTGATAGTGAACCCCCAGGGGCATTTCGGTAATTTGTCGCTCATCGGGGGCTATTTTGCTAGGAAGGATCCAACTTAAAATTCATACCTTAAAATAACTTTTAGTTCAGGAAAGGGTGTGAGACACCCGAAAACTTATTTTGTTCCGGATGTTCTGAACCTTGTGACGCACCGGCGATGACTGCCAGGGGGTATTTTGCATAAGTAGCGGGTGTTTTGGTAACTTTCCCCCTTTAAAATTTTTCCTGATATATTTGGTATATAATTGACGTAACCCATTTAAAAACTTGACTTTAAAGCGGTTTTGAGGTGTTGGGGGTGTAGGGGCCATCGGGGGGTATATTGCTATATAACCACGTTGGCGCTAAATTCAGTGGGAACTAGCGTAATTAAGCGTTCGGAGTGGTGGGAAGTGAGGATTTGTTTTAATACATTGAAATAATGACTATTGCTAATGTGTTGGTAAGCTAGGTTAAAGATCCAGTTATAGTTTTGGAATGTAAATATTATGGACGCTAAGTTGGTTTATAATTATATTTTGTTCTTAGAGGTATGAATTTCAGCCCTGGACCTCATGATACATCAATCCTATACGATGACGATGACCACGTCGCGAGGCACGTATTTGACGGTGTCGATAGGGGTGTTTTGGAAACAATTCAAAGCACAAGGCACCTTGAAGAGTGGGTACTAAACGAGGAACAAATACAGCTATTACACCGTCAAAATTTAACCCTGTTCACCGATTGCGGGAAATGGTCTCGACACGACGATTGCCTTATATCCGCTCTAGTTGAACGATGGAGGAGCGAGACGAACTCATTTCACTTCCGGTTTGGTGAAATGACTGTTACGTTAGAGGACGTCGGATATATACTTGGAATCCCATGTCACGGCAGACCCGTTACTCTGAACGTGCCGTCTGCATCCATAGCGAATATGGCTATGCAGTATTTTCCGGGAATTCCAAGGGCAGCTCTTACAACAAACGGCGTCAAGCTTAAATGGCTGAGAGAGCAGTACGGCGTGCTACCGGATGAATACACTCCTCAAGATTTCGTGACGTATACGAAGGCATTCCTTCTGTATATTATTGGAGCTATATTACTTCCGACGCATTCGAAAAACACGGTGCATCCGAAGTATATGGTGTTCTTGGAGGATCTTGAGGAGGTATACTCGTATTCGTGGGGTTCAGCTGTCCTTGCGCACCTATATCGAGCACTGCATAAGGCTACGAGAAACGGTGCCAAGTCCATTGCCGCCTGCCTGACTCTATTACAGGTATGAGCATTTATTTTCTTGGTCGGATCCTTAGTCAATATATTCGGGATTAATTACTAATTCCATATAATGTTTGCATTCACAGGTTTGGTCTTACGAGAGGCTACCCATGGGTCGTCCACAACCGTTGGTAGATTCCGATGAGACGTGGCCTAGGGTGTGGGCCTGGGGGCCTACGACCAACCGGAGGAGGAGACGGGTAGACCCTCACCACCATCTAAAGTTCTATCGGGGGGAACTAGAGATACTAGATGCATCCCAGGTGACGTGGCAGCCATATGGCAAGGTGATGCATCTGTTGGATGAGTGGTGTTGGCAACTTCCGGTGTCGTACGTGCTGGCAGGTTTGGTTCGGGTGCCGCTCATTCACTTCGAAGAATGTGAGTTTCAGATGCCCGATCGAGCTATGAAGCAAGCTGGCTGTCCACAAGGGATACCAAAACCCGCTGTAGACATGCGGCCATACAGGGGTGGTCGAGGGCCGAACTTCGAGGTGGCTGATGCCTTGATTTTGTTGGGTGACGAGGTGCAACAGTGGAATACCTGGCAGGAAACGTATGATAGCCTTGTATCGCTGAAGCACGACGGCATTAGTACTGAGGAATACTTACAGTGGTTTCTCAGGGTGACGCGCACGAGGGTGAATCGCCCTTCCCAGGTGAAGAAGACATCGTATGCGCCACGTGAGGTCTATGACCAGTTCTGGGCATTGGCCATTGTAAGTCATGCTAGTGTTGTTTGGTAATTTATTTGCGCACCTTATCGACCATGCCTAAAATGATTAGCCATATTTTCTATGCATGTTTTTTAGGTTGACCAGGGCATTGAGGTGTTCAAGCAGCTGGAGTCGTTTGACTGGTTTGTCGCGCAGGCTCCTGACAATCTCAAGAGGTCCATTGAGAGGTACAAGACTGAAGTTCAAAACTTTAGTCTTGCGTACCGGGGTTACCAAGGGGAGCCGTCTAGTCGCCCTCCTCCTGACGCGTACGACTATCAGCCCCAGAGTCAGGTGTGGGAGCCGTCTAGTCGCCCTCCTCTGACGCGTACGACTATCAGCCCCAGAGTCAGGTTCCCTAAGTAGGAATCCAGGCCTCGCGCCCAAGCTTTCGGTCGGACAAAGGACAAGCGACGAAGCCATTGAGGCCGGACAAGATGGGTTGGATCGACCGGCACTACTTCGGGCATGAGCCTGTCAATTCAGCAGACTTTCCCCTTGCGACATTCCTAGGTCATGAGGATATCAGAACGTTGGCGCCGGAGACAGATCTTTCAAATTTTGTCATGAACGCTTACATAGAACTGCTCCGGATTAGAGAGCAACATTTTAACCGTTCTGAATATTTGAAGCTTAACATGTATCCCACTCATTTTGTGGAATTAACGGTGAGAGAATTCACAGAATGGAGGCGAGGGGGCGGCAGGAGTAAGTGGAAACCAGGTCGAAACGTGTTAGGCATGATGAACGCAGACTATCAATGTCCCGCTGCTGATGCGAACCTTATCATGATACCTTGTCATCATGCAAACCACTGGTTCCTATTAGTTCTCCATCCAGCGTTCAGAACAGTTCACATATACGATAGCCTAAGGGAGGACGAGCCTGGACAGCTGCTGGCACAGATGTACAACGAGTACATCACTTTAGTGGTTAGTTTTTATTTTTTGACCTTGGCTCATAGTATATTGTTCTTGTTTCATAGGCTTGATTCTCGTTTTTATTGTTGGATGCAGACTACTGTCCTCTCGCTAGCGTGCGAACGGCCACAGGGGGACCCTTGGACGGTCGTGATGATAAAGGACCGACCAAAGCAATATAACGGTCACGATTGCGGGATTTACGTCCTCAAGTACATGGACTACATTGCTCGCTCGGAAGTGCTCAAACACTCCTCGTGGACTAGGAAGGATGCCTTGACGTTTAGGTATAGGATAGCCTGGGAGCTGAAAAAGAATGAAGCTAGACGCCTTCATTACCATTATCCTGACGTGCGTGGCTAGCTGCTGTGATGTTACAAAAAACTGTACCAAAAAGAAATGTACATAATTTTTCGCATGCTATGAATTTGGCGCTAAAATGTGCGCGAATATACCTTTCATATGACGCATTCGAAAAAATTATGCGTCTCGCTTTTCGCCGAAATTCATAGAAATGGGCTAACTAGCGTGCATGAGGTGCAATGAGGGAAAAAAAAGTGACAAAAAAAATTGTAACTTTTTTCGGAAGCTATCAATTGGGCCTTAAAGTGTGCCCGAATAGGCCCTTCCTAGGAAAACCCAAAAAATAATGTGTCTCGTTTTTTGCCGAAATTCATACAAATGGGCTAACTAGCGTGCCTGAGGTGCAATGAGGGAAAAAAAAGTGACAAAAAAAATTGTAACTTTTTTCGGAAGCTATCAATTGGGCCTAAAGTGTGCCCGAATAGGCCCTTCCTAGGAAAACCCAAAAAATAATGTGTCTCGTTTTTCGCCGAAATTCTTACAAATGGGCTAACTAGCGTGCCTGAGGTGCAATGAGCGAAAAAAAGTGACAAAAAAAATTACAACTTTTTTCGGAAGCTATCAATTGGGGCCTAAAGTGTGCCCGAATAGGCCCTTCCTAGGAAAACCAAAAAAATAATGTGTCTCGTTTTTCGCCGAAATTCTTACAAATGGGCTAACTAGCGTGCCTGAGGTGCAATGAGCGAAAAAAATTGACAAAAAAAATTACAACTTTTTTCGGAAGCTATCAATTGGGCCCTAAAGTGTGCCCGAAAACGGAGTTACCAAAAATATCAATAATCCACAAACCAAATCACAAATTAAAGATTCCACAAACCAAATCACAAATTTAAACATTATAAAAGTTCAATTTATACAACTGAAACATTAACCCTAACACTCTTCATCATCATCGTCCTCCTCGACCATACTGCCAGGTTCGATACCTAACACTTTATAATGGTTTCTCTTGTCATGATCAGTCATCTTATTACACAACGCACACTTTCGTAATTTTTTTTGACCCGTTGCTTCTTCAATCGGATTCTTCATGCGTATTGCTCGTTTTCGCCCTTTTGTTTGAGAAATAATTGGATCAAAAATGTCGTCCTCCTCACCTTGTAGGTCAGTGCCGTCAATGACTGGCTGTTTGGCTCGATTGAATCTACCGGCTGGAGTCGTCCGAGTAGTCGGAGTGTCCACAGTTTCTGGTAATGCCATCCTAAACTGTGCATGCTTAGCCTTATCCCGTGCGGCTGCTTCAACTTGATACCTGTACCCATCAAATGTCGACGCTGCATCCATTGATAAACCGTGCATGATGTTACAAAGGTGATTATATCGCAGCGACTCAGATTGCTCGAAATCAACTGAAACATTGGGCACGTAAGGAATGTGACCGTGGACTCTATTGGCTTCCTTCGTCCACCGTTCCAAGATATACTGTGGAGGGATTTCACTAGCATTCTTGGCGCTCAAAACCCTCAACGCGTGTCGACAAAGTATACCTTTATGCTCAAACAGTTGACAGTTGCAATTAACCAACCCGGTGTCCTTACAAACTGCTACGGTAAAATGTCGTCTGTTCCTCGGAGCCGACGAAGAGCACGGATTGGCGAAATTCGTCACATTTGTCAAAGCATAAACCTTGATATCTCTGGTGGAATACTCGTGCAACTTTGTCATGCCATATTGATTCGACTTTAGTAGTTCCTCTTGAAACTGTCGAAACATTTCCTTGGTATAGACTTGAGCCGCATGAGCCTCTAAAGGTGAATAAACTAGTATAGCTCTTTCTTTGCAAACTGTAGCCGCGTCGGCTTCTCTCTCACGGTACAATTGCCTGTCAACGGCTTTCTGCATCTCTAGTACGAACTCCGCTATACTTGAAGAATGGCCTACGTACCCATCAAAGAATGAATTCATACCTTCGCTTCTCGAGGTCGTAGTCATTCCGGCTGCAAAAAACTTCTTGGTGTAGGCACCGACCCACTGTGTCTTGATCTCATACAACGATTGTAACCATTCATGATTGTGCAAATAGTAAGTATCCATTAACGTGGCCCACCTCTCCTCGAACACGTCTACCGTCAACGATTTCTTCACACATGTATTAAAGTCAGTCTTGAATGACGGATGGTTTGCATATACATTGTGAAGCCGTTCGGGATATTTGTTGCTTATGTGCCATGTGCACAGGCCATGGTGAGTATCTGGAAGGACCTTAGCGATTGCATTTTTCATTGCCAGATCTTGGTCGGTGATGATGGTCTTTGGAGGAATATGATACATTGCTTGAAGCCACGTTTCAAATAACCACGTAAATGACTCCTCCGTCTCATCCCTAAGCAGGGCAAAGCCAAACGAGATTGACTGATAGTGGTGGTTCACCCCGGTGAACGGAGCAAAAGGCATAGAGTACTTATTGGTGCGGTATGTGGTGTCAAACGTCACAACATCCCCAAAATTTTGGTAAGCAGCTCTAGAACGGGGGTCCGCCCAAAATATAGTACTAATGCGGTTCTCATCATCCAGTTGGAGACTGTAGAAAAATCCAGAATTCTCACTCTGAAGGCACCTGAAGAGATCAAGTGTAGTTTGAGAATCACTCTTACCGAAAGACTCTCTCCTCTGAGCACGAAGTTCATTTCGAAGGTCTACTTCGTTGAAACTCAACTTGTCAATCCCCCCAGCCTGGCTTGAGAAAACCCCCATCATCTTAGAAGGTGGAATTTTAGCCTCGGCCATTGTAAAAATCAGTTGTCTGTGTGCCGCGCTTATTTCTCGGTGTTGATGAATTTGACCAATCTTACTAGGGGTCATCAACTGATGATTATGGCTCAACTCCACTCCTGTCACAACCCAATGGTTTTCATTTTTTCGGTGTACTGCATACACATGGGCCTTGCAGCCGGTACCCGGAAATGTGTCCCGTTTTCTTTGTCTTGTTGTCCCTTCGTCACTGATCCGAACGACCGGGGGTACATGCGGTGCTCCTCTATGACACTCAAATAGTCTTGCACAAATTTGATCTGTATTCGCCCGTTTTCTAGTCGTCTTAGTTCTAATACCGAAACCTATCGTTTTCGAATATGCTCTATAGTATGCTTCAACTTCGTCCAGTGTTTGAAAAACTTGACCAACGTAAGGTGGATCAGAACCTTCACAAAAATTATTTCCTCCAGTTGCATCCATATTTATACTGAAATCTAAAAAATAAAAATTATATCATTCTCAACAAGTCATAGAATTAAATAAAAGAAGAATAAAATTTATTTAAACGTAATTGTTGGAAATTTTGTATAATGTAAAATTAGCAAAGGCAAATTACCGAAATGCCCCCGGGGGTTCATTATCACCCTAACGCCCCAAATCAGCTTCAAAACAACCTTTCAGGTGCTTTGCTTACATTTCTCGACTAAGAAGTCCTTTGAAAAACTTAACGCTGCAAAATTACGAAAATACCCCTATCGGGGATGCGAATTACCAAAATGCCCCCTGGCATCATAAAATCTGAAAAGTGCTTTGAAACGGGATTTTAAGCTTCCTAAATTCACTCTTTAAAATAACTTTTCAGGTGGACTGAAAAACTTTTTCGAAAAAATTACCAAAACACCCCTCGCGGGGTGGCAAATTACCAAAATGCCCCCTGGCATCAGAAAATATCAAAAGTGCTTTAAAAAGCTATTTTAAGCTTCCTGAGTTCATTCTTGATCTAAAAAGTATTTTACGGATTTTTCGCCTAAATATCGCGAACCGGTGTCCGGATCGAGCGCTTAAAAGCCCGTTCGGCCAAAAAAATAGCTAACGGCTTCGGAATGGCCCGAATTCCTGGGGAATGGAACTTCCCAACACCTAGGGTTCTCATAAAAGTTTCGCGCGAAATCGCGCTGGCTTGATATTTTAAATTACACTGCAAAGTTACAAGGTTGCGTGTATCAGTTAACCCCTTTCCAGTCTTTGGAAAAATCTGAAATTTTTACCTGATACAGATATTTTGAAAATAACTAGGGTCTTTGTTTTGCACTTTGGCAAAATCTAGCTCTAGCTATTTTTTATAAATTCGTGAAAAAACTGTCTAATTAAGTTTTCACCTTTAGCGACAATTACGCCCCGCAATCAGCTGCAAAACAACATTTCAGGTGTTTTACTTACATTTCTGGACTTAAAAGTCCGTTGAAAAACTTTTTTGGGAAAATTACCAAAATACCCCTCGCGGGGTGGCAAATTACCAAAATGCCCCCTGGCATCAGAAAATATCAAAAGTGCTTTTAAAAGCTATTTTAAGCTTCCTGAGTTCATTCTTGATCTAAAAAGTATTTTACGGATTTTTCGCCTAAAAATCGCGAACCGGTGTCCGGATCGAGCGCTTAAAAGCCCGTTCGGCCAAAAAAATAGCTAACGGCTTCGGAATGGCCCGAATTCCTGGGGAATGGAACTTCCCAACACCCTAGGGTTCTCATAAAAGTTTCGCGCGAAATCGCGCTGGCTTGATATTTTAAATTACACTGCAAAGTTACAAGGTTGCGCGTATCAGTTAACCCTTTCCAGTCTTTGGAAAAATCTAAAATTTTTACCTGATACAGATCTTTTGAAAATAACTAGGGTCTTTGTTTCGTACTTTGGCAAAATCTAGCTCTAGCTATTTTTTATAAATTCGTGAAAAATTCTATTTTTGACGCCCAAAAAAATCGCTATTTTGGAATCTTTCGAATGTAATACCCCGATTTGTCAAAACGTAATTTTGACGCCCTAAACACGAATTTTAGACTATTGTAAGAACAATTTAAGCGTAACACAATTTAAACAATCAATTGGTAAGAAGAAATTGAAAAATACTTACTTGTTTTAACTTGATATATTTAAAGAAAAATCCACCATCTTCTAGCGGTTATCCACCGATCTTCTAGCGTCAATTTTTTTTGTTTGTATGTAGGTGAGATAGGGAGGATGAGGAGAGTGGAAGAAATGATTCGGGGAGGAGGGATTTTATAGAGAGAAAAGTGAGAGAGAGGAAGAGAAGAACCGTGAGTGAACAGCAGGGAGGGGGAGGGGGGAATGACACGTGGGGGTGGGGGTAGGGTGGTAATGACACGTGGGGGGTTCACGGGTGGGGGAAGGGGGGTTCACGGGTGGGGGAAAAGGACATAGGGTGGGGGCCACGGGGTGGGGGGCAAGGGGGTGGGGGGAAGGGGGTGGGGGTCACGGAAGGCAATAATGCCAACCGCATGTAGGAGTTGCGGTTGGGCATTAATGCCAACCGCATATGGGAGTTGCGTTTGGGCATTAATGCCCATTTTCTCGCGAGTTTTTCATTTTCTCGTGATATTTTCGTGAATTTCTCATAGTATTTTCGTCCTTTTTGGTCCCTTTTCGTCCTTTTTGCGCCACGTGGCACGCCTTTTTCCCAACCGCTGCTCTTACCTGCGGTTCGGTGGAGAAATTGTTATTTCTCCACCGGTGGGTGTGGATCGGCTCCCATATATATATACACACACACACACACACACACACATATGTAGGTAGTAGGTAGGTAGGGAGGGAGGTAGGGGATGGTACACCACATATACAGAATGTTGACTGCAAGCTATGATGCTTTAAGATCTAGCACTTGTTCATCACTGCCATGTGAAATCATTTTACGTGATAATTGTAGGAACTAACCTAAGTGTACTATCTACGTAACTATGCCATAATGTACCATATGATTGCTAGAGCAGTAACCTCTGAAGCACGGACACCTCTCTTAGGTGAAGGTATGGTGTCCTAAATGGACGGACACTCCGACACCTTCCGGACACTACCCGACACGTGTCGGACACGGCTCATCGGTGTCGGAATTTTTTTATTTTTTATTTAATTTTCGACACCGTGTCGGACACTTCATCGACGAGTGTCGGACACGGCGTGGAGCAGTGTCTTACCGTCTGAGGTCAATTTCAACGGATCTAATGTTGCCGGAGCTAGTCGACGGCGATACCGAAGCCGAAGCCAACAGATCTGGGCTACAGTAGCAGAAGGAAGAGAAGCTAGCCGCTGTCGCCCGTCGTCGTCGCCGGAGGTCTCGCCATTGTCGCTGGAGCTCCTCTGACGCCGTCGCTGACCCACAGGTTGCGGCGGTGCTGAACTCCTTTCCGTCACTCCCTCCCGTCCTTCTCTTTTTTTCTTTTCTTCCTTTTGTTCTCCCGTTTCTGTCCTCTCTTTTTTTCTCCCTTTTGTCCTCCGTTTCTGTCCTCCTCTTTTTTCTTTTCTCTTTTGTCCTCCCATTTCTGTCTTTTTCCTTTTTCTTCTTTCGTCCTCCCATTTATGTCCTTTTCCTTTTTCTTCCTTTGTCCTTCCATTTCTTTCTTTTATTTATTTTTCTTTTCTTCCTTTGTTGCTGCATTTTCAGTGTATTAACTAAATAAATATTGATCAAATAAATTATAACTTATAGTTTTTCATTATTGTTTGTTATTTTAGATTGTGAAATTTATTTGATATTTATTAAATATATATATATATATATAATATAAAATATATTTAAAAAATAGTGGTGTCCTGCGGTGTCCAAAATCTGATTTTTTGGAAATTGTGGTGTCCGGTGTCGGTGTCCGACACCGACACCGTGTCCGTGCTACCTAGGCAGTAACTCATGCTTTGAATGGAGGTCGGCGCTCTCCATTTGGTGTGCTGTGGAGATACTTGACGAAGAGGGTGGAAGAGAATTTGTGCCATGCTTAGTTAATTTACCGTATGCCTTGGGTTCTTATGTCGGTAAATGCAGAGGATACAAAAAATCTGCAAGTCCGAAATGCAGCCAGTTTGACTTGGATGGTACCTGTGTATAGTTTTGGCTTGAAGAGGAAGCACTTAGGGTGGTTAGCTAACCTTTTCGTGAATGGTGTTAATTATGATTCTTTAGATTATGCACTGTTATTTGTGGTTCAAGAGGAAATTTCCTGAACCCTACTTTTAGAAGGAAAGCACAAGACTTGGATATTGAGTTGTTGGCAGACTTGTTTGGGAAGCAGTTTTGTGGTGTATTAATGATGGCCCCTTCCATGGAAAGCCATTTGGAAAACCAAGGCTCCTGCAAAGTCATCTTTGATCTTGAGGGAGGCAGCACCCTAAGCGGGGGAGATCATTGGAGAAGGAAATTAGTTACTGGTGCTTCGTGTGCAAAAAGGAGGAGAATTCTTAAAACACTTGTTCCCTTAGGTGTTGAAATGTTCTGAATCTGCTTTTTAGCCTCTTTTGGATTTTGTGAGTCACGCTTGCTTATCCTCCAGCTCCGGCTCATGTAAATCATGTCTGTGAGCGTTGGAATCTCGTGCAAAACGTCCATACTCCACCCCATATCAGCAACTTCCCACCTTAAAATCATTATTAGAGTAAAAACTCCAATTATATGTGTTCCACATATGGCTACCTTGGAGCTGCAACATCGACCCAACCTGAACAATCCCATGCTATTATGATATATGTACTAGTCACTAGAGCAGCCGCAAGGGGAAGAAACATAAATGATGGCTCAACATTAAAAGAACATTATGATGGAGGGTTTTAACTTGAAAAAGTGTTCCTTAGTAGGTGTTTATTTATCTTTATATACACCAAAATAAAAAGATGCATCCCGACCAGTGATAGCGGCAATAGGCTTACTGTAGATGCATAATCGAGTTGTACACAGTACTTGTGTTATGCAGTTTTGGTCATACCAAGTTGACTAGGATGGAGGAGAATACCTATTAGTGATAGTATCCAGAACAAGATAACCTAGAGTTCCTTTTTGACTCTGTGTAACCGCTGATCGTGGATGGGTTGGGTTATCTCTTGGATTGCCATTTTTAAAAAGATTGTGGGTGAGTTGGTTGTTTCTTTTTTTATTATCTATTTGGGGATCATATTGTAAATTGCAGTGACATACCACTAAGGATCCTGTGGCTTATATTCACATTTAATGGATTTATGATCTGATGACATACCAGGTTGAGGTGTTTGTGACTTTGTTCTTAAAAGTAGAAAGGGAAAATTGACTCTTTAGGAGGTATCGTTTGGTATCTCATGAAGAAAAGTGCATTCCTAGTTTCACTCCAGAACCAGGGCAGAGTGCTTGCCTATATTGTGTTAGGTTAAACAGTGAACATGCTGTTGGAATGTGGCTTTACAACGGGTGCACGTCATTAGTGGGTAATTTGTTTTAGATTCACAGCTGGGCAAGAGGTTTATTAACCGACACACCAGAGGCAAATTTCTATGTACTTGCATGTGCTGCTTATGAATGTTTTACGTATGTGTATATGTATAGTAATTCAAACAAGACATTCATGGAAGGGATTTTTGTGTTGGTACAATGAGCTCATGTACTGGAGGTCGTGAAAAGGAATATAATAATACAGACGGCTGAACTCATTATAAAACGGTTCTAGGGTTCCAAGGGACCTTGGAAAGCTGATGTTCGGAAATTACAAATGACAAAAGGCTGGTGCCAACACTAATTTAGGGGTGCATAGATAATGTTAGAACCACCCTAGTGTTGCCCCAGTGGATGAAAGACTATACTTCCCTTAGTTAAGCAAATACCTGATGATTACTTGACATAGAGAATGCCGACGTACTCAGGGCCCAGAACCCTTGGTAGGCTCCTTGGATGCTCCTCTGTTAATCTCCCTGGGCAGAAGATGTCTTGGCTCTGGCCTTGAGAAACACAATTTGCGTCTCTTGGTGGAGGAGTCGTCGTCTTATTTTATTGTTAAAAAAAACAAAGGAAACAAAGATGATGGGTTCCAGAACTAATTTCTAGAACGGGAAGGTATTTGGCATCTGTTATAACCTAACAGTCTCGACTTTGCTTTTATGATTATTGGCTCGTAAATGTAACACATAGGCATGCGTAAAGTGAACTTTAACCTAATCCTAAAATTTGGTTTGTATTCAACAACGGGGTCAAATGGCCCACGTGTCCGGTCGAACAAACCGGGATCAAAACCATCTTAGTTCAACCGGACCTTATGGGAAGCGACCTAGATCTCGGTCCTTGACTCTGATGAACACGACTCTTCTAGTCGAATGGATTTAGAACTCTAATTGACTACTCTTCTTGTTGTCTAGAGTTCTAAATAAAAATTAAAAAGAAGACTTTGATTTTAGTATATTTTTTAACACTGATCCGGTCGGAAGGAGGGGAAACAATCTTGACTCCTCTAATTTAGAGATAGAAATACTCAAAAGAAGCATAGAGAATCGTACCTTAATCCGGATTGTCTAATTGCTTGATCCAAGAATTGTTTAAATGTTGAAAACCAAGAACAACAATTTGCCCGATTAGAAAAACCTTGTTTTGATTATGAAGACAACCTTAGGTCGATTTAACTTATTCTACAAAACTTCAGCTTTTGAAAAGATATATGTTTAGGCTTTTGATGTTTTGAACCTGAGGACTACCGTGAATGGGTTCGACTTCTTTTGTAAAGTTGTAACTCTTGAAAAGATACACGACTTAGGCTTTTAAATCACCTAAATCGGGCATCTAGGTAGCATAGACACCTCTCCTAGGTGGAGGTATGGTGTCCTAAACGGACGGACACCCCGACACCTTCCGGACACCGGCCGACATGTGTCAGACACGGCTAATCGGTGTCGAATTTTTTTTAATTTCCGATGCCGTGTCGGACACTTCATCGACGAGTGTCAGATAGGGCATGGAGCAGTGTCGGACCGTTTGGGGCCAATTTCAGATTTTTTGAACTATTACCGTCTTCTTCTCTCTCACCTCACGGCTGTTTTATGTTGTAGACCACATCAAGGTTGTTGCTGGAGCTGTCGACGAAGATCCGAAGTTGAAGCCAACAGATCTGATGGCTACAGTTGTCGAAAGAAGAGAAGCCAGCTGCTGCCGCCGCCGCTAGAGTTGCCACCATCGTCGCCATAGTCTCGCCGTCGTCGCCGGAGGTCCTCCGCCACCGTCGCTGACCCACTGGTCTCTTTCTTCTCTTATCCCCATCTCGTCTCCTTTCCCTCACTCCCTCTCATTTCTTTCCTATTCTTTTTTCTTTTCTCCCTTTGTCCTCTCGTTTCTTTTCTTTTCTTTTTTCTTTTCTCCCTTTGTCTTCTCGTTTCTTTCTTTTCTTTTTTTTTTCTTTTCTCCCTTTGACATTGCATTTCCAGTACATTGGACTAAATAAATATTGACCAAATAAATTATGAATTGTATTTGAATTCCTTGTTTTGATCGTTTTTCATTATTGTTTGTTATTTTAGATTGTGGAATATATTTGATATTTATTAAATACATATTAAAAAATAGCGGTGTCCAAAATTTGATTTTTTGGGAATTGCAGTGTCGGTGTCCGACACCGACACCATGTTCGTGCTACCTAGTCAGGCATTGTATGTGCAAGTTATGACCGGTCAAAATTCAGGTGTGTGCTAGATATAGGAAGTCGGGATTTCTAGGAGTCTCTCTCTCTCTCTCTCTTTAGGTTTTTCAGCAGAAATTTCTCGTGGAGAAAGGTCCTAAATTTCTAGGGAGGAAGGCCCTTAATTCTGTAGCCCAAAGGATTAATAATTGGAGGTCTGGGGGCTAACAGAAATGGTAAAGATAACTTTTTTGAGTCTAATATCCCTGAGAGTGGAGGATATCTGATTTAAGTCAAATATCACAAAAAGTCAACTTACCAGTCAATTTTCAATAAATCGGCCTGTTCGCCCCTTAATATTTTAAGATTTTTTCCCGAATTCGGGACATTGATTGTCCTTAATGCAGTAAGAATCTTTGAAAAGGTTCCCAAGTTAATATCTATACTAAGGATCAATCCCAAATCACAAATCAAGTCACAATTTCTTAACCTTGACTTACGTTAAATCTAACCAACTGGATTGATTGAACCCTTAGTTGCAGGATTTGTGTAGGAGGCTACGAATCTTTCTTAGAAACGCGAATCTGCACTCCAGACTTAAGAGCTCATTGGGAGTGCAATCCCAAGGGAGTTGAGATCTCGAACGAAAGTATGGGCAGATTCGTTTTTCATCGACAATGGAAGTTTTCTCCCTGGTTTTCTTTGGGTGGTCACTATTGGAGGCTATGGTTACGAAGAGCAATGAATCGAGAAGACGAAGCAGAGAAACTCAATTGTTTCTTTGTACAGGTATCTATTGGGAAATGGAAGGCAATGCACGTGGGTTGGACCCTATTAGTCTGTCTTTATAGGTCATCAGTGAGTCGGTGGCTTTGGCTTGGCCACGTTCCTCAGCGTGATATGTTGGGCATGACAACTGGGGTTCTTAAAAAAAATTTCTTATTTCACCCTTAACTTTCAACCATTAACACACTTTGTTATATATTTTACAAGATCCCAATATTTTTACATTGTCTTGGGTTATACCATAAAGTAAAGTGTATGTAAGATAATTTTTTTAGCCAGATTGCTCCCAACTTGGATTCTCCTAGGTGCTGACGCTTCCCCACCCCCACTCCCGCTCTCACTCTGTGCAACAGGTTTAACCAATTGGACTGGACCTGACTGAACCGCTTATTGGACTTAATTAAATAGATTAAACTCATTATTTATCACTAGGCCTACAACCATGTTAATAATAAACCTTAATTACTAACAAAGCCCAACAATATATAATATATAAATGAATAAAAGACTACAAAAACGGAGTGTTTATCGGCTACAACATGTACTTCCTCTCACCTCTTTTAGATGAAAGTTCCTTCACATCCAGCATTATCAAGCTGCCTTTTTGGAAGATTGTCGACCAACTCATCTATCTTTATCTGTTAAAAAATAGTCAAACCGCATCCCTTAAGTGCACACATGTCTTTAAGATCCATTATTGGAAATGTTGAAAGACTAATCTAGTTGTCGTGGTTTGCTGGTTGTGACCTACCTTAAATTGGAAATCTTAGGAGTGGAATATCGTTTCTATGATCGAAACTCTTATCTCCTTGCGCCCCCCCCCCCCCCCCATATTATCCCCTCTCTTTCGTTTGCATAAGCTGTTGTTCACCCTAGAGGGGATGTGCATGGTCTATAGGCTTTTCCAAGTGCAACATTTATTGTGATTTAGGAACACGAGAATATATCCAAGAGCAAGAGCCAACAACACGTTGAAGCGATTGGTCACTTGGACTTATAGATTTATATCTAAGAGTCAGAGTCAACAACGCCCTCTACGGTTGGTCGCTTAGACACAAGGATGAAAGCTTTGAAAATATCACTCAAATCTGAAGCCAAGAATGTCCAAGTACAGCTGGTCATTGAGTGTCGAATATATCAATTCGCTTCTCAAATTGATATGGAGAAGGTGTTGCTTTTGGCAACAAAGCATGGGATGTTGCATTGGCCTTACATCGTATAACATCGCTAAACTGAGCAACAAATTGGAATAATTGGATCAAAAAACAATAAGCGAGTAAACATGCAAAATCAAAGCATGCAAGCACATAAAACTTGAAAAATGCCAAGCAAATAAGCTAGACATCATGCAAAACACCCAGACAGGCAAAACAAGCAAACTTATGAAACTAGGAATTACACAAGAAGCATGCAAGGCATACAAGTACATAAGCATACAAAAGCACATAAAAATATATAAACTAGACTGAGACCAAACTAGACTGGAACTGGGAATGGGACCTTAACTAGACTAGGACAGAGATGGGGCTGGAACTGAGAGTAAACAAAATTGTACGTGATGTATGCGTACCAACCTAAATCGAAGGGTTATACCCTCGAATAAAGACCTAGATTGAGACTGGGAGTGGAATTGGGCAATGACCGACAGATGAAGGTATGTGGTATCTGTGACCCAACCTGGATTAAGGAATTCTTCCCTCAAACATAGACATAGACCAGAAAATGGCTACACCCTACAAAGTTTGCCTATATATCCCCATTCGAAAGATATCAAGATAAATGTATCCTAAATGGATCTAAAAACAAAATGTATGTGACTTCCACGTACTAACCTAAACTAAGGGTCTACTACCCTCGGACATGGATCCTGATTGAGATTGAAATTCGACGGGGACCTGATGTAATGCCCCAGAAAATTTGAAACTTCATTTGCTCCAGACCCCTGAGGCGTTAACCTACAACATCACACGGATCAGAGCACTTGTCATAATTTCAGATTCTTAAATAACATCACGCTAAATTCTTCCAACAACATAAAGTTCCACAAAAGGAATTCTAGGCTTAAGATGTTACAAACTTGTACATAAGTTCTTAGCAAGCACACTAATTATACAGACCCATGCAGGAGTCATATTTACACCGACTAGGGTAACTGCCCTAAAGGTCTTACCCGATGCTGGCTTCCCCCTAACAAGCTACCGCTAAGGACTACCTACAGAACTGAACAAAATAAGGGTGAACTTTTAAAAGCTCAGTAAGGTCGCTTAAAGCAATCTCGTAGGGAGTTACAACGATTCAAAGACTAACAGTTAAGAGATTTCAAACAGTTACGACAGTTTGATAAGAATAGGGAAGAGTTTCACTCAGTCCCTTTTGATAAGATATTCAGACAACTGTTCTTCGACATTCTTGAAGTGATCAATGCAGACATAATGCACATAAATTCTAAAGATACTGATCATGGGTGGTAGCGATGCCCCACATGCAAGGCTAAAAAAATGTACACATGCACGATGTACCAGAATACTAGTCCATTTAGGTGCTAGCTTGCATTCCACGCAGGACTCAGACCAGCCTTATTACATTCACCTCAGAATAGAACATATTTTCCATGTCATTATACAGAAGACATATATCACAGAATTTACACACAGATCAGTGCTCAATATGCAATAAAAGGTGAGCACTGATAGGAGTTCAATAATTGAATCAGGTTCAACATCAGGGTTTACTTGGCAATAACAGATCAAAATCAATGCATACTTAGAGTTCAACAATAGTAAAAAATAAACAAAAGAATAATTGCAAAAGCAAACTGATGGCTCAAGGCTTGGATAGAAACCCTTGCCTGGTTCGCAGTTATGATAACCTACCTGAAACAATCCTTGTTTTAACCTAAACGAAACAGTTCAAAGATTAGAATGTAACTTATAATATTGTATTATAACTCGCTATTAACTCACACACTGTCCTAGAATGACCCCCTCACTGGATGCGTGAAAGTACCAAAATGCCCATAGGGTTTTCGGCAGCAGAAAAATTCTAAAAATATCTTAAAATACTATTTTAAGTATCCTGAAATCATTTTTTTTGGCTAAAAAGTATTTTAAAAAAATTTCACATGTAAATCTCGAACCGGTGTTGGGATCGAGCGCTAAAAGGCCAGTTTTGAAAAAAAAATACATATTGGCCTCAGATTGGCACAAAATTTTAGAATATGAATTATATCAGTAAAATAAGATTTTCATAAAATAAGGTTTACTTGGCAATAACAGATCAAAATCAATGCATACTTAGAGTTCAACAATAGTAAAAAATAAACAAAAGAATAATTGCAAAAGCAAACTGATAGCTCGAGGCTTGGATATAAACCCTTACCTGGTTCGCAGCTATGACAGCCTACCCGAAACAATCCTTGTTTTAACCTAAACGAAACAGTTCAAAGATTAGAATGTAACTTATAATATTGTATTATAACTCACTATTAACTCACTCATAGTCTCAGAATGACCCCCTCACTAGATCCTTGAAAGTACCAAAATGCCCCTGGGGTTTCCGGTACCAGAAAAATTTTAAAAATATCTTAAAATACTATTTTAAGTATCTTGAAATCATTTTTGGGCTAAAAAGTATTTTAAAAAAATTTCGCCTGTAAATCTCGAATCAATGTTGGGACCGAGCGCTAAAATGCCAGTTTTGAAAAAAAATACATATTGGCCTCAGATTGGCACAAAATTTTAGAATATAAATTATATTAGTAAAATAAGATTTTCATAAAATTTTTAGATTAAAATAATTTAGTTTACTAGGTTAAATAATTCGCTAATTCTGATTAATCGATGCCCTTATTTAGCACCCCTTGCGGATACCGAAAATTCCCAAACAATTTCAGAACGTACATCTCGTTAAAATATTAGGGGTTACAGTTTTGTACTTTGTCCAATTCTGATCCTAGATATTTATAAGAAATCATTGAGAACTGCCTAATTTAATTTTAACCTTTAGTGACCATTACATTTACTATTCAGATTAAGCACACCTAGCATTTCACCAAAATGCACACACATCTCCTTTTACCTTCAGCCGAGATGTTCATCCCACACCCACTTCACAACCACACACTATCTCACTTCCAACCCACTTTAAATCATCGAAACCTCATTACACCATTCTTACTCACTACAACATACACTTAAACACTCAATTTAACACATTTACACACCTACAATACACACATACACAAAGTCACGGACACACATACTACACCTACAAAACACGCACTTAACTCATCGGAATTTCACTGTAACTCACCATTTCTTTTCTTAAACACCCTTATACATCATATTTCGCATATATCTACCTAACACTCTTAAATTACCTATGCACACCCCCACCACGCAAGAACACACACTGTTATATGAATGCAAACCGTGCATGCACCCACTCGACCACCCTGCAAACACACCATGAACCCACAAGATTATTCATTTAACTACCCCAACACACATTAACCCACATGGTCTCACAACACATCACACCCTCATGCTTTCGTTCACTATGCACAACACAGTCGTGGCCATCTCTGCCCCACGATCAACCTCACACACATAACCTTCAAAACTATAATTACAGGTGCATACAAAAGTAAGATAAAAAAAAGAATTTTCTCCTTACAGATTCTCTCTGATTTTTGGCATGTCCTCGAGTCCATTGTTCTCTTCTGTTTCCTCCTTTTTTTTCACTATGTTTTCTTTCATATTTCTCTTCTTGTTCTGTTTCTTATTTCTTGGTTTGCTTCTCTCTCTCTCTCTCTCTCTCTTTTCATCTGAGGTTCCCTATCCCCAAGAATCATTATTACACTATTTAATTAGCTTAGCTTAGTCATCTAAGCTAATAGGAGGTGTCAGGCTAAAAGAAAAGCCTTTTAATTATATTTTATAATATTACACAATTGACCTCCAACTTTACCTATTTATAAAAGATCCGCGCTAAGGAAAATGCATGTATTACACCTGATAGAGGAAGGTATGCAATAGCCATGTGTTAACTCAAATTAATGATTTTTACCCTCTAACATGGATCTGGAACAAGACTGGAACTGAGACTGGACATGGATAGGACAGAGGAATGTACGCATTATTTGTGTGCCAACCTGGATTGTGAATGCCTACCATTAGACATGGATTTGGACACTGGGCGTGAAATTAGAAAGAAAGCCGCATATGACCGTCACGTACTAATCTTGCATTAAGGGTTAATACCCACGACCAATGACTTGGACTGAAAAATGGTTGAACTGGACAAAGGTTGCCTATATACCATTGTGCAACAGGAATCAAGCAAAACAAAGTTCAAACCGGATTTGAGAGAAAAATGTGCGTGACTTTCACAAACTGACCTAAAATAAAGATCAAATACCCCGACATTGAACTAGACTGGAAAATAGGGAATGTACATGACTCCCCCGTACTAACATGAACAGACCTGGACTGCAAAATGGATGCACCTTACGAAGGTTGCCTATATACCCTCATTCGAAAGGGGTTAATCCAAATATAGTTTGATTTGGATTTGGAGAGAAGATGATAGTGAAAGGCTGGAGAAACATGTTAACTATATCTTAACACAAAAATTTGCTGGGTTACCCGTGAGTCTATCAATACCAGGTGGGCTGGGCGTAGGTGCATGAGTCGACCAATCGTATGCTCCCAAATAATTTATATCCATACCTATTTACCCGTATTTGAGCTGGTTTGACTCGTATCGGCAAGTTTACCTGTTTTCCAGGTCTACTCGCATGTTCTTTGTCTATATTTACTGCTTCGTAATAGTCCCACCGTCGCCTCTATTGAAACCTACCCCAAATATTTGAGATCGAAAGTCATGCGGCAAGCGGCGATTACGCTCTCTCATTGCCCATACACCACCCCATTAAAGGTCGACACACTTTGAAACCACTAATTAACCACCATTGCACCACCGCAAACTGATCATAACACGACCACTACTCGACGGCTCAATAACCCACCACCAAGCACCAATAAGTCCACCTCAATACTTTCTCCTCCACTGGCGGTTGACAACCATACCCACACCCACTCACTTACACAAACCATCCAGAACCGTCTTTCTTGCCTCCATCAGTTCCCCCATCCCCCCGCTCATTCTTCCTTTACCATCCAAATCCACCTATCAGCAAACCCACAACAACAATCATCACCACCAAATAGCCCAAACCCATGGCCTTACCCCAAGATTCAATTCACGCCGCCACCATCAAGATCGACTACTACCGCTGCTAGTTCACGCCATCGCTACCAAGACCTTCCTCTCCCTCTCCTTGTCTCTACCGTCCTCCCTTTCCCACCACCTCCACTGTCCTCCCTCTACGAGTGGGGAGTCGTTCGATAGGGGTTGGTTATAGCTGCTATCAAGAGAGAAATAGACAAGAACATTTATACATATACATATTCATATACTATGTATATATAGTATATCACCATAAGAAAAAATACTTTTAGCAACAGATTTTGTCCCGTCGCTAAAAGCACTTCAGACTAATTAATGACGGAAATTTTCAACCCTAAAATTTTTAACGACGGACTTTTGACGACAGTTTATCTGTTACTAAAAATATTTTCTCCCCTTTTTTATTTTTTTTGCTAGAATAATTTTAAAATGTTTTTAGCGACGGACTACGACGATAAAAATTCGTCGATAAAAATGTTCTTTGACTCTTAAATCACGCAAACCCTAACTACTTCTCAGTTCTTTTCTTACGCGCTCCTTTCTTTTCCTCTCTCTTTCTCTCTCCCAACCCACCATCGGCCGCAACCCACTCCGCGGCCTCTCCTCTTCCCTAGCCGTCTCCACACTACCCACCTTCAGTACACCCGCCACCCATCGACGCACTCACCGCGCCAATACCACCGCCTAACCACTTAAGGAGATCTACAAATCGTTGGCCGAATTCTTTACAACTGACTACCCTTATTTCCAAGTCAAATCGAACAGATCAGTGCAAATTGCGAATACCGAGACATTTGCATTTCAGGTCGAGAACAACCAGCTGTTGAGCCTGGTCATCAACACCTTTTACAGCAACAAGGAGATCTTCCTCCTTCAGCTCATCAGTAACGCCTCTAATGTAATGTTTTCGATCCCTTTTATTTTTTTCATACGGTTCTATTTTCATGTTTTTGGCTTCATTGATTATTGCGAGATCGCTATGTTTGAGCTAGATTTGCTTAACATCTTCGTTGTTTTTATGCTGCTGCTATAAGTGGATTTACTTGTTGAATTTTGTGGTTGTAGTTGGTACATATGGTATACAAGTTTTCTTGGAATTTGGATCTTCTAAAGCTGTGGCTGTCGTGTCGAAACGGGCTATATTTGTACTGAGCTTTGCTTGTAAAAATTTGTTTTGGGATATGATGTTTGAGCTCCAAGTATGTAGCTAAAGTGGCTGAATTGCGGCAGTTACAAGGTCTTCAGTAATTAAAGTGAAGCTTAAATATAACTTTAACTTTTTAGTGCGGTACATTTTTCCGTCGATCAGTTAGGGACTTTGGCAAACATTGCACACGTCTACTGGGGAATCCAAATTTAACGTGTTGTATTCTCATATAATAATATGTATGCTGCTTATCATCATGGGTATATAATCCATTATCTTTTTTAACAAAAACGATATACATTATTTAATCCCTCAAATGTAGAACATTTGATATGTATGCTGTTTTCATATAGTTTCTGCGTGCAGGCCATGAACGCACTCATCGCGGGATTAATCTAAACTCACCGGAGAGTAGCCTGCAAACTCACTTGTGATTCCAGTTAGCCGTAAGTACGTTTTATGTGAACCCCTCATTTTTTACTTTGATTGCATTTTCTTAAGCATGTCAGTGATGCATCAAGTTTTTTTGACTTAAAAACTTATTGCATTTTATGTACGCAACACTTTACAGCAAAACCCAAATAGAGTACTGAAAAACTTCTACTACGCATATGGAGAGTACTGAAAAACTTCTACGCATAAAGGACATATCCACAACTACTTATTAAGTCAAGAAAAAGGTTCCCAGATAGTCCTATAATTGATAGAAAGGTCATCAACTGCAGTATTTGTAAGCCTCAGAACCCCCTCGAAAGCTCTAGCATTTTTTTCCTTCAGGCTCAGCTAAAGCAAGGCATATATATTTTGGCTCTACCTCCTATAGGTGAGGCAAAATTTTACAAGTTCTTAACCAATAACATAAAGGCCCGTGGTGGTTGGACTAAAAACAATAGTCTTGCACATAAAGCATCAATAACGTAAATATGCAAATTATCTCCTGAAGAATCTAGACCACTGGCTACCCATCGACAAAACAAAGCCACTTTTGTGCAAAATCGCTTTCCAAAAACAACAATGTTAACTAAACTGTAGAAATGTTATTTCAAAAAGGGGTGGGACAAAGAGGGTCGCAATTTCTAAGGTCGTGTCTTGGATACTATCCAATTTTGAGTCAGGTTCTAAGCTAATGTAGTTCCTATGCAATTTCTTAAGCCATAGCAAAAAAGGGGTGGGACATAGAGGGTTGCAATTTTTAAGGTCGTGTCTTGGATACTGTCCAATTTTGAGTAAGGTTTTAAGCCAATGTAGTTCCTATGCAATTTCTTAAGTCAATGTAGTTCCCGCGCAATCTCGTAAGGTAAGAGAGATACCTATGCAAATGTAAAGCGAGGAACCCCTTTACACCTACGGTGGACGCTCATGCACGCACTCATACACACATGCATACACTCACAAAATCATCAAAATGAACATAGAAAGGAAGTACCCAAAACAGCTAGGAAAACAAATGAGGCAAGCTATCCTTGGTCCAAAGACACGCTTCTACTACGTTAGCAGAAAAGAAAACCAAAGGAGCACAAGGTACCCATGTGAAAAAGCTAGCTCAAGAATATCTGGAAGCCCGTTTCACCTGTTCAAACAATCTTCGAATTTTCTCCCACTGAATTAACCATATCTAAAAGATGGAAGTCAACCGCCACTCTTTGTCACGCCAAAGAGGGATACATCATCCATTGAGAGAATAGAGAAGATCTTAGCTACTTCACCTCATCAAAATTTTATCTCAAACCCAAGAAAGTCCCACTTCAAAAGGTGTGAATGGAGTCTAATACCCAGATTAAATTATAAAAATTGAACTTGGGATTCCAATCGAACACTCCATGGAACTAACAAAAAAATGACCATTGCAATCAGGCTCCACCAGACACAACCACACCAAACATATTAGCATTGTTGTTCCATCACCCATACATCACAACTATGAAGTGGCTTGAGTTAATCAGGTTACAAATGGTTCAAACACAGCAAGTATAATCTGCTAGCATTTTAACCAAACACCTATCGGGCGTTAAAAAGGGGTTTAGCAACACAAGGAAAAAAGGTACTTATACATTCAAATAGAGCAGGGAGTTTGCCTTTTTTCTAACTTGTCTACCTCAGTGCTTCTGTTTTCTTGATTCTTGGTAAACCAGTGTCGCCGTCCAATTTAGCGTTCAAATTAATGCCACACTTTGAAGCTCAAATTAGCGCTCAAACTATCTAAACTAGTATGGGAAACAACACCATTATGGTGAAGCCTTTTGTGAACTTCCAACTCTATCCCTTCATAATACACAAATTTCAAACTAAAGAAAAGTTAATCAAGGTCATTGTTGAAATTTCTTAAACTTAATAAATAACCGCTCCGTACAACTACCTTTTAAACTTCTACTCTATCCTCATCATTCTAACCACTCTTCAACAGTTTTACTCCATTTCTGCTGCTCCTTACTCTCTCGGTCTCTATTTTCATGGTAAATTCATTTATGTTTTTATGTACTTTTAAGCAATTGTATAGATTAGGTTTACATATGTTTTAATTGCATGTATTGTGTGTGCCAATGAGGCTAGTTGATATTAAGGCTAAGAGTTAGTAAAACATTGCTAGAAAGAATTACTTTCAAAATGGGATTAGTTGGTTAAACAAGACATCACAGGCCTACATCACCATGTTTTCTACTATATGACTGTACAAGGCATTAAGAGCTAAAACCAAAAAAAAAGAAGAAGGGTTCTTAGCAAAAACACTTTTCTTTACTGTATTTTCTGCCTATCCTTTGCCAACAACCTCACTGTAAAAGTTTCGATCAGAATATCACATAACAACAACAGAGTGGAACTAGAAAGAAATTAGAGTTTGTGTACCGTGACCGTTAAACTACAAACCATAATTTTGTAAAACCTCTTGGTGTACTGGCAGAAATAAATCTGAATAACGAGCAAGAAACACTAATACGGTGCGAAACCACGCCAAAGATTATCGTAAAGCACTGAACTATTAATTGGTGATTTGCATAAGGTTTTAACAGGAACCGAAAATCTGAACCTTCATATGGGTCACGATTTGACAGGAAGGTAGCCCCAATCGGCAGTATAGCCTTAATCGGTGACCGACAAGAGCATAATTGTGGGCTTTAGACTATAGTCTCTATATGAGAAATTGGACACTGGCTCTACCTTCACCTATTTGAACTAAATTTTTGATTTGTTGCTTTAATGTTGAAACAAATGTGACAGTCATTCAAACAGAGCCCGAGAGAGGAAGGAGCAGCAGAAATGGAGTAAAAATGGTTGGATATTTGGGTGGAGTGGTTGGAATGATGAGGATGGAGTAGAAGTTTAGAAGGTAGTTGTACGGAACGGTTATTTATTAAGTTTAAGAAATTTCAATAATGACCATGATTAACTTTTCTTTAGTTTGAAATTTGTATGTTATGAAGGGATAGAGTTGGAAGTTCACAAAAGGCTTCACCATAATGGTGCTCTTTCCCATGCTAGTTTAGATAGTTTGAGCGCTAATTTGAGCTTCAAATTGTGGCAATAATTTGTGCGCTAAATTGGACGGCGACACTGGTTTACCAGGAATCAAGAAAACAGAAGCGCTGAGGTAGACAAGTTAGAAGGAAAGCAAACTTCCTGCTCTATCTGAATGTATAAGCACCTTTTTTTCCTTTTGTTGCTAAACCCCTTTTAACGCCCGATAGGTGTTTGGTGAAAAGTCTAGCAGACTATACTTGAGGTGTTTGAACCATTTGTAACCTAATGATTAACTCAAGCAACTTCATAGCTATGATGTATGGGTGATGGAACAACAATGCTAATATGTTTGGTGTGGTTGTGTTTGGTGGAGCCTGATTGCAATGGTCATTTTTTTGTTAGTTCCATGGAGTGTTCGATTGGAATCCCAAGTTCAATTTTTATAATTTAATCTGGGTATTAGACTCCATTCACACCTTTTGAAGTGGGACTTTCTTGGGTTTGAGATAAAATTTTGATGAGGTGAAGTAGCTAAGATCTTCTTTGTTCTCTCAATGGATGATGTATCCTTCTTTGGCGTGACAAAGAGTGGGGATTGACTTCCATCTTTTTGATTTGGTTAATTCGGTGGGAGAAAATTCGAAGATTGTTTTAACATGTGAAACGATCTTGTTACAGACTCCAGATATTCCTGAGCTAGCTTTTTCCAGTGGATACCTTGTGCTCCTTTGGTTTTCTTTTCCGCTGACGTAGGATGGCTTGCCTCATTTGTTTTCCTAGCTGTTTTGGGTACTTCCTTTCTATGTTCATTTTGATGATTTTTGTGCATGTGTGTATGGGCGTGTGCATGAGCGTCTGCCGTAGGTGTACAGGGGTTCCTTGCTTTACATTTGCATAGGTATCTCTTGTTACCTTAAGAGATTGCGTAGGAACTGCATTGGCTTAGAACCTGACTCAAAATTGGATAGTATCCAAGACATGACCTTAGAAATTGTGACCCTCTTTGTCCCACCCCTTTTTTGCTATAGCATTTCTGCAGTTCCGGTAATATTGTTGTTTCTTGGGAACGGTTTTGCGAGGGAAGTGGCTTTCTTTTGTCGATGGGTAGCAAGTGGTCTAGATTCTACAGGGTATAATTTACGTTATTGATTCTTTATGTGCAAGACTACTTTTGTTAGTTCAACTGCAAGGCCTTTATGTTATTGGTTAAGTTAAGAACTTCTTTCCTTGTAAAATTTTGCCTCAGCTGTAGGAGGTTGAACCAAAATATATATGCCTTGCTTTAGCTGAGCCTGAAGAGAAAAAATGCTAGAGCTTTCGAGGTTTTGAGGCTTACAAATACTGCAGTTGGTGACACCCTTCTATCGATTATAGGACTATCTGGGAACTTTTTCTTGACTTAATAAGTAGCTGTGGATATGTCCTTTATGCGTAGAAGTTTTTCAGTACTCTCCATATACATGATTGCGCCCCTATTTGGGGGCCTTTGCAGTTGTATCGACTTAAGGAGAGGAGGTGCTATTTTATATTTGTTGCTGTAGGTGAGTTTGTGACAGAAGACTGGCCCTGTGGATGAGGGGTTTGCGAATGGTTAGATGCAGACAGCCTTACACCTGCTATTGTGGAGAGGATGATCTCATGGTTGCAATGCAGCTCACTAAGCTTTGATGCGGGGAAGAGTTGTTTTATACACCCACGAATATACATTCGCAACCAGATAGATTTTAAAATATCCGTCTTGTTTATGTTCTTAAATGCGCACATAGTATGCAGAATTCCTTTTTTGGTTTTCTATTACATTTGGAAAACATGATACTTCATGATTGTATTTCTTCATGGATAACAGGAGTACTTCAGGTGAGACCATTTAAACCTAAATTGAATTGATCGGACTCGAAGTACCACCATACTAAATACTGTTCGTAAGTATGAAGAAGATGACAGCATTGGGGTTTGAAGGATCAGCAAACAAAATTGGTGTTGGTGTTGTGACTTTAGATGGGACAATTTTATCGAACCCACGACACACGTACATCACTCCCCCAGGTCAAGGGTTCCTCCCTCGAGAAACGGCCCAGCACCATCTCCAACATGTCCTTCCGTTGATCAGATCTGCCCTCGAAACTGCACAAGTTTCGGCAAAGGACATTGACTGTCTTTGTTACACGAAAGGTCCTGGTATGGGTGCACCACTACAAGTTGCTGCCATTGTTGTACGTGTTCTTTCGCAGCTGTGGAAGAAGCCAATTGTTGCAGTGAATCACTGCATTGCTCATATCGAGATGGGAAGGATTGTGACCGGTGCTGATGATCCAGTTGTATTGTATGTTAGTGGGGGAAACACACAGGTGATTGCATATAGTGAGGGGAGGTACCGAATTTTTGGCGAGACGATCGATATTGCGGTTGGGAATTGCTTGGACCGTTTTGCTAGAGTTTTAATGCTGTCAAATGATCCGAGCCCTGGCTACAACATTGAGCAGGTATGTACGTGATTGCAATAGCATTTGATAATCTATATGCTGTTGTTAAAAGTTCCAACGGACTGGCTCGGTCAAAATCATGTAATTGAATCTGATGAAGAGCATAAAAGCTAGACAGTATTATGATGCTCAGCCGGACTGTTGGCATCAGGTTTTGGTTTTTGTACAAAAAAAAGACTTCGGAGTTCTTGTGTTGACTTTGGCCTCTGTGCTTCCGTTGACAACAGAACTTGCAGTCATATCTTTTCTTGGTTTACGTTCATATTTTCTAAAGAGAATAGGCGTTCATATTTTTTCTCGTTTCTCTTCTTCAGCTTGCAAAGAAAGGAGAAAAATTTCTAGACCTTCCATATGTTGTAAAAGGAATGGACGTTTCATTTAGTGGAATATTAAGCTACATTGAAGGCACTGCTGAAGAGAAGCTCAAAAATAATGAATTCACCCCAGCAGATTTGTGTTATTCACTGCAGGTAATTGGAATATTTTTCAGCTTACATGATAATATAACAGATTGCTGAAATCTGGTTCACCGTGTGCACCACATGAAATTGTTTAGGAAACTTTGTTTGCAATGCTTGTGGAGATTACGGAACGGGCAATGGCACATTGTGATGCAAAAGACGTGCTTGTTGTTGGTGGTGTTGGCTGCAACGTGCGATTGCAAGAGATGATGAGAACCATGTGCTCTGAGAGGGGTGGTAATCTTTTTGCAACTGATGACAGGTACTGCATTGACAATGGTGCAATGATTGCATATACTGGTCTTCTTGCTTATGCTCACGGCATGCCAACTCCGCTGGAGGAGTCCACATTCACCCAGCGATTCAGAACCGATGAAGTGCTTGCACTCTGGAGGGAGAAGGAACCACGAAATCTAAATGGTGTCATGAAGGAAAGCACTTGAATGCATGTTGTAAGGATCTTGTATTATATGAAACGAAGTCCGATTGCTAATTCTAATTTTACCAAAATTAGTGATAGACCATTTTGAAAGTTCTATTAGTTCTGCCTTCCAATTAAACCGTTATGATTGTGTGCTTATATAGTATGCAGTAGGCTAGTAGAACATTTGAGTTTATTCTCAAGCAGAAGTCCTAGACCGAGTTTAAGTTGATCTTTTTAACTTTTGTCCAATTTCGGTCAAATCAGTTTAGTTGTTTGGCAATATTTTCTCTAGTAACTCGAGATAAAGTGGTAAGTTACCCCTGTGAGAGAATAGCATTAAAACGAAATAAACAGTTAACGGCTGTTGCCAGTGAAGCCTTATGGCTTACAACAATTGCAAAATATAGATACAAGTCGTGGCATGTTACAAGTCGTGACATGCCACGATTCCAAGGACAAAAATCATACATACAAGTTGTGACATGCACGCTTCCACAGGAGGGATTCATAGCTATGACTATCGTGTAACACAAAAGGGACAAGAGAACTGCTTTTTCAACATAATGTCGTGTACCTAGTCTTGGTGGATATCAATGTGCGTGACATGCAAAAGTTGTTAGGGATCTCGTTTTCTTAATCTGTTGTCCTCATGCACGGTCTATACTGCACTTATGTAAGTTAGATGTTACGCAACCAAAGTTATACAAAATAGGTGTCACACAATCTTCGATATATTCAGTGCCCGATATCTGACCAAGAAGGAAGTTTCGGTTGGTTAATAGTAACACAATGTTTTCTCATGGCTCAAGTGGTTGCAATAAGTAGGACTTTTGGGAGAGCCAAAAAGCTACCCAAACCCTTGTTGTAAATAATTGGGTCGAAAAGTAGATCACCGGTTTCTAATTGGTTATCCACTTAACCGTGACATTTTATTCAATATATTAAAACCTAAAGCATTCTTGACCAACGACTAAATTAAACCTGGTGTTGCCACTAGAGTCGCCGCCATTGCAGGTGACCACCGTTGATGCTGTAGGCGACTGTCGCCGTTGTATGCAACCACCACCGCCGCACTTATGAACACACATGGCAGTCACCACTTTTTGTCCTATATATAGCCACTGTCTTCCTTGTGACCATTTTTGTGTAGTTCATGACACCTTCTTCGCTGCCACCACCCTATCTATATCACGGCTCTTTCTTCGGTCAGATTTGTAATGGAACTGCAGTTATATGGTGGTTGATGTGGCGGTGAGACTCGTAGTAGTTGTGCTTGTGGTTGTAGTTGTGTGGTGGTGGTAATTGTGGCATAGTGACAGTGGTTTCGGATGTAGTAGCAGCTTTGTGCAGTGATGACGGTGGTGGGTGTGGCGGCGATGGTGTTTGAATGGTTATGCTTGTGATTGTAGTTGTGTATGGTGGCAATTGTGGAGTGGCTTTTGGCAGTGGTGGATGGGCAAAAGTGGTGTTTGACTCATTGAAGAAGATGAAGCAACGGGGAGAGTAAAATTTATAGTCACTCATGGTTTGATGGGTGGAATCAACCTATTTAAGGAATGACTTAATTGGCCCACTAATAAATGGATATAAATGGGTCAGTCATCCATTTAAACCCAAACCGTTTGACCCACCCAAACCCAAACACACCTGCCCATTTTGCAACCCTTAAATACTGCTCTTACGAATTACAAGAGATGGGTTTGGTATAGTTATGAAATTATTCAGAAGAAAACAACTTGCAGGATTGAACTCAAAGCGTAGTTATTATTCGAGCCATGTATTCTTGATGAGTTTGGTCAAAAGCTTCCAAAAATAGTAGGGTTAATTACAGATATGCTTCTCAAGTATAGGTGAATTTGCAGTCAAAGACAAGGTTTGAAAAGTGAACAGATTTGTCCATCTGTTGAGCCACCCTTATAAAAAGTACTATGTACTACTTAACTGATTTTGTGCCATATATTTATTTGGTTAACCTTATGCACTTTTAGAGTAATTATTATGCAGACCAAGTCAAAAAGAGATCTAAGTATCAAACACTAGATGAAAATAAGTTCATCGGTTCCCATGACGGTTGTAGGGATTGAGAGAGCGCATTTGACGGTGAAAGTGATGTTACATGGTGTGCGAGGATGATGGTCATCGGTAACTGGTGTTGATAGGGTGGGTCAATATTGGACCAGGTAGTTATAGGGTTATGATGGAAGGAGCTTGTCGTGTGAACGGTGGTGTGAGAGTGCAAGTAGTGGTCAACATCTGGTTGTGCACAATCGAGATTCAATCCAACATTGATAGCTCTGGTTTGAATCTCTTTTTTGGATCTTCAATTGGACTTTAAAGTTGTTCGTCCAATGCAGGAGCAATAATTTATTTTTAGTTTGGGTTTGACTGGATTTGATGTTTATGAGTTTCGATAATATTTTTTTGGTAATTGCTTGTCGGCCATGGATATGTTAGTTGAACGATTCAATCAAAGAACTATAATCAGAGATATTTAGGTAGTTTCATGGGAGTGTTAAGGGTGTTTAGGTCATTAACTTTATCTATTATATATGATAAACATTCTGTTTGGTCAAAGGATATTAGCAATCATAATCTATTTCAGAAGAAGGAAACAACAAGAGCTTGGGAAAACATAACTCACATCATAGCAAAATGTATCCGAGACACGTTGTAGAAGCTGCAACAAACTACAAACCATATGTCTCACAGCAGCTTGAGTTGCACAGAAGTACAAAACCTGGAGAGCTTCGCGATTATAAATACAATTGCTATCTGAGAAATCTATGCACGCGCGTATATAGCACGGGTAAACGCGCGCGCGCGGACACACACACACACAAAGTGTGAATTAATATGCCAAAAGGTTAAATAGTACGATAAAGCGTAAATACAACCATTTGTGTAACGCCCCGCATTTTACGGAGCGTTAATGCCGAGTACACAGAGATCAGATAAAATCCTATAATTATCATAAGACTCCAAAATGATAATTCAAAGCATTTATTAAAAATTCCCAAAATACATCAACATTTAACACAGCGGCCCTAAGACTTTATACAATTCAAGTACTCTGACACGGAGTTTTTCAAAATAAAATCTAAATAATAATATTTCGTCTCAATCATTACACTATCAATACTAACTCTGAAACAAAGACAGCTAATTTTTGATCACTCAGCTAGCTCTTCGATCCCAAAGTTCCACCTACTGATCACCTAAAAGGAGAAACAACAAGGGAATGAGCCAAATGCCCAGTAGGGTCGCTCAAAGGACCAATCAAACGGAAGTAAGAAAATCTGAGAAATGGAATTTCTAAAGCACAAAGGATCTCAACGGAACAAATAATCAAAACCAAATTTCAAATGTCAAATATCTAATATGGAGACAGACACTAGAGAACCATTTAGAAAGTAGTCACATACGTCATCACTGACATATGAGGCCGGTTCAGAAAGTAAGATCGCGATCTCTAGCTTAACTTCCCTGAGCTAGCTCACGTTTCAATGCACGTGGATAAGTTAGACATAAGTCACATATATTGTGACATGGCTCGTAGAGTTATCAAAACCAAGATTTCAATTTAACATACAATCAATTATCGGACATGTCAAACGATACACAGAATTTACGAAATAATAACAATCTCTAAAATGAACTATATCAACATCGTAAACTCCAAGTTCAAACGAATTCGACAGAAATTAAATTTCACAAGTCATAGCATTGAGAACAAGTTATTCATATCCAAGCTCAAAGCAAAAAGGAGAAGAAGAATCACTTTGAAGAAGTTTGGATTTCAAAAGAAACTAAAGACTTACATGAGCGATTGGTCCATCGTTGATTTGAATTTCGAAAATAACCCTTACCTTAATCAATCTTGTGAATGCAAATCCTTAAGCTCCTTCTTAGAAATCAAAAGCTTCCCAAGCTTCCTCCTCTCTCTCTTGCAAACGAAAGTAGGTAGAGAAAACAAAAAAGACTCAAAAGGGAAATAAGAACCTATTTATATGGAACAAAACCAAATTTTAAGTCGACTGAAAAAAAATCTCATTCGACCGAAACATGTTTCACTCTACCGAATCCGTCAGAAGTAAAAATGGTTCAATTTTTTTTTTAATTCGACCGAAAATGAGTTTTGATTCGAATTAAAACTTTTAATTCGAAAGAAAACTTCATAAACCCATTTTTCACAATTTGAATACTTTTAGTTCGAAACAAAATATTTTCATTCGAAGCAAAATCCTTTTCCTTCGACTGAATCCTTCAGACTCCAAAATTTTAACATCGAATAGTTTTGATTCAAATAAAATCACTTTTATTCGACTTAAAACATGTTTTCATTAGAATTAAAACTTTTAATTCGAATGAAAACTTTAGTAACTCAAAATTTTAATATCAAATAGTTTTGATTCGAAGAAACCACTTTCATTCGACCGAAATTTTCAGAAACAATCCCCAAACCATTTTTCTTAGTTTTAACAAAAGACCACAACTTATTTATTAAAAAATTATTAATTTCACATAGAAAAAGAAAAATTTCAGGATATTGCAATTTGAGAACTCAAAGACATTTGATCAAACCAAACACATGGCCTGCCTTCTCAATGGATTAAGGCGATTTAGTTGCTGATATCATACTTCAATATTGAGATATCCGCACATAATTAACCTACCCTTATCCTTCTTTATATGAGAGGCAGCTTCTGCAAAATGGGCACTTCACCACATGGGGCCTTTGCCCCAAAAATGCGACCACCGCAACACGCAGGCAAAACAACTAACTCTAGCGGAGTCTTATCTAATTCGGTGGGCTTACCCTTGTCTTCTAACTTCTTGATTAGTGCCTTGTTTGGATCACTTTTCTTTCTTTTTGTTTCCCTTTTTCATTTCCAACAAATCACCCACAAAAAAAGAAAGGCCCTTTTACTTTTGCCTATTTGCATACAAGTAGGGATGGCAATGGGGCGGGTCGGATGCGGATCTTATAAAATCCGAACCCGCCCCGGTGCTCATAAAATCTCGCCCCGCTCCGCCCCGCCCCGCTACCGGGTCATATATCTAAAATACCATACCCGATCCTACATTCGTTTAGAAAACCCGCCTCGCCCCGATCCGCCCCCGCACTTCCCTGTACTCGCACACAAGGATCGTCTAGGCGGTGCCCTAACGGGAGGAGAGGCTTCACTACATAGAGCCGTACGCCGTCGATAAGCATGTGGCGGTTGAATATTCAGGTGGCGCCTCTAATCTCGTCAAAGAAGAAGCGGCGACAGATCTGCGACAATTCCGACGAGACCCGTAGCTGCTACCATCGCCGATGAGCATGTGGCGGTTGAAGATTTATGTGGTGCCTCTAATCTCGTAAAAGAAGAAGCGGAGGCAGATCTGCGACCATTTCGACGAGATCTCCGGCGATTCGTTGTTCTTCTTGCCGCGGAACTTGAGAATAGGCGGTGGAACATGGTTTGTGGCCGGCGGTTAGGTTGTCAGTCTTTGGCCGTGGGGGGCTGAAGGTGGAGAGGGGGAGAAGATTAGAAGGGAGCCAGCCATGGGCAAGTCGGCAGAGACCAAGAGAAAATTTTGGCATTTTAGGGTTTGGATGAAAAGTATATATACGCTATGATGGACGGCTGAGATTTATTGATACATAAGCTTAGTATACCGGGGCGGGTGCGGGTCGGATAGCGGGGCGGTTAGACCGAATACCATACCCGATCCTAACCCGCTGCGGGTTTTAAAAAAAATTACCATACCCGCTCCATAACCCCGTCAAAGTCAAAATAACCCGCTCCTAACGGGGCGGGGCGGGGCGGAGACCCGCCGGTTGCGGGTCTAATTGCCATCCCTACATACAAGACATAACTCCTTTCGTACTAAGAAGCTATTCTCAAAAAGGGAAGATTTCACTCCATACCCCTGAGATTTAGACTTAATACAATGTACCCCTTCTTTTAGAAAAAAATATATTAACTTTCATTAATAACAGGGACAATGTCTCACAAACCCCTCTTCCATTAGTTAAAGTCGAATCAGGCTGTTAAAATTTAGTTAAAACAAAAAATATTCCCCTTAATAAAGCTCCAAAGTTAACCCAAACCATTGCCGCCATTTACATAGCCCTTCCACGACCAGCTCCCACCCCTACCCTATACCACTTGCATAACCATCCCACCACCTGCAATGTATAAACGTGCACACACACCCCAGCACGACCCGCCTTCCACCACCGGTTCCCTACCCCTAATAATCCCTTACTCCATTCACCAACATTTACATGGCACCCACAACGCCTACGCAGAGATACAAAAATGCCACCCACAGACCATTCACACACCGCCACATGCACACATAAGTGCATGCGTGCGCACACCCATACCCACACACACTCCACAACAATCATGATAACTTACCCCCACCCCCCGGGCATATGGCATGGTGTTGGTGACAGCAATTTTGAGGCAGTGATGGTGGCAATTCAACGGCTGCGATAAGTGTGTTCTTGTGACGATTGTGTGTGTGCAAAAGAGCGTGTGCGTGCAGGTATTTTGTGGGGGTAAGTGGTTAGGGGGGCGTCGTGGGTGTGTGTGCACGCGTGCACACGTGCAGGGGTATGCATGTGGTGGCTTTGTGTGTGAAGGGTTATGGTGGGTGCCGTGTGTGTGCGTGTGGTGGGTTTGTGTGTAGAGGATGGTGGTAGTGGCGACTAGTGTAGATTAGTGGTGGGTGACGGTGGAGGGTGGGTGAGTAAGGATGAGAGGTTGGCAGTGGTTAGAGGATAGGAAGAGGAGGTGGGCTGTTGGTGGTTGGAGCTGGGTTAACCAAGGGTTAACATTTAAAAATTTGCTACTCGTATAAGGGAAACTAGGTCATCGTAACAAAATTTTTAAGACAATCTAATGGTAAGGGGTGTCAATGTAAATTTTCAAATAGGAATGGTATTGAGTGTATTAAACTCAAAAACTCGGGCATGCTGAATGTAATTTTCCCTTTCTGAAATGATTTTGCATTTTTCGAGTCTTTACAATTTTGCATTTATATGCCAACATAGTTTTGCATTCTAAAATTTTATCTGCTCACCAAATATGAACCATTAGATCCAATGTAGTTTTCAATGGACTTTTATTAAGGACCAATCTCTCAAAACTAACAAAAACGCAGCCCATCGCAGCCCTTATGCTTACTTTCTTTTGCTATTTTAATCAACAATGATTAAACTATCGATAAGAAATACAAAATTCTTCTAAAGACTGCTTAATATTTAAGGTTTAGATATGATTTTGACAACTTAAAACTGTTGAATATATTATCAAATCTTATGCTATCCTCTATAATCCCATGAGATTTGACGGTCTTAGACATTTGAGTATATACAATACTTACACACGAAAAAAAAAATAAAAAAAATCTGCCTATTTGTGCTACGTCAACAAAAAAAAATAATAAAAAAAAGTGTATCCAAACAACGCCTAATTTTGTCGTCTTCTTTTAACATGAGAAAGAAAAATGTGTTTTTCTCTCCCTCAAACTGGTGTGCTTGTAAGGATCATATCAGTTATTCACAAAAGACCCTTTTCAAAATTGTAGTGACTGTAGCATTAGGACTCCTTTTTGAAACAGAAAATACCAGATCAGATTCGAGATCAAGGAAGAACAAATGGGAATACCGTCAAACATGAGGGACGCGTGGGAAACTCAGAGGAGGAAATCTCTGCTGATTGCTTCTCCTGCTGAAGATCAGAGGATTTTGGAATCCAGGCGTTGCACTCAAGGTTTCAACTCTCCAAAACCATTTTCCTTGTTCTTTTTGGTCGTTTTAAAGAGATCGTTTTTTTTTTCTCAATACCCTTCAGTGAAATTGTTGGGGAGAAAAAAAAAGGGGGGGGGGGGGGGGGGGCGCGCAAATGCAAGAGTTTGGGATTTATGTTCTCTGTTGTTTTTGTTCGGTAATGGGGTTACCAACTTAGGTTTGTGCGGACAAGGGAATGGGTAGGGCTCAGTTAAGCAAAGTAATTCCTTTTCTCTTCGAACTTTGCCAATCAATTTACTGACAGTTTGTGTACTTTTTTAAGCTAAACCCTTATGGTGTTTGTGTTTCTGTGAGTTTCTCAATGTGTGCGTGGTTTTATGTCTGTATGGGTGTTTAAGGGTGGATATAGTGTCATATATGGTGTTTTTAGAGATACCTGATTGAGCGTGCATATGGAGTCATTTATGGTGTTGTTAGCGATACCTGATTGAGTAGCAGTTTTTTTATTGACTCAGGCTTGGTTTAGTTTCTCTCTCTTTGGTTTTTGTGAGGGTTAAACTAGATTATGATTTACGAAGTTGGGAGAGGAAGTAAAGAATAACTATTAAACTGAAATGAGGTTGGGGCTAAAATGCACACTTACCACTACACTTGAAGGACAAAAAAGAAGGATAAAAGATCAATACTGTACGGTGTGGATGTGCCTCTTTGGCTTAATTGACAATTTTGCAGCGTGGAAGTGAACAATGAAACCGGTAGAAATCCTTTTACTCCTGTGGGTCATAATACCTGATCTCCTATAAATATTTTAGTCCACAAGAATTGCAAGCAGTCCACATGGCTATCATGTGACCTGTAAAAAGATTGTAAATCCCTATGACAAGATTTGCTTGGTGATTGAAGCATGTCAAGCTCAACTACGGATTGGTGAAGTCCTCCAAAACCCTAAAGGAGGCAGGCCACATGTTGAAATACTATCAGCAGAAGAGCATATAGGTGAATGAAGAACATGAGGCTGATTTAACTCAGCTGGGGTACAGCTTAGTGGTGAGTTGTAATGCTGTTGTGGGAGCTGAAGTTTTAATTCTAAGAACTCGTTTTAGCATCCTTTTAGCCCCTTTCTCGTCACAAGAGTTCTTTGATTTAATCTTCTTTAATCGGGTGTTAAACTGTATAAAATTGAAGGTAAATGAATTGTTTAAAGTCGGAACTATATGGAACATCATTTTGAAAGGGATGGTTCACTACTGTATGTATTAGACTTTTCCTTACAGGAGCTTCACAGATGGCATTTGGTTCGCATTTCATTTTAAAGTAACCTTTATTCTATCTAGATGGCCTGAGGCTCTGGCCATGTGAAAGTCGCTTGAAGGCCATGCTTTTTTGGGCCCTTTTTTTTTTTTGGAACTTTATCTGTTTGTTAATGTCAGAAATTTTGCTTATTTTGGTACTCCGATGAATGTTTAAAATTTCAGTTTAAAGTGTCAGTAAGTGGGAATTATGGTTTGTAACAACTTGGTGTTTTTGCAATGTTCAATAATTGCAGAAGGTGTTCGAGCGGGAGTCAAAGCAGCTTCAATTACATGTGTTGCCACTGCCGTGCCTACGGTATGTGCTCTCGTTCATTTGGACTCTCATTGATATAGTACTTGATCGATTCATCTGGTGTATGCCTCTAATGCTAATCAGTTTACTGCCAGTGGTTAAAGTATGGGATTAGTAGAGTAAGTGGTCTTAATAGCTGAGGCTAGGTGCCGAAACACAGTCGTAGCAGGTTATCTTACTGGTACTGCTGTTGAATATTTGTTCTTCCTAGCATATATCTTAGAAGTTCTTTTCTTAATTGACTTTGAGACCTTTGTCCTAAGTTCGAGTTATGGATGCTGTCCTTCTTTCCTCATTTGGGAGGTTTTTGCTTATGGTTGCTTGCTCTGTTCCCTTTTCACAAATTCATTCTCCACTTTAGGGGTGAGCATGGTTCGGTTTAGAGGCTGAATTTGGGAAAAAATAAACCAAACTGCGTTCGAACGGTTCCGTCTGAATGTATTGGATGGATCAAACGGTTCGGTTTGAACGGTTCAATCAGTTTGGGCTAGACGCCATGCTAGGCCCCAAAAAAAAAGGATTTTGTGACAAAAACTCAAAGAAGTAACCAAGCAAGCATAAGTTTAAATTTCTAATTAGATTACATGACATTTGAGAATTAGTCATTACATCATTTGTTAAAGTTCTAATCAAATTAAATAACTCTAAACAACATGTGTTAAAGTTCTAATCAAATTATACATCATTATAACCATCAGATTAAGTAAAAAAGGAACAAGTCCTAAGGATTAACTTTTGCATCTTCAAAACCTTCATCACCAATCGACCTTCAATCAGCATATAGTCAATATTTCTGAAAAATGAAAATGAGTCAGGTTCATAAGACATAAATATATAGGGGTAGTCAGCCACGATTTCAACACGTTATTATGTAAAATAACATCTCAGGCTACAGTACTGTAAAGTACATAGTCAAGCCTATTGCAATAAAAACATAGGTATTAGGTAAAAATAGAGCTGGCAGAATGTCCGAGAAAATCCTGGCAACAGATTTGGATAACTACCCTTTATGCCTCTGCCTCTGGACGTGTGATTGGTTTCTGCTAGATGTGCAACTAGTTATCTTGCGACCTCTTTGCATTTGGACATCTAGTTTTGTAGATAGTTCTCTTGTATTTGGTGAGATTTGGTGAGATCATGTAGAGAAGAGAAGAAACATAAACCAAAAGAAAAGAGAAGAAACAGAAGAGGAAAGGAGAAAGGGAGACATAACTTCGTGCTTTGAGTTGGAGACTAGAGGAAATTGGAGACGCCGGTGGGGGAAGAGATGTCAGAGACGGAGGCGCTGCGCAATTGGCAGAATGCCAGATCTTGAGGCATGGAGTGGAGCAATTGGCAGATCTGGTATAGGCGGTGAGTGAAAGAAAAGTATGGATTAGGGCTACTTGCCTTTTATATGAATGGTTTAAAGTTTAACTAAGTCAGTTAGTAAAATTAATGGGGATTAGGTTACAAAAATAATATTATATACTTCGGTTTATATCGGTTTCAAAAAATCCAAATCGAACCGAATATGCGGTTTGGAAAAAAAAAAAAAACCAAACCGACTATTTTTATGATCGGTTTGGAATTAGTCGGATTGGTTGGTTCGGTTTTAACGGTTTAAATGCTCACCCCTACTCCACTTCTTTCCTAGCGACCTCTTCCCCTTGGGACTTATAATTGTATATAGAACTCAATCATGTGTGGGCAGCTACCCAAACATCACAATCGCGTAAATCTCTATGTTGATTCCGGACTTTGCTGTTCGCAGAATTATCTCTGATACTCGTGTACATGCCACTTCTTAAAGACATTAGTAATATCTGTGACTTTTATTCCACTAATATAATATATGTGTGTGTACACATGTATTAAATAAATAAAGCACATTTCTTGTACTGGAATTATCTGAAAACACTAATATTCTGGCAACTTGCGTAAAGCATGTTACATAATATGTACACTCATATGCGTTACACTATACTGGAGGTCCAGAAAACTTCATTGATATTAGATTGACATTATGGGAATGGATATATCTAACATGGTATAAAGCCAATAGTAAACAATGCAACCGGATAAATCTGAATCCTATGAAGAAGATATTAGTTGGCGGTCCAGAAAACTTCATGGATGTTAGGTTGGCATTACGGGAAGGAAGATACCTAACATGGTAAAAAGTCAATAGTATACATTGTGATAATCAGGTAAGCTGAAGTTTATGAAGAAGAGTTTCATAGAGCGCTGTGATGATTCCTAGGAGGGTTCAGTGCAGAGGGATGATGGCCGTTGTGTCTTATGTCTTCTAATACACTTTTGACAGACTGGAGTTACCTTTGGAGAGCCTACTTTTTTGTGGTCGAAAAGAGTTTATCTCTATTCCATTACATTGTAGTCTCTTTGTCTCAATACATTCATTGGTCTCGTGTCATGGTTGGGTGGAATTAGTCCATGTCTTTAGGTGAGTTCTAGGCCCTTTTTTTTTGTTTTGCTTCTAGTGTACATGGGTTTGCTCTCACCTTGGGGCTTCTTTTTTACAGCTAGTACTTTAGTGAATTGGGAACCAAGTTTGTGAATCAAGAAATGAATTGATTCGACAATTGATCTGACAATCACCCTCACTTTAGCATTTGGCATGATGATATCTTGCCACGCCATATTTTTTAATTCTTTTTTTACCTGAGTTGCTTGACTGTAGTTTATATTTTTCGTTTGCCATCATTTATGGGTAAACTCGAAACGTATTTTGCAACAATATAAAAGAAAGGCCTAGGAGATCAATCAAGTTAATAAAAAGTCTGAAAAACATGTTCCTGACTGGGTTTTGACTGGGTTTTTTCTGCTCGATCTAGCCGACAAAGGTAGCGTTTGAAATCACTTCCAGTTTTGGTTTTCTGTTTCCAAAAAAACAAAAACAAAAACCATTTTAGTTTTTTTACAAAAACAAATGGGTGTTTGATTATCTAGTTTTTATTTTGAGTTTTTCTTTGGTGGTGGTCTGCGGTTGCGGTGGTGGTGGCCGCCGACCGGGCGACGGTGGTGGCGGCGGTGGCTGCCGGCCATCAGCAGTCGCCAACTGGCGGGCTGTAGTGGTGGTCTCAAAATAAAACCCAAAATTCCTAAATGGGAGTTTTCAAAAACGGCCCTGTTTTAAAAACTGGTTTTCAAAACTTAAGGAAAAAAAAAAACTTTGTGCCAAACGCGTTTATTTTCTGGAGAAAAAATTGAAAAAATAAACGTTACCAAACGGACCCTAAGTCTTGGTTTGGCTACTGGCATGGATGAAAGTTACTCATTCTAGGACTTCTGAGAAACCCTGCTTCTCTATCACTCTACCATTAAGTTTCATTCCAAACAATGAGAAATCTGCCAACTTTATGAAGTCTTTTGATCTAGGATTCATGGTGAATGAGCAAATTATGGCACATGGGTCTTTGAATGCATTTTATACGACAATTCCTCCTCGCGTTGCAATAAAAAATTTAGTGGTAGTTATAGTTAAGAAGCGTTTTAGATGGTAGGGCACTTTAAACCACTTCATTTTCTATTTAATATTTCTTGTTCTCAGTCTGGAAAATCGGAAGTATTTCCTCAAAAGTTAGAACGCAAACAACTAATCGGAAATAAAACCTTACCAGAGAAAGGGCATTTGTGGAGATTAGTTAAGTTAATGTTGTGGAGCTAGTGATAAGATTTCATGATCAATTATATGATGGTTTAGCCCTGAAGGCACAAGATGATTATTTTTGTCAGTTAAAAATGTCTTTGGCTTTGTTGAACTCAGAGTTTATCCTTACCTTCTTTCAGCTTTGCCTAGAACAAACTGATGAAATTCTTTTGTGGGTTTGTGCAAAGAGTACTAGACACCTAACAATAATGAATTGACATCACAAGCGATACTTAAAAGCAACCTTCTTCATGTTCAAGTAGCAGGAGTATCTCGAAATGACTGACTGAACCACCTTTAAGCCTTTCTGGCTTTCTCTAGTAGCAACGTAGCATGTATGATAATGACAACGATGACGACGACCATAATCTTAACTTTGTTTCTCATGGTTATATTGCTCACATCTCTTGTAGCCAGGGAGAGTTTGTGAACTGTTCATTACTTTTACATTTTGACAAAAAGTTTCTGCTACCATATATACTATATTGTCCTTGATGCTAGATTTATTAATTTATCTCTTGAAATTTCTATCGCCAGTTGATCGCTGTTCGTGTGATTCCTTGGGCAAAGGCAAATCTCAATTACACTGCGCAGGCACTGATCATATCTGCTGGTACAGTTAGCATTATCATTTTGTTTAACAGTTATCAGTTACTGATTTGTTAGTTCATGTTTGAGACCTACAATTTGGTCTAACCACTTGCCAATAGTTGGACAGTACAAAGATTGCTGTAAGCACTCTTGTTTATGTTGTTTAAGGTTAAGAAGTCACATTAGGTGTGGGGAAGTAAGTTCATTCCCGTTGGTTGGAGAACCTGGCTAAGGTAGTTAAGAGTGATCTACCTGTCCTTCTATCGCGGTAGATGTGGCATTCGTTTCTTATAGAGGATTTAGTTGTACGATACTGGGAATGCCCCATTACCTATTGAAACATGAACCTGGGTTGTGCTTTCTTGGTAAGAAATGGAGGACAAGGGAGTTCTTTGGTGATGTCGCATTAGCAATATTTAGCATGCAGCAGTTTAAAATTTAGGTGCGTGTTATGTGTTCAAGGTTAGAAGCTAGAGACATTTGGAAGTTTGGAATTCAATCCATGGACTATACTGGAGCATTCGACATTGAATGATCTGAGTTGAATGCTCACCTGCACAAGAATAGTTCCAAAAATACTGGCCCACATTTATTGATACTTTGTCGTGGGCCTGTGAGTCTTCTTTTTCACTTTCAAGAAGGCATAGAGGCCTGCCTTTTTCTTGTTTTCACGTTCTCCACTTTTAACTACAGTCCGAAGGTGAAAGACGTATCAAGGTTTATTCCTTCTGAGGAGTGCTTGCAGTTCTGCCTCGCATAAAGCTTTGCATTTTAGTTAAAGAGAGTGACAATTAGATAATGGTGATTTGGAGTTCAGAATTTTTTGGAGACAATATCGTAATGGATCTGTCCATTTGCATGTTTTTTGCAGTTCAAGAGTCTTTGTTTCCCCTTGACCGTCAGTTGCTTGCTACCTATCGTTTCTGATTAGATTTTTTAAGGTTTATATGTTTGCAAGTGTATAGAGCTTCTGCAGTTGCTTTGATCTAGTAGTGGGTGAACTATCAACTTTGTATAATTTCCACTTGTTAACAAGTTTGCCCAAGTTATCTTAGCTTTTGACGGACACTTGGCCCCAAACAAGAGCTAAATAGAAATAAGAGTTTGACCTATATTTTACTTGAGCGATACAGATTTTTTACTGAACATTTGAACCTTGTACTATTTTCCAACTGACCATCAAAACCCTACCGTTGGCTACAACTGGCCCTTAAAACCAATCCTATATATAAACAGCAGCTCACACCCAATCCCAGTGGGTAAAAGGTGAGTTGAAAAGCTGGACCAAGTTCAAGTTTTTAGTTATCAAACTGTAGTACTTAAAATGATATATAGGTGAAAACACTAAGATTTGGAGGAAAAACAATTCAATTTCGATCGAATATGGAGCTACTAACCTTCAGGATTTTCGCACTTGTATTGCAGTCTATATCTGTCTCCTTCATCACTCTTTCAGAAACTTAAATACTGATATGAAAGTTCTGTGCATCATTGTTGCCAAAGCTGATAGCTGTTTGCTTGTGTCTACTGTTCTTACTTTCATTGAGCAACAGGTGGTATCTTTATATTGCACCAATTTCCATTTATGTAGCCTGCCCTTACTTTTGACTGTGATAGCTACTTATGACATCTAGACGGTATCTGGTAATCCATGCAAACCCTGTTGTGTATCTTCTCAGTTTGGAACCATAAACGACTGCAAACTAAAGAAATAGAATTTGGTTCTGTGATATCCGAATTTTCCAACACTCCAGTGCCAAAACTAACATGTAGCTTTGTCAATTGATGAAAAGGTTCCATTGCTGCCTACTTCATAACGGCTGACAAAACAATCTTGGAATGCGCAAGGAAAAATGCTCAGTACAGAAAATCAGCTTAAGGCAAAGGATGTGGCACCATGCAACTTCGACTCCTCTTGCAATGTGTACTACTTAAGGTTCTTTCTTCGATTATGCTGCGCAGAGCTCGTCTTTTTCCGAGGAATTGTGTGTAATTTATCAAGGCAGACTGTTCAGTTTTCTGGGAATTACATGTGCCCTTTTCTGAATGTACTGCATATATCTCTTCATCGAAGCTGATGGAGGATGAAGTCTGTCAATTCTCACGTTGTACCCTTTTTTCTGTCTTTTGATTTCGGTATTTCATGTTCCTGTTTTCTCAATTTTTGTAAAAAATCTTGTTTGTCAATCTAAATATATGACAATAAAAATAATAATAATAATAATAATAATAATAAAAAGCATGGTAACACCAATGTTTCTTTCTTTTATTTTTTAATAAAAATGTTTCAATCTGAATATATGAACACCGGATGGTTTAACCCTTTTCAAGCGACGGCCTCTGTCGGCTAGCCACCGGTAAAACGCTTGTTGCTCCTCCATGGCCGTTGCCACCCAAAGCAGCCAAGCGTGAAGCGTCCTCAAAATGTAGATTGTTACCATGCAAAACCTTGGCACTTTTCTTTATTAGTTGGGCTAATTATACCTATGTCCCTGAGGTTAGGATATAATTACAGTAAAGGGCATTAAGTTTTAAAATTTAACACTGTGACAAAATTTTTTGAAAATGTAACAGTTGTATCCATCCGTTAGAGTTCCATTAAGAAATTATACTTTTTGACTGATGTCATAATTATGTATTTTTAAAATGATAATAATACACTTATACTGTATATACTGAATAATTTTTAGCCTTGTACTATATAATCGAATAATTTTTAAAATGTTAATTAAAATTATAAACCTTGATTTGAAGATTAGGGTTTTAAAACCTTAAAATAGGTGAATTCCCTATCTCTATTCAGTCTATTTCATCAATTTGTCTAAATGTTGGTTTCAAAAGTTTCTTAATCTGCAAATCAGAGTTTGAAATTAGGGTTTGAAAATTTGATATGTTCATTCTCCCCCAACACCTTACCCTAATTTTCATTTTCTTCCTCTCCCTAACTTAATAGCTGCATCCCCAAATTGAAGTTCATCAAGCATTTTGGATTAATTTCCCCTTGATGCGTAGATCAATTTGCGTGACAAATTTGTCCAGTTGGGAGGCTAGGATTAAGAGCAGGTCGATCCCGCGATGCCGAGATCGATGTGATTGACCGTACCACGCACTCAACCGTCGAAAACCTGTCGAAGGTCTCAGAGTTGACTAGGGTTGTCGGAAGGTGCCAGGGTGGCAAACGGGGAAGGGGAGGCAGGCGGGGTGCGGCACTAGGGAAGGGGGAGGAAGACGGGGGTGGACGGATGACGGGGAAGGGGGAGGCAGGCAGGGTGCAGCGCCGAGGAAGGGGGAGGAAGACAGGGGCTGGGCGGATGATGCGGAAGGGGGAGGCAAACGGGGTGGGCAGTGACGGGGAGAGGGGGGGGCGGTGTGCTGCGATTGGGGATCTTGAAAGACAGAAATAGGTTTGGGGGGGGGGGGGGGGAGTAAACAGAATAAAGTAGTAAAGAGTATAAAGTAGTAATAAAGTCTTTTCCTCTTTTTTTTAGAAGGAAGTAATAGCATTAGAAAAAGATAAGGTTCTAAAATAGGGGTAATAAAGTCTTTTCATTAAAACTGTTAGGGTTTTTACGATTCCGTTTGGTCAACGGACCTTTACCTGTAATTACACCATAACCTCAGGAAAATATGTGTAATTAGCCCTTATTAGTTTCTCTGCAAATCAGGGACGTTCAAGCAACGAACTCGAGGGCTACATATGTCTTTTTAATTTTTATTCATCCGGAGAGCCGCTACCAAAAAAGACTAAACATTTGGCCGGAATATTCTTTTTATACTATAAGAAAATGTACAAGTCTTGCAGTGTCATCTGGTTTGATCCACGATATCCACTAATTGGCTAGTTGGCACAAAAGAGTAACACTTTTACTCTTTATTTATGACTCCCTATTAAATTTGGTTGAAATTAAAAATTAAATAATGAATCTAATTATAAACATTGAGAAATGAAAGTCAGAAAAGAAAGAAAAACAAAACAAAGAAATTCTTTTACTACTCCCTTTTTAATTTGGTTGAAATGAAATAAATATTGAATAATGAGAGCTGTGATTAGTTTTTCTTACATTTTTAGGTTAGCAAACAATTAACCAATTTACAAACTAAAAAATAAAAACAAAGCAAAAAAAAATTAAAATACGTGAAATATCAGTTAAGAAACAAAAGGCTGTTGGAAAAACGAAAGTAGAAAAAATAAAAAAGGCTTATATATGCATCAAAAAATGAGGAAAAAAAAATAAGACTTAAATATGGCGCAAATTTAAACTGAAAATTTATTTAGTTAGACATATGGTCCGGAAATTACACATCTTAAGTGTATTCCATAAATTAATTTAACTGATTACAAAAAATAAAGACGTAGATTCATTCTTTTAATTTCTCTATTTACTTATCTTTTATGCAGCATCATCAAATATCTTTTCAATCCAGAAGCCTACAAAGAAGATTTTTAAATATTGAATAGATTACAATTGCGAATATCAAGTATACATTTATTCTAAAACAAGTTACTAAATAAATATGAATATAATTGAATTATATTATTTTGATCAAAAAAAATGATATCAATTCAAAAATTACTTCCGATCATGTCCACGTGCTCAATACTAGTAAAAGAAAATTGACAGATCCATTTCAATGTCAATACGAAGAAATAGGCCACCCACATGCCTCTCTATTTTCTCTCTAGGATTTGGTTAAGAAACAACTTAACAGCTTCAATTACTCTTAATTTCTTCACTAGTCCCTTTAGCATCTCTCTCTCTCTCTCTCTCTCTCTGTGTGCACGCAAATCTCCTTCTTCAGAGTTTCAATCTAAAGTAGTTGAAAATGATGCTTGAAGATCGCAAGCATGTGGATGCTGCGAATTGCACTCAAGGTACGCGTGCGTTTTTTTGGTAAGAATCTAGGACAAGAGGAGAAGAAATGTATGGGCTTGCATGACATGTATAACCATAGAAAGTCGATTTTGGCAAAAAATTCTTTTGTGAAACTCGCACAAAAGTGCTACAATATTAATAAATAAAAATAAAATGATAGGGGCACAAAGTGTTGCTCGAGCTGCGAATTTCTTTTCATCTTTTTTTGGAAGAGAGCTGCTTAATCATCATTTTCTTCCCGAGTAACATCTCTAGCAAAGTTTGATCTCCCCTTTTGCTTACTTTACACCTCGTTTATAGTTAGCGATTCATTAGTAACAATATCTTACCCTCTAATGACGATTCGGGATCTCAACTAGCAAAAGAGAGAGAGAAAAAATGCACGTGCGATGCCCAATTTCTGGGGCTTTCATACAACACGTTAATTTCATTATTGTGATTCGAAATAGAAGACTGATTATCAGTGATAGAAGTCGTGTTCCTATACTTTTGCAGAAGGCCTTCGTTTCGTGCAGGTATAAAAGCAGCTGCAGTTACATGTTCCCACGGTGTGTCATCTTTACTTCCTTCTTTCTTCTCCTCCATCTTTAAATCATTCAATTTATCTAAAAGTGGTTGGCAGTAGTCAAGGATGTTTGCACACTCTCTTGACTTATAAGATTCAAATATTGGAGGCATTACTTGGAGAAACATTTCTAAAAATGCACTAGGCTGACCGGGGGTTGCACCCTCAAGATTGTCCGTGGAGGAGATTTGGTCTTGATTGACACTAAAACTGGTCAGAGAATCTCCTTTATTGCATCCAATTGAAAAAAAAAATGTTCATTTCTCAAGGACCCGTCCTCTTAGAAGATAATCTCCGTGCACGTCTTTCTTTTTGCTTTTTGGTCTCTAGGTAATTTACAATTTTACGCGTTATTACCGTAAACTGTGTGAAAGGATGGACCCTAATGTGTATGAGACCAATTTTAAAATTATGCCATTAACTTTATCCGAGTACAACTTCGGCTTTAGTATTTAATTTTGAAAGTGTCTCTGTTAAACAGATTACGAATGTCTCGTTAAAAAAATTTAAGGCTAGTTATTTCATTTTGAAAAAAAGGACAGTCTCTCTCTTCTTTTTTAATCCACGCAAGCACAACACAAACACACAGTCACGCGCACACACAACCCCCCCAACCCCCCCCCCCCCCCCCCCCCCACACACACACACACACACACTGCCGTCGTAGGTCAAACCCTTCTCGCCGTCGATGAAATCGCCGTATGTGCGAACACGCCGTCGAGGATTGCGTTGATCTGTTCGTCGCTGAATTTGACCCTAGGTTTACGGCGACGACAAGGGACGCCGTTTCCTCTCGGTTCAGGCCGCCGTCCTGGTTTCCGCCGAATTGCTGGAATATTTTCTTCACCTTCTCCAATATGCTTCCTCCGGTCGTCATTTCCACAATTAAGGTTTTGAAATTTCTAGGGTTTCAGAAAAGAGAGGGGAGTTTGGCAAACGGGTGTCCAATTTAAGTTGGGTTTCATGTTGTTTGCAATTTAAAACCCTAAAATTGGGACGGAATTGGGAAAGGGGGTTTGAAATTGAGGGAGGTTGGTTCATTTTGTAGAAGCTAAGCACCTAAAATTAGATTAACTGGTCAGATGAAGGCCGATTCCAATTAAACTGGCCTTTTACGGAAATGACTGATTAGTTGGCCGTCGGCTGCTGATAAATTACGAAGGCATGCGTTTTCAGTGAACTGGTGGGATGTAATGATCTTTTTGGTGCCTGACGCGAGACTTTTGGGATTGCCTTATGTCTAAACGAATCGGAGCATTCATAGTCCCGTGGAGATGGTTCCAGCCTTCCAGGTTAGCAAGCAGGATGAGAAGAGGCGGGACCATTGCTCCTCACTGTTTGATGTTGTCTATAGCTGGAGTGGCCCTGTTTGGTTTCGTCCTTCCACCGGATCTGGAAAAGAAAGAGAAAGGAGGAGAGAGAGAGAGAAAGAGAGAGACCATTTCTCTCTCATTTTTGTGTTTCCTATCTAATCTGGTTTGGATCATTTTTAACGGCATTCGTAATCCGGTTACGTTGTTACCGAAGTATTGATTTAAAACATTTTTCAAGCTTAACTATTTTTTAGTGCACTTTTAATGTTAGGTGCTGAAACTGTATTGTAGATAAAGTAGATGGTATAATTTTAGAATTAGTCAATATATACATAGAAGTAACCTTTTTGTATTAAAAGTAACCTTTTTGTATTGAGGGTAACCGGGAAAAATTATGATATCTTCAAAGAATTTTTTTTTGGCTATTATCCTGGTTGCAGATTCTGCAACGATAAATGATGATCGCTACATACTCATAACAATATTCATTTAGTAATATCTAGTTTACTCCTTTTTGCACGGTCTCTGCCAAACTCTTCGTGACATTCATTCTTTTCCACAACCCGAATAACAACAACAAATTCTCCCTTTTTTGAGGAACGAAAGAAATATATCTCGTTTACGGCTCTTTGCACTGCCTCGGTCATACTGATATGCTTGCCAAACTGGTCCAAAGCACTATACAATTTCACATTTGATTCAAATGTGAAAATTAATAGGTGTATCCTATTTGATTCTTAGATTTGCCTTTTATATTCCCTTTCTGACTCTTTCGTTTATTGCAATACAGTTGGCTGTTGTTCGTACAATCCCGTGGGTTCAGGCAAACTTTAATTGTACTGCTTAGGCACTAATCATATCCGGAGGTATTCTGCCTCTCTAAATATATAGTACAGAACTGCTATTTTGATGTTTAATATATTTATTCAATCATTTTTTTCTTGCTAGATATATGTTGGTAACAATTTTAACGTCTGTAGTGACAAATAAGTGTGTGAAATAGCATATGAGGAGACGAAAAGAACATGCTCCGCTACTGTAATCTCAGTATAGCATGTCTCGAATTATGGATTGCTGACTTTTACAGAAATTTTCTCATTATAAAGTTTTTCCTAGCATTCTAGTTCTTGTTGTTATTACTCCCCTTCCATTCCATTGAATTTTTCTCTTTTGAATTTCAAAGGATTCGTGGGTAGATGACATATACGCGTAAACATTTGATTGAGCTCAAATGAAAATGATGGAATGAACAAGTGACGTTTAGAAAGTCAAATTAGGATAAATGCAATAAGTACAATCGGTGTTTACGTGTACTCAATCCATCTTCAAGATTTGCAAATATCTGAGGCAAAATCCAACTAAACGAGAGAGAGAGAGAGAGAGAGAGAGAGAGAGAGAGTATTTTATAAACATTCAACTTTGTCCATTGATGTATTTTTTTTCCCTTTTTTTTTGGGTATTTATAGCCTCCATTGCTGCATACTTCGTTACGGCAGACAAAACTATCTTAGAAGCCGCGAGGAGAAATGCACGCTACGAAAAACGAGTTTAAATAGAATTGAAAAAGTTTTTCTCTCAAGCTACTTTTTTTTGTATCTTTACATAAGTCTCCCAAGGTTTTAAGTAACCAATTTTGTTGTAATGTATGTTAGAAATATATTGTGGTGCAGCTTGTTTTGTTCCTTAGACAAAAGGAGGTGTGTTGAACCAAAACATCCTTCTCATTCAGACTTGATGATGGTATAAGAACTATTTTTGTGATCTTATTACTCATTTTCTTGCTCTCTTGTTTCCTGTATAAGAAGATTTTTGTGGAGCCTTAGGGTCTTTCCCCTGGGTGTCCTTTGGTTGTAAATTTTCTTTTACTTCTTTTCAATAAAAATTCATATTACTGAAGAAAAACAAGATAATGGTAGGATTCATGTAAAGCTTTTAATCATGTAGTAGTAGTGGTGCATGTATTGAGGCACAAATTTATTGAGGCACAAAAGAAATCTTATTTTTCAACTATGTTTGATTGAAGTTTTTGAGTTCGTTTTCGAAAACATGGTATTCAAACATTATCTATTGATTCCTCCAAATGTGCTTATGAAATTCACTCACTTGCTTCAACATGTAAATGTGCAGAAAAATGATTATTCTAGCAAAACTGTGTTCCCATACTATTCTCACAATAATATCACAAAATAATGTATTACGGAGTACTTTTTTTTTTTGTGGGAAAATATCACCGAATCCCTTCAGTTCAAGACATACTTGTAGGCGTGTCTATCAATAAAAAAAATGTCGAATACGTCCTTTGACCGAACGGTGTACAAACCGGTTTTAGGGTGTTTGGTAAAAAGATGACTCCATCCGGCCCCTTGTTTTTCTTGAATTATCCTTTCTCATCTTCATTTTCTAATTAACACAAACACCTCACCCCCTCTCTCCCGGTCTTCACTCACCGCCAACCATCAACCTCACAACACCTACACAACAACCGTTGCCTTTTCTGGGGCCTCTATCTTCTTTTGGAAGCAATATCAATCAATTGCAATATTTCAGTAATCTTACAAAGGAAATGAACAAAAAATAAAATATGCAAGCACGTACCTCGATTAGTTGTGAGCATGAAAAACTTACCTCAATGCTCTTCAACAACATAGTATTGTTCTTACCAAATGAGGTGTGCTAAGTGTTCAAAGAATTTGTCTCGAATACCTTAGAAACAAGCACTTATGTTGACACTGGGTTGAGGCGCGGACTATGTCGCTCTCTTTAAGACGGTTCGTGCCCCTACGGAATGTTCCGATGTAATAGGTTACAGCACGCCGCCTCCAGGATACAACAACCCAGCGATTTTGCTGTAACTTCTCTTAGCTTGCACTACTAGAGAGGTAGAAGCTCCGCACAACACCCTTCTTTGCCCGAAAAATTGCATTACTGGGATATAGAAATAAAACTAAATATTCATATCTACTAGTGTCAACCGAGACAAGCTTTGGCTTTTGGCAAAACTAAGCTAGTGCTCTTCAACACCTCCGAAGCCGCATCCGAATTGGAAATGACTCTGCCCAATACCTTGCCAAGCTTAAAGTGCCATGCTTTTAGGCCAGGACTCTCAAGGCAGGTTACGTCATGAGCAGCTGATGCAACTTTCCAATGCTAGGCAGTTTTTGAGATACAACTATCATGAGATTTAGTAGATAGCTCAAGGTATTTTAACACTAGCACCAAGAACAGGAAAGCCAAGAGGACTCTGCTATATTGCCTGTGTACCTGCTTGCCTTTTATAGAGAGTACCCAGGAGAATAACGATGGAATTATTATTAAGAAAAAGGAGGCAAAGCAGCGACATTAAGAGAGAGAGAATGAGGGGCCATTGTCTTACATGGAAAGGGTTAAGAATGAAACGGAAGCTCATGGAGTTAATGAATGTAAAAGCTGGAGATCTGGACTATAATCTTTGGTCTTTCATCTTAAGCTTTGGCAATCGTGCCAAACATATTCTAACGGCTAGAACAACAATGGTCCATAGACTAATTACTTCTCATCTTAATGTTATTTATGTGAAAAATAAATAATTTGTAACACCCACAATAATTTCTAATAACTATTTTATTAAAATACTCCAACAATACCCCACTTATTTTAATAAAATAGTAACAATTGTAATGCAGAGTTGGGCAAAGATGGAATATCATGCATCATGAAGGTGGCTCTGCCTTGAAACCTTCACTTAGCGTTTCAGCAATTCTCGTACTAGAGTCAAAGTGGCTCAGCCTTGAAACAATGACTGCTTGAGGGCACGTAGAATCGCGTCACACACATGACATTTCAGGTGTTCTAAACCAAGCTTCTCAAGCCAGCACGTTACGGCCTTGTGCTTTATCCCAGCTTTCGTGAGTGCTCTAGAGAATTAGCCCAATTCTCATAGGAAGCGGCCCCACTTCCACACTCATATAGGTGAGTCTATCAAGGATGCTCTCGTAACTAACACATCCCACCCGTATGGGTTATAGAACTCATTGAGAGATTAAAAAAATCTCAACCTCCAAAATCGTTACGAGAAACATGTACTTACACCATAGGGATGGACATTATGTCATAAGACAAGATAAGTACATGTATAAAACCCAGTCACTCTATATTTCGTTGGTCTCCTTACCTAGTTCTTGGGATCTCCAGTCCCTAGGAGATTGTATCCTTATAAGTGATTTATATAATTTTGGGCTTAAGTCCACATCCCCCTCGATGTACATCAGACCTTTGCCTCTAGCTAGAGTTTTATCTCAATTTGACACAATCAATAACAAAGGTCTGATTAACAGGTGGTATACATACATTAACCAACACATGCAATAACCAACATGTTCCATTTCCAAGGCAACACATGCCTTACCTCGATTCCATCATGCTCGAAGGCCAACATCGAGCCAAAACATTACATACCATCCCATGACATTTTAATTTGGGACATATGATCGAGGCAATAAAAATACATCACAAGCATGTGATTAATAGTCTACTACTAGGACCTACTATACCTTTTGAGGCCAATAACATGCCATTGATTAGAGATTCTTATGTCTCTTGATTCCACAAATCTCACAAACTTTTTTCTTTCCTCTTCAAGAGTAAAACAACATTGCTTTATCTTTGATATGTTTTTTCAAATATTTCAAAGCAAATTATATTTTGCAAAAATTTCAAAATTAACTGCAAAAAATGACCGTATCTCAAATTACTTTCACGCATATGATCCCAAAAACTTTCCAAGGTTTCTCCCAGTAGAAACTCATGGAATCTCCTGTTGAGCCCAACAAGGTTATCTCTAAACTTCAAGGCCTACTTTCCATGAATTCCTAGATTTATGAAGAGACACTTTGCATAAGATTGAATTTGCACATACTATAAATTTATAGAAAAAAAAATCATGTGCCAGAGGTAAATCCAACCACATTCAAATTCATTTATTAGCAAAAGAATATGTTCAACACCAGCTAAGAAAAGCTTAAGGTGATGGAAACCTTGTTAACAGAAAAGACCCAGTCATATGATCACACGTTTAGGAAATTCATGAAATCTAACATTATAAATGCAAGCTTATTTTAGCACACGCTTGAAACAATGTATCTAATAGTTGAACATATACGTTCAGCATGGCCTCAGTCATGCATGTCAAGTTTACACGTGTCCAAATATCCTATTTATTAGTATCTTTTTATAGTCACGCTATAACCACAAGATACCACATTCCTTTATTGATGTAGAAAGCATTCATTTGGCCATATGCATTACTTAAAAGCATAACGACTACTTCGTCAGTAGTGATATGTGTACATCTAGATGAATTCGGATCAAAATTTTTTATATTTTGCTCCTGAAGTCTAGTGTGGGCAGCCACTACTTGTATACGAAGCCAGTACAAAGAGTTTCAAATTGTGTTTAAAATATGGCTCTAATAAACCCATTTTTCTGCCAACACAACCTAGCATGTATATATGTCAAACATAACTACATCTACTTATATGCCCAGCCTACAGAATTTCTCATCCAATCAAAGGATGATAACTTCACAAGATAATAATAAAATCATGTAAAGGTAATGGCTAGTTATACATATAAGACTGACCCAATCACGAAAGGCATTTTTCCATTCAAATAATCAAAACTAGGGTTCCACCAAAGTGAATAGAAAATGCAAGTAAGTTCTGCCAATTTCTCAATTTATAACCATCGGGCTAACTGCTTTCCTTCCTCGACATTGCAACGAAACTAAAACGCAACAACATCATTAATAGCTAATAACTTGAAACTTGGGACACCAATTTTAGTAACTTAAAAGTCCCATCAATTTCTCTTAACACAAACAAGAAAATTCTATTTTCTTTCAAACTCATTTGAATTTGAAGGGAGATGTTAAAATAGACTCTCAAAAGGCTAAATGCATGAACTTTGAACCAAGTTCAAAACTTGACTTCCAAGAGTAAAGTCTCATAATGCTTCGAGTTTATCGTTATGTCCCATACTTTCAAATAGACTAATTTCAAAAGATTATTATTCTTTTTAATCTGTCAAAAACTCATTTCGACTATCTCCTCACAACACCAGCTAATTATATATATTTTTCTTGCACAAAGCATCATTTGTATAAGACCTCAAAACTGTTATGATCCTCCATTTTTTAAAAAGAAATTCAACCTAAGCGACATTAATCAAAAGCTTAATTATTCATTAAGTGAAAAAAAAAATATTAGAGGAGAATCCTAGTTTCTTTTACATAAGACAAATGCAAAAAATAACCACGCCATACTGTTGACACGAAACCCCTCACAGTCACAGAGTATACCATATAAACCCATATCACCACATGTACAAAGCAAGGTCAAACAGTTAAGCCTTAAAGACTTTATACCTAAAAGGCAATAATCCAATTAATTTTAAAGCCATTTACGCTAAACGGAGGTCAGCTACCAAAAGAAAATAATATTTCCTAAAGGCTTTGTTTCACAGCAAGAATGTCAAAGTGCTAAACAGCAGCATTGAAATGAGACTACTACTTGATAAACAAGCGTTAAATTTTATTTAACATCAAATAGACCCTCTTAACTCTCTTATAAAAGTTTTCAAAATTATCAAAGCATTTTCAAATATCAAACGAATATCACGCCATAGTAGCTTTGATAAAAAGTAATTCTGATGCCACTAAGGTTGTGAATGGGCATAAGTAGCCTATGATCGAGTTGGATGGATGATACTTCACTACCAACGGCCATGTTTTTTCTGGCCCACATTCCTTCTAACAATTAGTTCTACCCATCACTCTATTTTGCTACTGATAAGCCTGGAGGCTACTTTCTTGGCTTTGAATCAGTGAGGAGGCTAAAAGCCACCACGTTGTGCCGGTTGCAAAGCTGGAAAACACAAGGTTCACTAGCATTTTAAGCTTCAAGCTGGCCATACCGGCAATTCAACAACCGTGCCTTGAGTGTTCTTAGTATATGTGTCAAGTGCTAGCTCTATGCACTGCAAATCAGGCATTTAAATTACTCGCATAAATATCATTTATCCTTTGAGCCCCCACTATTCTGGCACTTCAATTTGATACTCAAAATTTCTTCCGGTACAAATCATGCAGGCTAAATTTTAATATGCAAATCGCTACTCATATGAAAGGTGTAGCTGACTTACTGTTATGAAATTGTCATTATGCCCTAACAACTTTGACCACAGATTTGGCAGCACTCATATCTCAACACTATGCATTCATTCTAGTTGTTATATAGACATACCTTGAGTGATATGAAAATATCACAATAGCTCATACCCATATTTGATATTACAATTGTTTGAGCTTCTCATAATCCGCACAGAGAGGTCCTTCGCACCACGCACCACGCACCACTATAAAATGTTTCATTCGAAGTCCTCTTGCCATGAATAGCTTGCTCGCAATTGAAAAATATACAGTAACCATTAAAGAACCAACCGTCTTAAAATTGTTGGAAGCAATTTCAATCAATTGCAATATTTCAGTAATTTTACAAAGGAAATGAAGAAAAAATAAAATATGCAAGCACGTACCTCGATTAGTTGTGAGCATGAAAAACTTACCTCAATGCTCTTCAACAACATAGTATTGTTCTTACCAAATGAGGTGCGCTAAGTGTTTAAAGAATTTGTCTCGAATACCTTAGAAACAAGCACTTATGTTGACACTGGGTTGAGGCGCGAACTAGGTCGCTCTCTTTAAGACGGTTCGCGCCCCTACGGAATGTTCCGATGCAATAGGTTACAGCACGCCGCCTCCAGGATACAACAGCCCATCGATTTTGCTGTAACTTCTCTTAACTTGCACTACTAGAGAAGTAGAAGTTCCGCACAACACCCTTCTTTGCCCGAAAAATTGCATTACTGGGATAAAGAAATAAAACTAAATATTCATATCTACTAGTGTCAACCGAGACAAGCTTTGGCTTTTGGCAAAACTAAGCTAGTGCTCTTCAACACCTCCGAAGCCGCATTCGGATTGGAAATGACTCTGCCCAATACCTTGCCAAGCTTAAAGTGCCATGCTTTTAGGCCAGGACTCTCAAGGCAGGTTACGTCATGAGCAGCTGATGCAACTTTCCAATGCTAGGCAGTTTTTGAGATAACTATCATGAGATTTAGTAGATAGCTTAAGGTATTTTAACACTAGCACCAAGAATAGGAAAGCCAAGAGGACTCCCAGCAATATTGCCTGTGTACCTGCTTGCCTTTTATAGAGAGTACCCAGGAGAATAACAGTGGAATTATTATTAAGAAAAAGGAGGCAAAGCAGCGACATTAAGAGAGAGAGAATGAGGGGCCATTGTCTTACATGGAAAGGGTTAAGAATGAAACGGAAGATGGAGTTAATGAATGTAAAAGCTGGAGATATGGACTATAATCTTTGGTCTTTCATCTTAAGCTTTGGCAATCATGCCAAACATATTCTAATGGCTAGAACAACAATGGTCCATAGACTAATTACTTCTCATCTTAATGTTATTTATGTGAAAAATAAATAATTTGTAACACACAATAATTTCTAATAACTATTTTATTAAAATACTCCAACAATCCCCCACTTATTTTAATAAAATAGTAACAATTGTAATGCAGAGTTGGGCAAAAGATGGAATATCATGCATCATGAAGGTAGCTCTGCCTTGAAACCTTCACTTAACGTTTCAGCAATTCTCGTACTAGAGTCAAAGTGGCTCAGCCTTGAAACAATGACTGCTTGAGGACACGTAGAAAAATATTAGCTCAACAAAACTATTTGCTCCTTAAAAGTATTATGTTCGTGTTCTCCTTAATCATTTTAGATTCGTAAAGGCATGAAACAACTTAATATTTCACCATTGCCGTAGTCCCTTTAGATTTAGCTTTTTGGATGTGATACATCACTTCACAGTCAAGGTTCAATCCAAACTAATCTTATTTATTATGATTTACATTAATAACTCCTGAGGTTTACCGTATTTACACACGACGCCTACTAACAAATTTTATTACATTTAGTTACAAATTTTTAATTTTCAATTTACAAATTTAACAGAATTGATAAAAAGACAGTAATACCCTTCATAAAAAATCTAAATTACCAACACATCCAACCCTTATTCCCTTGCTCACTCCTCTCTTTCCAACTATCGTCGCCACACAAAGCACCTCCAAAACCTTTCCTCCCACCGACAGGAACTCGATTCCCATGCCAAAACCTGAATTTCTAGATCCAAATCAGAACCAAGCACTGTCGATGTTGTCTATGTGTATGTATGCCCTCCTAAAACCCTAGCTTACTCCTCTAAACAATTGTCGTGGCCGCCGCCACAAAACCCCTCTGATCTACACCAATAATCATCGACGACATCTTCTTACAGTGAACAAATCAACCATGCCCTATTTCCAGAAAGGCCACCACGATTTCGCTGACAAGGTCAACGACTTTGATGAGTATGATCCCACCCCTTGAGAATGGTGGCTACGATATCTCCTTCCCTATGGCCGCCCTCTTCCCACCTCTGACGAAACATGCTACCTTAACACCTCATCCGCCTCCGAGGATTTCGATTGCGATCGCCCTCAGTACACCTCATACGCCAAGCCCTCTATCTACGGCGACAAAGCCCTCGACAATGAGCTTCACCCACTCCTTCATCTAGAGGCCCCCCTCCCCAAGAAGAGACCTTTGGCAGTGGATTTGAGAAGCCTAAGCCGGATTATGGTTTTCGGCCGGGTATGAACCGACCCGGTGGGTATGGTGGAGAGAGGGAATTTGGTAGATATGTAGAACCCCAACCGGAATATGGATCTAGGTAGGGACAAAAGCTGCAGTACAATATAGGTCCAGGTACGGGCGGAATACAAAATATGGATCTGGGTATGGTCAGAAGATTGACTACGAGCAGCTCGAACCGGAATATAGTGTGCTGGTGATAGTTTGCTGTGTCGGCGATGGTGGCTGGAGAAGGGGGAAGACAAAGTAAGGGCAATTTTGATAGACCACAAAAAGTTACGTGGTGCCCTAATTTATATCGAAGACGCTTAACGGAATGGATTTTTGTGTAAACATATTACAAACCTCAGAACGGAATGGATTTTTGTGTAAACACATTACAAACCTCAGGAAGCGTAGTGTAATAAAAAATGGTTAGTAAGAGCTGGATGTAATTAAGGTAAACCTCAAGGATTATTATTGTAATTTGCCTTGTTTGTTAATCCATGTGTTGAGCATTTGAGTTAGCAAGAGAGAGTGGAAGTATAAGAGTGACTCTCGACGTGATAAGTCCTAGCAGGATTGTCATAAGTCCTAGCAGGATTGTCATTAAATTGTTCTTTGTTCTTTGAACTCATAAGGTGCATAAATATACCATGCTCTGAAGTAAGACTCGTTACATCAAGGATCCACTGACCATAGTGTACCATGCCACTTTAATAACTTCTTCAATCGCTGCAAAGGATCAAATATGCTTGCAACTGTGGAAATGTTTTTCGAAAAAACCATCAACGATTGATATCAATTGAGATAGGAGCACAATCTAAAGCTTGGATCCAAGGCTATCGATGTTGGCATTAGGGAAAATTCTAGATTCATTCTAGGTTGGAAAACCTTTCATCAATTTTCTCAAAAGTGCAAGCTTTCCCTAGCTAGCCAGCTACTCGTTTAAGTCAACGTGGCGCTGTCCAATAGTATTGGACACGAACGAAATTGACAAACGGGACAAGACCAGAGAAAACCTCTTTTCTAAGACTTAAATTATTCCAAAAATAAAAAAGATAATTCATTGAAGTCCCCTATAAGATGTAGACGACCCGTGCATCAAACGAATATTGATTTGGTATTGTAATATGCTTGTCTGTGATGAGCCACAGTTAGTTGGTAAAATTAAGTGAAATTGTTAGTCACTTTAGGAACAAAGGTCACTCAGGAAGCATACATAGTCGTGCAAAGAAAGGAGCATAATGAACAATCTAACTAGGAAAGAAGCTTATAAAATTAAGTGAAATTGTTAGTCACTTTAGGAACGAAGGTCACTCATCTAAGCTTATAAAATTTTTACTTTTACTTTTTAAAAACTAAAAAACCGAGTTACTGGTTTTGAACCCGAGCTCAACCAAACCAACTTGTAATATAATTTTTTGGGTTTCCGGGGTGGAACCCAAAATTCTATGAGAATTTGACTTAAGATGGACAGTTAATTTAATGTACATTTGTCGATTGCAATATCATCATTACAGATTTCTTCACGAGATTAGAGAGGTGGCTCACTCGTGCTTGAAATAAAAAATTTAAAAATAATAAAAAAAAGTCCTGCTACTCCTACCGTCTTACCATGAAGTTTTATAAATATCGTATGTAATAGCCCCCGACCATTTTTCGGGCAAATAACTCGCAGGAGTCGTGGCTTATTTTCGAGGGGCATTTTTGACAGATTGGGGGGTTGGGGGCTGGATCTTTGGTAGGTCAACTCCAATTTGGGTGGGGATGACTGATTGGTGGAGGCACTGGATGGGTGAATATGCTGATTGGTGGAGCAGTGGCTGGTGATGGTGATTCTGGGTTTGGTGGAGGCAGTGGTTAGTGGTTGTTGTTCTTACACTGATGTGTTGGAGATATGGGGTTGAGGGTAGGGCTGCAGATCGGTGCTGATGGTAGTGGCTCACGAATTGGTAGTCGACGGTGGTGGGTTTGCTTGCAGTTGGTAATCACAGTGGTTTTGAGTAAATTTGTAGACGGAATCCGTATATGGTGTAGAGAGATGTGGTGTTGTGGAGGGAGGGAGGCTTGTCGGTGGCATTAGAAGATGAAGATGGATCAGAAAGAGAAAGAGACTGATTTGCCAAAAAAATTACCAACCCCCTCCCCCCTCCAACCCACACCACCACAAGCCAAATCATAGCTCTGAGGAATTTTTGGTCCGAATAATGATCTTGTTTGTAAACTGCGACGCTTGTAAACTTCGAGTTTTTTTTTTCTAAATAATATTAATACTTAATTACAAATCTACTCTATTTTAAAATTTATTTATCTGTATACCATATTTTTGTAAATCGTGGTTTAAAATCACGATTTTAAAGAAGAAAACGTGATTTAGAATTACGTTTTCATTTTCTGCACCATCTCTTAAAATTAAAAAAAAAAACTCAAGAAAAGAAGAAATTGTTAAAAACAGGATTTGAAATCACGTTTTCTTGTTTAAAATCGTGATTCTAAACTACAACTTCAAAAAGTGTGATATGCGGGTAAATAATTTTTAAAATATAATAGATAAGTAATTAAATACTAAAATTATATTATTTAAAGAAAAAAACTCCGTAAATTTCACTGTGCGAGTTAGCAAAAATAAAGCTCGTGAGAAGCTACTGCGAACAAACTTTGGGTCGGTCCGGGCCGGGCTATTCTTGTACCCGTACAGGGTTTTTTTGACGGGTACGGGCCCTTTTTTTGCCAAGCGCTATTTACCCCGTACAAAACATGTTCCCCCTCTCTCTCATCGACGGTCAAAGCTACGATGCTCAAATTCAATCCGACCACCTTTTACAAGCGCTTGTTCTCGTCTTCTTCACCCTCTAAAACAACCATTTACCTCAACGAACACATCAACTTGTTCCTCTCAAGCCAAGTTTTAAACCTCCAATCTCTCCAAGAATCCCACGCTTACATCATCGCAACCGGCAACACAAACGACATCTTCATTGCATCAAAACTCATCTCTCTCTACGCTTCTCTCCAAAAGCCGACTTCAGCCCACAAACTTTTTGATACCCTTCAGTTAAAAGACACCTTTCTTTGGAATTCTATCATCAAAGCCCACTTCTCCAATGGAATGTATTCACAAGCGTTTGATTTGTATCACAAAATGCGGGTTTCTAATGACCTGCCTAATCAATTTACTGTACCCATGGTTGTTTCTGCTTGTGCGGAGCTTAGGTTGCTTAAAGGTGGAATCTATGTTCATGGGTTGGTTTCAAAACTTGGGCTTTTTGCGGGTAACTCTGCCGTTGGGTCTTCATTTGTGTATATGTATTCGAAATGCGGAAGTATGGGGGATGCACACCATGTTTTTGATGGAATGCCGGTGAAGGATGTAATTGTTTGGACTGCGCTTGTTATTGGGTATGTGCAGAATGATGAGAGCGAAAAGGGGTTGGAATGTTTTCGTGAGATGCATAGGATTGGTGGGAATGAGGAGAGGCCGAATTTCAGAACGCTAGAAGGTGGATTCCAAGCTTGTGCGCATTTGGGGTGGTTGTTGGAGGGTAGGTGCTTACATGGGTTGGCAGTTAAAACTGGGGTCGGGTGTAATTCAGTTGTTCAATCGTCCGTTTTGTCGATGTATTCCAAGTGTGGGACTCCTGAGGAAGCTCATCTTTCATTTAACGAAGTTACTAAGAAGGATCTTGTGTTGTGGACGTCAATGATTAGTGTTTATGCAAAATTGGGATGTAGCATGGAGTGCTTACGTATGTTTTTTGAAATTCAGGTTGCTGGGATATCGCCAGACGGGATGGTTATCAGTTGTGTGCTCACAGGTATTGCCAACTCCATGAGGGTTTATGAAGGCAAGGCCTTTCATGGTCTTATCTTTAGAAGAAATTTTGAAGTAGATCAGATGGTCCATAATGCGTTGCTGTCAATGTACCTTAAGTTTGGACTGCTAGCACTGTCAGAGAAGCTCTTTTGTAGCACGAATGGACGGGACAAGGAGTCTTGGAACATTATGGTGGTTGGTAACAGCAAGGTAGGGCTGGATGCCAGCTGCATAAAATTGTTCAGGGAAATGCAGATGATAGGCGTTAAATGTGATTCTAACAGTTTGGTATCTGTGATTTCTTCATGTTCGCGGTTGGGAGCAACCCATCTAGGGCGGTCTCTTCATTGCTATGTGATTAAAAAGTTGTTCCATGAGAATATCTCGGTTACCAATTCCATCATAGACATGTATGGTAAAAGCGGGAATCTTACCATAGCGCAGAGAATATTTTGCATGACCCAGAAGGATGCTGTTACATGGAATGCATTGATCAATTCATATGCTTATAACAGGCAATCTGCTGAGGCGTTAGCTTTATTTGATAAAATGGTTGCGGAAGGCGTCAAGCCAAGTTCTGCGACCTTAGTAACAGCACTTTCTGCTTGCTCTCATATTGCATCTTTGGAAAAAGGAGAACAGTTACATAATTATATTAAGCTAGAGGAGACTGAGTTAAATTTACCTGTTGCTACAGCATTAATTGATATGTATGCAAAGTGTGGGCGACTTGAAAAATCAAGAGAAATATTCGACTCAATTGAAGAGAAAGATGTTATTTGCTGGAACGTGATGATCTCAGGTTACGGAATGCATGGAGATGCCAAATATGCAATAGAAATTTTCAAACAGATGGAACTATCCAACTGTAGAGCAAATGAACTGACTTTTCTTGCGGTTCTCTTAGCATGTAGTCATGCAGGGCTTGTTGAAGAAGGGAAGTTTCTATTTGATAGAATGAAGAGCTATTTTCTAAGGCCCTCACTAAAGCATTATGCCTGTATGGTAGATCTTCTTGGTCGGTCAGGTAATCTGAATGAGGCCGAAGCTTTGTCTTTGTCAATGCCTGTTGCCCCCGATGGGGGTTTGTGGGGTGCTTTACTGAATGCTTGCAGAATACACAATAATACCGAGATGGGTATAAGGATTGCAAAGCGTGCTATTCGGTCTGACCCAAACAATGATGGGTACTACATAATGCTCTCTGACCTGTATAGTACTATAGGGATGTGGGAAGAGGCAGAAGAAACGAGAATGATCATGAAGGAAAAGGGAGTGAGGAAGACAGCAGGTTGGAGTACTTTGTGACTTACTGGAATCTACTGCCTACTTTGATAAGCTATGCCTTCATCTGAGTGCCCCTGCTATATGCTACTTGTGAATGGTCATCTGTGCTTGGCACCATCATTTCTTGATCACCCAAATTATTCTACGATCAAAAGTTTCCAAAAACGCACCCGAGCTGGACTCCTTCCTTAAAACCTATTTCCGGTACCAGAAACCAAACACCAGACGGAACTCCAGATTGAACGGCAGTGTGATAACATGGTTTGCTGGTAATCTTTTCTCTAGCATTTTGTACTGTTGATACATTATATATCATCTCTATGAATGTAGTATTTTTCCCTGCTCATAACTGGCATCTTTTATTGAATGCATTTGGAGCAAGCAGAGTCCCAACCCTTCTAGAATACCTTTTTATTCTTTTTCTGTATGTCATCGATCAAAACTGAGTTCACCTTCATTCCAAGGCCTTAGATATGTATTGTGGATTTTAAACTGAAGAGCGACTTAGCTTTCACCTATGTTACATGGACTCTTCAGAATGCATGAAGTACCCGTGTCAGACACTCGACACTCGGACATGGGTATGGGATATGTGTCCGACACATCTCAAGGATATGTCACTATGAACACCATCTTATAGTGTTTCTTTTTATTTCTTTGGCTTTGAGACGAGACAAATTGTCAACTAGAATCATGCGCGGTCACATAAAACATCATTTTACCTTGGAAATAATTATCAAGTAATGCTAGATATGAATATTTTGCCGTGTCCCCGTGTCTTGTGTTTTAAAAATTAGACGAGTTCGACACTTGGACACTTATCCGACCTGGACACTTGTACCGAGTCCATGTAACATAGGCTTTCACTCTTTAGGCTGAAAACAAGTGATTCAGCCCCTAACTGCTCAAATAACTGTGACCAGAGTTAATAACATTTGAACATTATACATTAGCTAGGTATTAAAGAAGAAATGTTTTTGAGTAAATTCTTCTCCATCTAAACATTGAATTAGTTTCACGTAGGTTTACTTAAAGCAGTTCATACACTTCGAATTCTTACTTGTGACATATCCCATAGCTGGTCTAACATTACGGGCCAAATTTCCACCCAGGGATCCATATCTAATGCAGATCTTAGTAGATGCTGTACAGCCCCCCTTTGAGACAACATTGTCATGTACAGAATAATAACTGTGTCCTTTAGGCAAAAGCTGTCCAGAAAAAGAAACGTCAGTCAAAGCTGTGTGTATCCATGTGAGATAGAACTGAGGGGGCTGCAGTACTGTAAACATGTCTTGAAGAGTTCTTAGAAACCTACAAGCCTCACAATCATAGGCCAATTTTCCAGCTATGAGATATGAGAGACTTGCATGTAGAATGTTAGCTAAATACTAGAGAAGTAAATTATTGCCAAAAGATTTAGGTGAGCAGATCTAGATGACCAAGACCTCTACTCGGATTTTTAATTGCTGTTAAAGATTAAATGTGTGTGCATGTCAAGAGCTTTGTCAGCTAATGTCTGACAATCTAAAGTCAGTGACCACCCCTGTTGCCTGCTAGTCTATCTATCTTTCTCCTTCCACAATGTCGTCAAGTTCTTGTTTTATGCCTAACGCTACTCTTCTGTGCTGTAGTACCATCGCCCCTTGCTAGTTCATATTTAACCACCACCGTTCCCTAAATAGACCATCACCATCCAAACATCCGATTCACATAAGGACCGTACATCATAGGCACATGCATGCTCATTAGTGTTATACACTGTGTCTGTTATTTGTTATATATTTATATCTATAAATCTTGTGAGGTCTTAGTTATACAGAATTTGAGGATTTCTGGATCTTAAATAATCTGAATTTCTTTTTCTCCTTCTGATGAACTTATTCCAGCTATGCTTTCTTACATACGCATTGCAAGCTTGCTGCAAACAAGCACAGAGAATAAAACAGTAAGTTGCCACTTTCATTTACTTGAACTCGAATCATTGGATTGTTCATGCTATATAACAACGAATGTAATAAAGGGAAAAAAGAGAATATTTACAATGCATAGGGAATCCTGTTACATAAAGTCATATATGATTACTATCATTTCCTTTCCCTTGAAGGTTTCTGCACTGCTGCATATACTTTCATCATAAAGTTGTAGCACTTGGTGCAATTCACATATCTAGACTTCGAGATATTTGAGCTAATTATATCTGTCCAAAGGGGTTAATGGTTACTTGGTGTCGCTGATTCTGTTAGTTTGACATTTGAATGTTTCATCTTGATTAAGTGAGCTATATAACAAGAAGATGGATAAACATTTTAAAGCCAAGCCTACGAGGTGATGAATAATCTCCATCTTTGTGAATTATTTTTCTGTTGTGTTCTAATGCTCTTGTGACTTTTGCTTTACCCTTATTAAATATCAAAATTAAGTTTTCTAGTGGATTTGAATGAACAGAAAGGCGCGCTTGGTGCAAACAATCTTGATACTGACTGATGTAAGGAACACATGTATGTTATACATATATAATGAACGTATTACTTTCGCTTCATTTCCTAATGAGGGATTAGCTATTAGTAACAATAGGCTTCCTAATTAGCCAGTTTACCTATAGGTGTATGAGCTTTCCTGGTGATGTTATCGTTCCCTCGTAGTGCAGAGGCACTGGTGTTGGATGTCCTTGTTTCATCTGCATGGGGACCTCTCACAACTCGATTTTTAAGAGAAAACTGGGAATTGGATTTGACTGCAGGCTTCTTACAGCATCTCTATTCGGTGCAGGTGGACAGAGATGCTGGGGATAGGGTGATGTTGAAGCTGGGAGCTAAAGGACTTTTCTGCTAAGTCTGACTATTCAATGTTTTTCATAGGTGGTGAAGATCTTCTCTGGCACACAGAATGGTGTCCTTTGGTCTCCGTCAAGGTTTGCTTCTTGGATGGGAAGCGTTACCAAATGCAGCATATACTGGTGATAATCTGAAGAAGCTTCTTAATAATTGCTACACGTGAAAAGGCAGTGCTGAGTCTGTGGATCACTTGCTCCTTCGTTGTCCGTCGCTGGGATTTGGCCTTTTAGTCTCCTTGTTATGCAGTCGGTGATGCCTTGATCAATTCTCGAGTTGAGGTGCTGATCCCTCTATAAGAGTCGGAGGAAGTTGGATCTTGAGTTTTTGGACAGTTTTTGGAGAGAGTAGTTTGAGTCTGATCTTTCTCCCCCAATGCTGCACTTGGTTTAATTACCTACCGTGTGGACCAAGGCATATTAGCTCTGAGATTTTTCGGCGAGCCATGGATCTCAACATGATTGAGTGATGGATGATTAGATTAATGGTTGTGGTGGGTTCTCCACCTTTCATGCTTTAGACATCACCGTGGTGCTTGAGTAAAATGGCTAACAGCAAGGCGCACCATCGACTGATGACATATTGGGTGGGTGGCTAAATAGTGATTTTTTCTCATCATATTTTCTTGTTTGATTACGCATCTGTTAAGACGGGCAGCCAAAAACGTAAAAGCCATACTATACGAGTCCAACTGTAGGATTCTGACCTTTTTTCCATTGCTTATTTACGATGTTTTGTGCTACTTCAGCATTGGAGTCTTCGCAGACAGACTTACTGGGGAGTGTTTGGATCAACTGTCAGGGTCTCATCGATTTGCACAGTTGAGAGTTAAAGTTGGACTTCAAGGAGCATTGGTTGCTGAGGTCACATGAATAAAATCTCAAACCCAAGCCCCATTCTGAATTTCTTGTGTTGCTTCAGCCCAATTACTTTTCTTAGTTCCTGTTGGGACAAGTGTTGTTTACGGGCTGGTTTAGTGTTGTTTGAGAGGCAGTTAGTGGTAACGGTTTCAGAATGGGGTCTTTCTCAGTACAACCTGTTGATCAGTCTCTTGCTTCTGTCTTGGCTCCTTATTTTACTATTTCTTGGGGTTTAACGCATGGCATTATTCATGTTAAGCTCTGTACTTTATGATGTTTTGTTGATGTTTCAGTTAGCAGGGATTGTTGATCTTGCCACGACAAGAACGCCTGTTCTTTTTGATTTGTCTCACAGGCTATCAAAGGCTCGTCGTACTACTGTAAGTCGAGCTGACAGCTATTTTTTGTGAGGGCTGTCGGTTAGCCTGCTTTTCTGGGTTGAGCTGCATTCCGGTGTGTGAATTGGGTCTTTCTGTCTCTGCAGGACTTTTTACACCTATGGGCTCATGTAGCTATTTTCCGACCACCCTAGATTTTTTGTTGGTGGCATGGCTTCCTGGTTTTTCATGTTTTCTTTCGTTTATGTGGTGGTAATTGTAATTACATGTGGCTTGCATGTATCCTGTTACACTCTGGCTTGTGTTGTCATAAAATACGTAGGTTTGTGGCCGTAGCCAAAAAATAAAAAACTTAAGCTAGTATTGACAGAGTTTGGTGGACAATTTTGGTTTTTTTGTTCTCCATGAATCTCTTATAAACTAATTGTCAATTTAAGCTTGTAAACTCCAATTTAGAATTTTGGGTTTTCAGTTTGGTTTTTGATTGATATCGAACCTTCAAACTTCATTAGAAGTAAAAATTGAGGCACATTTTAACAAAATTCCCAACACACATAGAGACAACCACCACGACTAGACCTGGTATGACATTGCCCCCATGGCCCCCCCCCCCCCCCCCCCCCCTACGCACACGCACACAGATCATCACAATCTCTTGTCTCCACTATCCCCACCATGACCACCATGAATTCCTCTTATATATCTGCTACCACCACCATCAATTTCGCCTCCCCTCCATCGTGTACAGATATCCATTTGCATCAAACCTGTTATCACGTCGCCACCATCCCCCCTACCACGCACACGTGCACCACCAACTCCCCCTCTTTAAATGACCCATTAAAACCCACGACCATCGACCATCAGCACTATCACCAATAAACCACTTCAAAATCTTTGTCCAACTAACATAATCTAAGTCCACCACCTCCACATAGTTGCCGGCCACGAATATGTGGGACACAATCAAATTCCTATGTCCGATGCCACCGCCACCATCAGATCTGTGGGTTATAACGATCTTTGACGACCTCATTCATAAGAAGGGTGAAACTCCAACGCGGCCACGTCGTCGTCCAGGCTCGATGAAGAATTTGCAGTGGATCAATTCATGGTGATAGCAGCTGGCAGTAGTTTTGTGAGTTTTTTGTTGCTGGTGGCGGTGGTGGTGGTTGTTGGGAGGTGTTCAGTTGAAGACATAAGGAGTTGAAGTAGAAGAAGTATTTTCAGGAAAAATAAAATAGTAAAAGAGAAAACTCAAAACCAAAAATTCTCAACCTAGCATCACCTTGTTTTTGTAAAAAACAAAAAGCAAAGAGGGTCTAGTTTTTTGTTTGTGTGGAAACAGAAAACTAAAACCACTAGGGTGTCAAACATACCCTAAAACTCCAAACTAAAATAGAGTTTTCAAAAGAAGTTCTATATTGAAAACTGGTTTAAAAACTGACGGGGGGAAAAAACTAAAACTGTCTGCCAAACATCAATATTTTTTCAGTTTTTAAAACTAAACAAAAATAAAAATTGTTTCAAACGTTACCTAAGACTTGCTGGATAAAAAGATGTTTTACCGGCGCGAGACAAAATCCAAAAAATCTACTCCTACCGCATTTGTAACTGAATCACGCTACACAAACATGGCTTCTGAGAGCGTATAAACAAGCCAGACTTGAACATGACGCCCCTGAGAGCTTGAAACCCCCATGCTCATTCTCGTCCGGGTCCAAACGTGTGAGTAACCAATTGGATGAAGTGTCTAGCACAACAACCGCCAAACACATACGTGCAGACTACAGAGAGAGAGAGAGAGAGAGAGAGAGAGAGAGCATGCATCTGGTGTGGTATCTTTGTGGGCAAATAACCGAAAAGAAGTCGAAAACTTAGCCTGGATGTAGACAAGGAGAAATACAATTTGACATGAATTATTAAGCATTCAATGCCATTACAGACTTCATAATTCACTAAGGATAATACAGGGCTATCCATTTTCTGAGACCTACCTAGTAGCCCTTGGTTGGGGCAATGACTGCATAGTTCCTGTCTGCGACCTCAATGATTCTGTTGGCTATTGCACTTGCATACACTAAAGAACCTTCTGAAATCTGCAACGTGACAAAAGGACAACTCATCAAAGATCAAGTATACAGTAAAACATAGCGCTAAAGGCTCGTTCTCCTAGCCAAAAGCCCGGATGAGAGTCCTCCCCACAGTCAAGTTAGGTGAGGGAGGCCTTAGCCAGGGATCTATGCGTGGGGATGGTATAGATGAAGACACCACTATCACCCTTTAATGCTTGTTTACCAAAAGGAAAAGATACTAAGCATATAACACACAAAATTCAAAAAGGATCACCTTGGTATTGAACAAATAACTGTAGTGATCGCCAATGAGACCACCGCCAACATGATGGAGATCCAACTTACACTCATGGAGGATCTTCAACACAAACAACAAGGAGTTGATCCTCTTCTGCTGCACCAGTTTGATGGTCACTTCATCGTCGATGATACAGACATCAACCTCGGTATTATCGGACTTCCTCTGAAGCAATGATGTCCTTAGTGATGTGCCACTATAAGACTTCTCTGAATCACCACAAGGCTTCATGGTGCTCTCAACATCCAGATCAGAATCGCCTTCCCTCTTTTTCTCCACCAGAACTTTGAGTGCATTAACCGTTCTTAAAAGTTCACTTATGTATTCAATTGCATCTCCAACAATGGATGCTTTATCATTCTTGGTTCACTCCCACAAAGAAAAAAGAAAGAAAGAAAAGAGAATTGTATATGTCAAACAAGGAAAATCAACTACCAGATCGTATATGCGTAACCAGGCATCATAGCTCAGCATATACACACTTCAATTGCAAATGAGTACCTTGGTGGGGTTCGGAACCAACATCCTTAAAGCCTTGTACTTGTCATTCAAGTGCTCTCTCCTATCCTTCTCAGTAGGGAAGTGTTTGGTGTCCCTGCCATTTCTTCTTTTCTTAGTCATACATTTAGTGTTCTTATTGAAATCCAAAACTCCATCCTCAAAGAAAATTCCGACCCCTCCTTGGTATGCCTCTCCATTTCCCTCTCTTTCATCTACCCCATCAAACCATGAACCAGCCCTCAAGCCTGGTAAAGGCTGAAGCAAGTCCTTAAATAAAGGAGGATGTGGAGGAAGGTTCAAATAAAATAGTGGGTCGTAAATAATATTGGAGACCGCGCAGGTGCTGTCTGTAAATGGAAGATCCCCAAGAAAGTTTAATGAGCTTGGGACATTTGTGGGTTGGTGAGGCAGGTTTGTGAAGGAAATCGATGAATTAGGGAGTAAAGAGGAGGTAGAGCATTTAGGTATGCGAAACAGATCGAGAAGGTCTGATGTTGGAGGGTATGGGTTATCCAGCAATGAGGAAACATTGAAGCTTTGATGATGACCATCTTGTATTTCAACTATGGGTTCTTCTAGCTGGTGATTATAGATACTAGAATTACTCATATCTTGTATGTCGTGGGTACTCGTATCCCAATTGGACTGAACACATGATAACTCTTGATTGCAGTGTTCCAGTTCCAAACACTGCTGTAACTCTACCTCCATGGCGCTAGCGCCAGGTACCAAAGCCACCGCTAAAGCAGTTGCATCTTCTTGGAGAGGATCTAAATGGTAGGACAATTCTTCCACTGAGAACCTAGGGTTGCAATTTGAGATATGACTTTGTGAGGAAACATCCTCAGCAAGTCCTTGCACAAAACATGTATGACTCGCTTCATACATTTCTGGATTCACCGACATGTTAATCTTGTGCTCCCCCTACCTTTTCAGGTCTTTGCCCTGCACCAGTAATGGAAAAAAAATGGTGAAAGGGATCAATTACTGATCACAGAAATCTTTAAGAAAAATTGTAGGTTTACAATAATATGACATACCTTGTCCTTATATCAGTAGAGCATCAGATAGTATTTTTCTTGAACATGTATGTTTGTTCAAGAACCCAAAAACGAACTCTCTAATTTGTTAGAATGGGTTTACATAAATACCAAAAGTAATCAACACAGAACGACAGATCATAAGAACACGAATTACAGAATCAAGAACTTTAATAAGTGTACATGCGAGAGAAAGGTAGAAGAGGGGGCAGGGGAGGTAGAGGTGGTATGAAGCTTCAGGAAATTGAGCTTAAAGGTAGGTTGGGTTGGGTTGTATGCAATTTTTTCTTCTTTGACGTACATGTTATACTGGAATTCAATACATACATATGCACATATATAAACTTACATTTTTATCACCCATATGTAATGTCCAATTCTGCTACAGCAAGGAAGTAATAGGCCCCACTAATAACCCTTTATGTCCTACAATTATGATACTTACTTCCCCTTGGTTTTCACTTACCCAATATCTCAACCCTATTCTAGAACAAAGTTAACCACTATCGCCAACAAAGCTTGAAACATATGTATCATGATAATAACGTGAATTTTTGTTATCATGGTTATACAACGTACAAACTTGGGCTGCTTTGAAGTGATTAAAACTAACTTCTTGCAACTTTGGGGTTTTTCTATTTACTAGAAAACTGGCAATAAGATGCTAATCAATCAGATTCATGCATGTGATTTAGTGAGCTCATTTCTGTCACACGATTCTTATTATTCTCCAGGAGGTTAGTTCAGAGCTAGGACTGTCTTTCAACATCTAACCAATTTCAGTCTGTTGTGGGACCCATTAACCTATTAATTCATCCCCTCTCTTTCTCTCTCATGCTCTTTCTACAGTTGTTGTCTTTATTGTTTATATATCGTGGAGGTTGGGAAATGCAAGACATGCATCTCATCAACCAATCACCTAATTTAGTAGTAACGTAATGCATACCAAATAGAAACACTAGAAATTTATAGAACTGGTATGAGTACGAGATACTTCAATAAACAAGTGAAACTGAGGTTTTGAATTCATTTTGCTAAAAGAAACATGTTTACGATGTTGTTTTAGTGAAGTGAAATTACTGGGAACCATTAAGAACTACAGTAGCTCCAAGTGATTCAATATCAAAAACAGCTATAGGCGCCAAACAAGTGCATTGAAATACTTCACTAATGATGGTGGCATCCTGCAATAAGCAGGTCAGAAAACTCTAATATTTTGTATTTCTGGTTTATCTTTCGCATATCCAAATAACTTTTGATAGCATATTTATATACGTCAAGGATCTCAGGCATCTCAAAGCAATAGTCATCTCGGCCCATAAAGTCACCTATTCCATAGGCAGTGGGCAATTATTAAATGGTCCTCGAATGAAACCAAACCTTTTAAGAGTGAGAGAGAAAGATGCTTTGTAGAAATAGAATGGTAACTCAAAGAGCTAGATGGACTTTTAGGATTAACTTTGACATAATAACAATACAACTCGGGGGGCTGAATTAAATATGAAGCCACAGAATCTAATCAATGCATGCTTAAAGATAAGCTCCCCCCCCCCACACACACCCCTCCCTCTCTCTCTCTCTCTCTCACACACACACACACACGCACGCGCACATAGAACAAGTACACTTTTGTTCAAACAAATCCAAGTTTCTACTGACATAACGTGGTAGTTAATCTGATTGATGGTTGATAATACAAGAATCCCCCCCCCCCTCTCTCTCAATAATTAGTTTCAAGCTACTGAGATACAATCAGTAAGTTACTTCACATTTCGTATATGACTGTCGGAAAAGTTTTAACAAAGTAGGGAGGTCCAGAAAGAAACAATTATGTAGGCATCAAATGTGACCTCTTATCGGAGGAAAGCTTGTAATGTGCTTTGTCTATTTATATTCTCCTTTCCAACCATAAGCCTGACGTGGATCCAGCCTGGAAACTTCGTCACAAACGCTTAAAATTTGGAGTGCAAGAATGACTCAATATTCATAAATTTTGGTTCGAGATCACTACCTGTATATCTTGTGAAAAAAATTGAGAAAATCTCGGGAAGTCACCTAAACTCACTAAGGAAATTGTAATTTTTGGTAAAAGTTCTCATGTATGTACATTTAATGACCCGATCCACGGCCCCACCGTAAGGCAATGCCTCCCTCAAATGGGGCTAGCAAAAAGTAAGGGCTAACGAGGTCCTTGGCAAGGTCGTTTAAGGCTAATCTCACATTATCCCACATCCAATGTGGATTCCAAAATGTCTCCTCTCTATGCCTTCGCGTCCCTCTAAGGCCCAAACTTGGCTTTGTCACACAAGCCCAATATCTTCCTCTCTAGCCAATGTTGGATATACCCGGCTCACCCTTCGTTTGTCCCAACCATCCTCTTAACGTGGGATATACCTAGGCTATCGAGTCGGGTCGAAGATGGTTTGAGGAAACCATGGCATGCCTGACTATATCCCATATCAAGAGGATGATTAGGCAACAAAGGGTGAGCGGGGTATTATCCAACATTGGCTAGATGGGAAGATTCTGGGATATGCGTTATTCAACCTTAGCAAGGATGTTAAGACCAATGGGGAGGCGGGACGGGACGGTTGGGGGGAGGAGATTGTGATATCCCACACCTGATGTAGGATAGTGTAAGATTGGCCTTATAAGACCCTGCTTATGATCTTAGAAATACCTATTTGGATGTAACCCTTTCGAGGCAGACATTGCCCTGTAGTGGAGCCGTGGATTGGATTCGAGGATCTGGAAATTGTAGTAAAACATTCTCATACATCTTATATTCTGGCTCATTACGTTGTGAACCGGTAATATCAGAAACAAAAATCAAGAAACATATTATGAATCTCAATATACCTTCATTGTGATAAGTTAAAGAGATTAATTGGGCAGGCTGTTAAACTGAAAAGATAACACTCACTCAAGATCGCCACTAACGCCTCCGAACTCCCTAACGTTACAATCAGCTGCCACATGCCAGTTCAGGAATTTTAACCCGATTCCTTCTTGATAATCGCTTGAAACTTGCTACCTGACGGGCTTCCTGAGGGAATTGCAAAACTATATCCTCGGTCAAGTTTCTCACAAGTCAAAAATCAATCAAAACAATGTCTTTGAATATTAACTAGTAAATTCCATGCCATCACGTTGTTACTGAACTTTGCTACCAAATTGAAATAGTTGGCAACTGTAATTCACATGGCAAGTTGTGATAAATATTCTGTAAATTTTCTCTAACCTTCATGGTGACATAGCTCTATCAAAGTCATTCACAAAGACTTGGTAAACAGACGAGCCACAACAAACTTAATTCCTCACTAGAGTTCAAAAAAGGCTACAGCTATGTATTCTTTACTTAAGACAAGAGAGTAATTCGCTTTGACGTTTTCTGTATAAACTCCATGCACACAATTTTATTAACTAGTAAAAAGACTACAAACAGATGCAAAACCTCAACTGTTCTCGAGATATACCCAATTCCTCTTGTTTTCATGATAAGACTTTTGAACCTCGTAATATTATATGACAGTATCCTTTTAGATGGAAAACAAAATGCTATGCTGACAAATAAATTGCCTCAATAAGTGCCCACCACAATCATTTTCCTCTTAAACTGTCCGGTAGATGAGAAGTGCATGGGCTCAAAAGCGTTTTGAGTGAAAAAAATGAAAAGATTATTTGCTTCTTTTTGAATAATGACAATTAAAGACCCCTCATTATCCATGCATAAATCTACCAACACAGATATGCACCAAGAATTTGCAGAACCTTCCACATAACCAAATGTCATACTAGAGAATCAATTCAAATTAACTTTCAAGTACATAAACAACACAAGATGCAACTTCCGGTTGAGACTCGCATGCAGTTTAAAAGTTTCAAAGATACTATAGATTAAACTTTACCTTGATATTATACCAAACTATGTAAGCAGTGGCCGTCACAAACTTATAAGAACAGCATGTAGGATAGGCTTATACAACAACTACTCTCTTGCTAAAACGCTAGAATAGCGTAAAAAAATAAGCAGTTACATGAACTAACCTATTGATTAGGCTATATTAACAGTCTGTGAACCTGGCGTTGCCACTGTATTACGAACAAGTCAAACAATAGCCAACCTTCCTCCAATTGCTAAATTTGCTGTGGAGGTGCAACAATAGTTAGAATACTTGTGATTTATACAAAAGCAATTATCACAGCCTCCCTCAACTGATTAAGAGAAAATTTTGTTCTCCTTTCAGTCTCTTCCCAAGTACATGGGAATACATCAGTATATGTCAAGTGTTGCTACTAGTCAAATGAAGTTTCATCTCGTCAAGCAACATGTAAATCTCTTCAGCCTTTGGGTGCGCTTTATCTCCCTTCCGGAATTCATGAACCACACCATCCAGTTCAATTAAGCTACACCCATGAGTCTTTTTAATCTTACTCCCTTTCATCTCCTTCCTCAACTTCAATGCATCACTCCATCTATTCAAAAAGGAATATATGTTTGACATAAGTACATAAGCACTGTCTCGCTCAGACTATAACTTTACTAGCCTTCCCGTTGCAATTTTCCCTGGCTTAACTTTTTTATGAATCCTGTAAGCTCCTAATAACGATCCCCAAACAAAGGGATCGGGCTCAATGGGCATATTTCTGATAACTACCTCCTCCTCAGATATAATCCCGCTCGATCAAAAAGGTCAACCATGCAGCCATAATGTTCTGTTTGAGGTTTAAGATTGTGTACAGTCAACATATCAACAAAATGCCTACACCCCTCCTCCACAAGTCCTGCGTGGCAACATGCCATGAGAACACCAACATAGGTCACATCGTTCGGTTCTATGCCTACTCTAGGCATCTCATAGAAGACTTCTAGCGCTCTCTTTCCTTTCCCATGCATTGCGAACCCAACAACCATGGTTGTATACGTATAGACGTCTTTGCCCTTCATGTCGTTAAACACTTTAAAAGCTTCATCTATGCTTCCACACTTTGCATACATATCTATAAGCGTGTTTCCTATGAACCCATCAGCTTTAATACAATTCCTGTTGACATATTCATGAACCCAAGTCCCTACTTCAAGCACTCCCAAATAAGCACATAAGTTCAGCACACCAACTAAAGTATAATCATCCGGTTTGACACCTTCTCTCTGCATCCTCTGAAACACATTCAACGCTTCCTTATACTCCCCTTGTTGAGTCAGTCCAATTATTATGGAATTCCAAGACACCACATTTTTCAGAGGCATCCTATTAAACACCTTTCGAGCAAAATCAGCATCACCACATTTCAAGTACATATCAAGCAATGCATTCCCAACAAACACATTGAAATTAACCTCATGATCACACATGTACTCATGTATTTTTCTACCCAAACTCAAATCTCCCAACTTGGCACAAGCAGAAAGCACCACCACCATAGTCCTCTCATCAGCTATCATTTTACCCTCACACATCCTAAAAAATGCCTCTACACCTTCCTTCCAATAACCCATGCCGACATATGCTTGAATCAACGTCGTCCAAGAAACCAAATCCAATTGAGGGCTTTGCTCAAACACCTTCCGGGCATCTTCAATATACCCACATACAGCATAAACCCGCAGCAATGTGTTCACAACATACAAATCCAACACCAACCCATTTTTTTATCACGTGAGCGTGCACCTCTTGGCCTTCTCTCAGCGCACGTGACTGTGCACAGGCCTTGAGAACAAAAGGGTACATGTAGCTATCTGGAAGCTTCCCCTTTCGAGCAGTGCGCGGTAGAACACTAGTGCTGTCAATGAAATGTTTCGATGCTTGGAGTGTGAAAAGAAATGAATAATGGCGTTGTAGTGAGTTATGATTGGGTTGGGCAGTTGGGTAAATATGGAGTGGAGGTAAGTGAGGTCTGTGGAGGGTGATGTAGCTGAGATAGAGATGATTTTGGTGTGTAGGAGGTGTTGGGTTTGGAGGGTTGGGCTTGTTTTGATGACGTGGGTGTGGATTTGTTTAAGCTCTTGCATGGATTTGCATGAGTTGAGGGTGTGAAGGACTGAGGATGCTTGGGGATTGGGCATGCTGAGACATTGGGGTTCAACAGAAGATGAATTTGAAATGTACATGGGATGGCCTGCACAATTGAAAAAATTGTTGAGTTCTTTGAGGTAGGATAATGTATACAGAACATATACCATCATGTAAGATTCCTTATTAGTAAGGACCAAAATATCATAGATGTGCATGTCACTTTCGGTGGAGGTTTCTTGGCGATAAAGCCGTTGTTATTTTTGCCTCTAGGATAATATATACTAAACATATACTGTAAGACCCTAAATAATATATAATTAATTATTTTAATTCTTCGACTACTTTTGAAGTTTTAATAATATTTTGGAATTCCTTTTGAATAAGTAACATATCTTTAGGGGCCTTTGGAGTAATTTACTAACTTTAGAGAAATAAAAAGCCTGGTTAGTTTGTATTTTATCATTAAATTGAGTCTAAGAGAGGAGAAGAAAGAGAAAATTAGGGGTTGAGGATCTCAACCTTTTACTCACAATTGGTAAGTGATCGATTCTAAACCTTAATCAAAATACAATTGATTTGAAGATTTTAATCTTAGTGGTTGATTTTATTAATTAGGTTTGATACTTTCGAAATGTTACGTAACTTTACAAATCTTGTAGCGTGAATTGAGATAAGGGTTTCATGTACAGATTCACCTCGTTATCGTTATTCTATCGATCAATTTTGTTACTTTGATTCTGAATCACGATAGAATTTATCATTCGTCAAAATTATAACTTATTCGTTTGATGGGTTGTTTTTGTATCGTGTTAGCACATCAATTCTAAAATTTCCATGCCTTGGTTATCGTGATGTCGATCGTTTCGCACAAGCGCCTACTACTTTTGCATTCATCCTAGCCGTAACAGTGCAATTGTTCTTCTTTCTTTTTATTGTGCGCCTCAACAGTGCACTTGTTCCTCCTTCTTTTCATTGTACACTGCTACAGTTGCTTAGTATCATTACATTTACCATAAATCATTGTAAATCATTACCCATGAATTGTTTAAAGTGATTTAATGGGTTTTGTGGAGAACTGCCGTCCAAATTGAAAAGTGGCCTTGCCATGTGTCAACCTCGAAGTGGTTCACGTATTTTATTAACTTTTTGCCCAGTCGATTTCACTTCCGTTAAACTCGTCTCTTCGTCCTCTTCGATTCGAGTCTAATGTCGAATAGTTTATGAAAGTGTTAAATTGTCCTTACTAAAATGCAAGTTTTGATGTTTTGCGGTCCTTATGCGTTTGAAATATTTTGAAGTCTATTATACCCATTTGAATTGAACTAATGTTAGAACCTTCACGTGCTTAGGTTAACGTGATGCCATGGCATGATATGGTTATTGCTACCGGTATGCAAACTTTGAACTTAGAGCCTTCACGTACTTAAGTTAACGTGATTTACTGTCATGTATTACGTGATTGTATTGTATTTGATAATTAGTTCAATTATTCGAATGTGTTCCTTTGACTTTGATTCGACCTTTGATGGGTTAATACCCCGAAATGAGATTTGTCGTGCCGGGCTTAATTATCGTCTATGCACTTTAGTTTTCATTTGTTTCGTTTAACTCAGCTACGTATTATTGGATACATGTGTTGTACTATGTGGGTGTGTGCGTGTGATCTTTATTGGGCTTTGTACTCAACCCCCCACCCCCCCCCCCCCCTTCTCCTCTCATTTCAGGTAGTTGAGCTAAGACAACGGTAGAGGAGGTAGCCGTATGCATGAGCTTGGACTTGTTCTTTAATTTTAGACTCACTTTAATGACTTGAAAATAAGATAGTCATAATAGTTTTGATAAATGACTTCTGAGAACCCTCAAGTTTGGTAGTGACTACTGTTATCAGACTTCCGCTGCATTTATTAGACATTGATCATGAATGCTAGCTTTTGATTGGGATATGTTTAGAGCTCTGATTACCTCGTCGAGGTTATGTTTTTGTAAAATATTTTATATATTATATTTCTCATAAGTAGGAATATTTTGAAATAGTATGTGTAGGTCCGCCTCCCGGTTGAGGGCGTGATATATACCATCATGTAAGAGTCCGTATTAGTAAGGACCAAAATATCATAGATGTGCAGGTAGCCTTCGATGAAGGTTTCTTGGCGATAAAGCCGTTATTATTATTGCTGATCTCTAATATTCAAAGAGGCTTGGCTATGTGTAACTCCTTGTCTATGGTTACATTGTGGGGAAGCATTAACCTGTTATTTTTTCCTGTTATGTGATCTATCTTGTATTACATCGTGGGGAAGCGGTAACATGTTATTCTTTCTTTTTATGTAATCTATCTTGTACTGCTTGCTAATTAATGATATGGTTGGTAGGATTTTTACTCAAATTCAGCGGGCAAGAGGACCTAATGCCAAAACTGTACCCTAAAATATTGCCTCAGTATAGCTTAAGTACCCAACATTTCAACTATGTCAGAGAAATACCTAAGTTTTAAAAAACAAGTCATATCAGTCCGATGACTAGCGGATGCTTATATCCATTAAAAAGTTTAAGGGTATGACTGTCTTCCTTTGAAAGACAGTCATACTCTTCCTTTCTCCTCTTACTTTCTTTTCTTCTCTCACTCGTCTTCTTTAACTCACATACACACACACACAATCCACACACACATACACAGAGTCATGCACACAGCCCACACACAAACACATAGTCACACCCGTAACACACGCACACAAACCCCGTATCACACGCGCCCGCACACACATTGTGCACCCGTATCACACCCACCCACCCATAGATAACAGCATTGCAACATCCACCTCAGCGCCACCACCACCACACAACAAACTGTTAGATTGGAAAATTTTTGTAATGTCCTAATTAATGTGAAAGACTTTTTTACTACGTCTTCTAAGTGGGGGGGGGGGGGTTAATGGTTGTTTCAACTACCCACTTTCTCTCCTAATTTTTTCCACATATGCCTATAATCTCTCCATTATGTTTTTATGTAAGTTGGGAAAAGAGTTGTTACAGAGAGAGAGAGAGAGAGAGAGCAAGCAGAAGGAATAGAAGAAGGATTTTATCCTCTATAAAAACACTCTTCTTTTCACTTTCACTTATTCTTTCTTTACAAAACCATAAGCATATACTTCACATGCTATTTTGAGTGTACGGATGCTCTAAGGTTCGAGAGGGATTTTCGCTGCATCAAAACTCCTTCAGTGGTTGTTGTTTCTTTGGAGTGGAATGTCGTTGACCAAGTGCAGAACTTGAGACGTATCTCCTTCAAGGGAAGCGCGTTTTAGGGTGCCTCAACCGAATTCCAGGCTCTTCTTAACCTCTTCTTTGATTGATATTGATTACTGAATTGGTCTATTGTTCATTATGATTTGGCGTAATTAGTTTGACAAAATCCTGTTTTTTATATATTAGTTAGAACAATCTTGAAGAAGATACCTCGAATTATTTGTTGAACTAATTTGCATTAAAATATGGCAATTGGTGATTCTAGTTCTTGTAAACCTGAAAAGTTTAATGGCAAGAATTTCAAATGTCCGTAACAACAATGAAATTTTGGCTTACTACTTTAGGTCTTTACTCGATTATTCACAATACCTTAGTTAAAAAGAAAAAGAAAAAGTTGTTGAAAGAAGCGTTCAAGTGGTGGAAGATGGTACCGGTGGGTTTGTAGTAACCAATCTAATATTATTTCCAAATGATCTCTAATGATCAATCCTAGAGTAAGTACACAAAACCAGCAAAGTTTTGCATATTTATGTGTGGCTTTACTTGATCCAGATATAACAAATCATTCGTCACATTTTGATAGTAACTTTTGCTCTAGTAAAATTGTACTCATCTGATGGTAAACGTATGGGCGCGGGCGCACGCTAAACTAGTAAGAATACACTTCAGAATTTTTCTATAATTGAAAAACCAATGAAGTGTAAGAGAAAGATTCCTCCGGTTTCAAACAAAGGGAAAAAGAAACACTTCAATTTGTCGCTAAAAGTCTCAGTTAGTACGTAGGAGTAACAAAGTATTAACCTTCGACAAGAAAGCAAGCATATGCGGGTTCTTATAAACACTTTCCGGAACGTTGCTTGACTTTGTTAAAGCTTTTATACTACTTACTGAAGCTGTTAGTGTAATCGTAGACTACAGTTTACACTAGCAGCTTCAGTAAGTAGTATAAAAGGGCCGGATACCATGCAGAGCAATTTAACTCCTCATAAGCTCCACATGTAGCTTATTCCAGGTATCCGGCCCTTCGCGTTACTAATGCTGCTTCTTTCTTAAAATGAATGTGATACAATGTTGCAACTCTCAATGCATATTATGCATACTGTACAGGATTCAAAGAGCTTGACCATAAACTACATCAAATCAATAGCGTAGATTGACAGTGTTTGTGCAGTTTTGGTCTCTATATGTCAAACGCATATTGCGCCACTTTGGCGCAGTATGAGAGAGGCCAAAAAGCGAGCGAGCACAGATCCATGGCCATGGTGGGTGCATTGACTTCCGAATAGTGTCTAGGAGGAGATACCTGCAGCAACAATTGTGGCCTATATAACGGTGAGAAGAAGGCAGAGTCTGGTGTGGCGTTAAAAACAGTACAACTTCTGACATCTTTCCTTTAAAACATTTTTGTCCTCCATCATTTGACTTAGTGTTCACATTCAGAGAACTGGGATTGATCTGTAAACCCTTTGAAGGAAACTATGCCCTTCTTAACATTGAGAAAAACTGAATCCCAAACTTACAGAAGTTTTCTTCTCCCCCTCCACTCAAGTCTTTCTCCTAGATACAGATCACTTCTGTAAATCACATAGTGCTGCTTAGTTGCCTGTAACTACCAGTGGCGAGTATTGACGTTATTGGTAGGAAAAAACTATTCAATGTAAGCGTGATAAATTTGACATGTTGTAACTATCAGATGAATTGACTGAATGATCAAATATGGACTCCCTATTATGCGGATGTCCCTCCATATCTTTAAATTCCACTCATCCATTACACAACGAATGCTGCAATATACATAAAGTGGTGAACTTGAAAAACAGTAATATCTCCTCTTAAGGGTTGGGGGGAGCAAGTTATAACAGATATTGCAACAGAACATTATAACCACGAAAGGTAATATATTTTTTGCCCTTCTGTTCTTGCGGCTGAGTCTTCGGGCTGTAATACACCATGTCTGCTAGTGCTACCTGCATCAGAAGAACCATTTTGCCTAGTAAATGTTGCCCATGTCAAGATTAAGAAAAACTAAAGTCCAAACTTCAGAAGCTTTCTTCTCTCTCCCCGTCTCAATTAAAGTCTTTCTGCCTAGATATAGATCACTTTCTAAAATCACATATTGCTGCTTAGTTACCTGCAATTACCTGAAAGCGAACATTGACATTATCGGTAGGAAAAAAATTTCAATAAGACCGTAATAGATTTGACCTGCTGTAACCATCAGATGATTGACTGAACGATGAAACATGGACTCCCAATTGTCCACGAGTTCCTCCATCTCATCAGATTTCACTCAACCGTTCATTGAAAAAAAAAATTATCTTTTAGCAGAGTACTCCAAAAGCACACTATCTATAAAGTGGTGAACTTTAAACAATCATCGATTCTATAGTGCTACCAGCATTATATAAGAACCATTTTGCCTCGTAAATGGTTCTTCTTGAATTGCCCCTCTACAGGAGTTTGTCGATTTTAGAATTGCCCCTCGGAAGCTACTGCAGATGACCGGGATCCTTCCGAGCTCCTCATAGTTTTCAGTCCAATACATGCTATACGTACCATAAATGTAAAACAAGGGGAATTCGTATTGTACTGATTCAACCTGATATGCAACAATAGGTTATGCCTAACTACCTAAGGAACAATACGTTTGTACAAATCTCAAATGCTGAGACAGAATGAAGGATCAATATTTCAATCTAGTCAAACAAAGAAAAACAAAACCTCATCATCATCTGCAGTAACATCCTACATACACCTCAAGGCTATCTACAATTTCACTGGAACTAGAACTGTACTGATTCAGTACTGATTCAGCTTCACGAGTAACTGCATCACTGGATGTACTTTGGGATTTCGTCTTTTCTTAAGAGGGAGAGCGAGTACTCAGCAGCATCAATGAGATCTTCAATGTTGTGGAGAGATCTGTCTTCAGAAGCCAGCATGAAGATAGCACGAACCTCAGCTTTCTTGGACAGTCTTGCCGCTAAGTTCAGTGGCAAATTAGGTGAGTTGAGACTTCTCAATAATTGGCGATATAGGGAGAGAACTTGTCCTCTATTCCTTGCCAAATCATCTGCCGTTGCCCATATCAACCCTTTCGCCATTTTTTAACTGTTTCACTACACTAATTAGATGTGATAAAGTTTACAAGTGCATTATACGGGTCAAAGGGCTGGCATTAGAAAATTAGAATTAGGATCCAAGTTCAAAGATAAAGCTACCAGGCAATGTTATAAAAAGTTCGCCTAGGCGCAAGGCGCAGCTAGGCTCACACATCGCGCCTCGCCTAGGCTTACGCGCAGCGCGTTCAAGAAGGGGCGTGCCTGGCACGCCCAGGCGCGGCGGGATAGGCACAAACCTAGGCACATGATCTGTAGCCGTTCAATTTGACTTCGTGTCTTCACATGGGCCGTCGATTTCTCTTTAGTATTTTTCTTCCGTTTTGTCTGTACTCTTTACCAAGCCAAAAAAAGCATTTTAAAGACTAAAATCCCCAAATCAGTTTCTAGAAGATTGAGATATAAACAGCTATGGATTGATGTATGTTTGGTATTGCGTCAATCACTTGATTAATACGACAAATTTCTATAAGATAAAAGAATATCTACCAGATGGTGAAATGTTACTTTACTGCCTCTTTGTTTTGAAGTGCCTAGTGGATTAATACTAATGATTTGTCACTATGAAGCGAGAAGGCTAGCACAATATGCGCATTTAAGTAATTGCCCTAAAGATCCCATTTGGAGAAGAAGGAATCATGTATTGAATTGGATTCTATTGGTAATTTAAACTCCATTATACTATTTACACTTTACACTCACATAGGTAATTTAAACTTGGGCATGGCAATGTCCATAGTTTCTCATCTTATCCTGTAGAACTCCACTATACTGTTCTTGGTGTACTAGTAAATATTTGTATTGGCAGGAAAAGAGAGTTTTCCCACTCTTGTTCTAGCTGTCTAAGCTGTGCAAGTTTATGTATTGCACATCTGCATGTATAGGGCCCTTTGGCACTTACCCATAGTATCAAGAAATTGGACACCTTCATAGGGAAGAAATGAAAGAAAGACAGAAATTGGACATTTCTCATCCCTGTTTTCCCCATTTTTTGCTTGCCTTCACATAGAACAAAAATGTTAGATATCTGTGTATGAATTATGTTTCCAACAAAAATGCTTGCCTTCACATAGACAAAATTTAGGAGAGGGTGTGGCAAGGTCCCAGCAGCTAGCTGCTCTGTGTTGGCTGAAATCGCTGAATTGTGTTTCTGCATATGAAATGGGGGTTTGATATATGTATATGAATTATGTTTCTTATTGTTTCTTATTTCTGTAAGTGTAAGTTGAAATTAACTGCCCATTTAATTTGAATTCAAATGTTTCTAACTTGAATTATGTTTCTTATTGTTTCTTACTTCAAGTAACTTTTGGCCCTTATATGATATATGTGCATTTAAGCTGATTTAGTGTTATCATATAATTCAATTGTAGGAATTTACATGTCGACGCCTAGTACGGATACAAAGGACCAAGCTTGGAAATATGGACGTACCGCTAATCCGAGCGACAAAAATACAGTCACTAGTAATTTTTGTCAAAAAATTACAAAGGGCGGTATTTATTGACATAAGCAACACCTTGCTAGAGGTTATAGGAATGCTTCAACATGCCGAGAGTGTCCAAGAACATGTTAGAGATGAGATGAAGTAATTGCTACAGTCTATCAAAAAAAGAAAGAACATGCTAAGTGTGTCCCAGATTTTGATAGTTTTTTCAATGATGAAGAAGAGGACGAGAACGATGATGTACTTGAGATTTCCAAAAAGAAGGGAGTTTCATCCGCCAGGAGTTCATGTCAACCTTCTCGTAGGAATCCAAAGACTAAGGGCCCAATGGACGTGTACTTCACCCCGGACCCGGAAGAGGTAGCGACAAAGAGAAAGATGAAGCAATCCACGGTGTTTGAAAATGAAGAAGTGAAAAAGGAGATGAGAAATCGAGCTTGTAGTGCAATGGCAAGATTTTTTTATGATGTGGGGATTGCATTCAATGCCGTGAACTTTGACAGCTTTTTGGCTATGATTAAGACTATTGGGCAATATGGACCGGGTTTAAAGCCACCAAATTATCATGAGATTAGGGTTACCCTATTGCAGAAAAAGGTAGATAATACGCGTAAGTTGATGAAGGATCATGAAAAAGAGTGGGAGAAAACTCGTTGTTCGATTATGTGTGATGGTTGAAAGGACAAGAAAGAAATGACTTTGATTAATTTTTTAGTAAATAGTCCTAGAGAGTTTATTTCTCGAGTCCGTTGATGCTTCCAAACATTCGAAAACCGGAGACTTGATGCATGACTTGATTAAGAAGACTGTTGAGAAGGTCGGGCCAAAGAATGTGGTTCAAGTTGTCACTGACAGTGCCTCAAACAACGTAAAGGTAGGTTAGTATATTTGAACATATAGTATGGCTCAAGTAACTTAAATTTTAATAAATATATAATATTATTAGCTTATAGATAGTTCAACATTTAATTTTTCAATTTATTTGCAATTTTGTATGAAAGGCAAGTTATTAGAGCGTGATTATCTACACTTGTTTTGGACACCTTGTGCTGCGCTTTGCATTAACTTGATCTTAGAGGACATATTTAAGTTACCTAAGACGAAGTCAACATTTTAAAAGACTCTTGGTTTGAATAGTTACATATATAATCGCTCGGGTGTTGTAAACTTGTTAAGGAAATTTGCAAAAAGAGAGTTGTTTAGGACTGACAAAACAAGATTTGCAACTGCCGCTATCACTTTGTCAAGGATTCGTGAAGAGCAAAATAACTTGAAAAAGATGTATACGTTGAAAGAAAGGGCCAATAGCAAATGATCAAAGGGGCTACAAGGTAAAAGAGTAGCAAAAATAGTATTAATGCCTTCGTTTTGGAATAATATTGTCTATACTTTAAAGGTAGCATGCCCTCTTATTCCGGTACTTAGATTGGTTGATGGTGAGAAAAAAAACCTTCAATGGGATACATTTACAAGGCTATGAATAAAGCTAAAGATGCTATTGCAAGTGCTTTCCAAGGAAATGAGTTGAAGTACAAGGAGGTTTATGAGATCATTGACAGTAGACGGAGTGTTCAACTCCATCGTCCTTTGCATGCAACTGGTTATTTCTTGAACTCGGAGTATTATTACTCTACCCTAGACATGGAGTATTATTACTCCACCCCAGACATCGAGAGTGATAAAACTGTTATGACGGGCTTGTATGACTGCATTCAAAGGTTGAACCCTAATATGACAGTATAAGATCCAATTGACGTTGAATTGAGTAAGTATAAGAGAGCGGAGGGTCTCTTTGGAAATCCCACGTCAAATAGGATAAGAGATAGGAAAGCACCAGGTACTTTTTTTTTCCTTTAGAGTACTCATTATAATGTATAAATTATCGAATAGTCACGTCACTTATTACTTTCACAATTTTCATGTATTGAACAGCGGAATGGTGGGCTTCGTATGGGTCATCAACGCCTCACTTGCAAAAGTTTACAATAAAGGTTTTGAGTCTCACTTGTGGTGCTTTTGACTGTGAACGTAACCGGAGCGTGTTCGAGCATGTAAGTCCAATTTGCAATCAAGTAGTAAAGTTTTACGCTAAAATTCGTAGTTATTTCTGATGCAATGACTATTAATCAATCTGTTGACCATACTTTACAGCTTCATAGCAAGAAAAGGAATAGTCTTGAACAAAGTCGCTTGAATGATTTGGTGTTTGTGAAATACAATAAAGCGTTAAAGCAACGCTACAATTCACGCGACACGATTGATCCTATTCTACTGGATAATATTGATGAAAATAATTAGTGATTGCTTGGGAGGCCTGATGAATATGCAGACGAAGACGATGACAACGTGATTAAAAGTGGCTCTTTAAGTGGCACGGAGTTAAACTACCATTCAAGGTCAACAACAAGAAGTGTAAGGCCGTCATCAGATAGGGCTGCCACGTCAAGTAGATCTACTCCTTCAATTCACCCAATAGCCAAAGAAGATGAAGTTGAGGAGGAATCTTTACCAGACTTGGAACCTATGATTCTGTTTGAAGAAAACATTGTTGCCTCGGCTCTTAGCGATGATGAGGGCGGTGGTGTTATGTTCACTTAGAATTTAGTTATTTGCTATTTTTCAATGGATGTAATACTTTTTTAATGTTGGAACTTGAAAGCTTGTTAAATTATGATGTTATGGTATTTGAAACTTTCTCTAGTGTTTAGAAGTTTGTTAATTGTCATGTTCTAATTTTTTTTTACGTAATTTTATTGTTTTAATGTACTATTATTTATTTATTTATATATATTTAAATATTGCGCCTTGCTTCAAAAAAGCACGCGCCTGCGCCTAGGCTCCAGGGACCTTTTGCACCTTAGGTACGCCTGCACCTTTAATAACACTGGTACCAGGTATTAAGTCTTGTTAAACTATGATCTTTAATTTTTGGGTAGCTTGCATCCCCAAGCAAAGACTAAAGGCACATTATGATTCAAAGGCAACACAAAAGCTTCCAAACCGCTAACTTGAATTGACTTTGTAACACGTCAAACAATATAGCTATCTCTCACAGGAGATCCAGATCCAAGTAAAAATCTCATACTTTAAATGTAGGGCTAATTACACCCATGTCCCTGAGGTTAGGGTATAATTACAGTCAAGAACACTAAGTTTCAAAATATAACATACGTGACCAAAAACGTTAAAAATGTGACATTCATATCCATCCGTCAGGGTTCCGTCCAAAAAGTATAATTTTTATCATTACGTATTTTAAAAATGGCAATACTGCCCTTGTACAGTATATTCAACCCTAATTTGAAAATTAGGGTTTCAATATCTAACCCTAATTCAAAACCCTAATTTTCAAATTAGGTTTCTCTCCAAACTTTTCTCCAGATCTGCTGCCCACTCGCTCACTCCACTCCGCCGGCAGCCCAAGCCCCCTCCCTCGCCCTACACTGCCGGCAGCCCAACCCCGTCCCTCAACCCATGTCGTCGGTAACCCAAGCCCCACCTCGTCGTCGCCGCAACAGATCTCCCACCCTCGCCGTCGCAGCTGTGTTGCGAGCTTGAAGACAACGATGGAAGTCGCAAGCCGCCCTATCAGGGTCCAATCCATAGCCCAAAGCGGCACAGCACCTCAAGTCCCACCCGAATACATCCAACCCCCAGAGACCCGGCCCAATAACCCGACAGCCCGCCCCGCCAACAACCCTATCCCGTCAATCGACCTGAGCAGTGCCGTGCGCAACGCCGTTTTCCTCCGCACCGAAATCGGCGCGACCTGCAGGGAGTGGGGCGCGTTCCACGTGACCAACCATAGCGTGCCTCCAAAACTGCTCGACAAGATCAGACGCATGGGGCACACGTTCTTCAAGGCATGTCCGATGGAGGAGAAGCTCTGGTATTCTTGCGATACCAGCGGGGCCGCGACGGAGGGGTATGACAGCTTGTCCAGGATCTACGACGGAGAGGATGTGACGGATTTCAGTTAAATTGGTGGCTGCGGCGTGGTGGTGGTGGTAGTGAAGAAGAGTGAGGATTTTGAACCCTAATTTGAAGTAGTGGCATTGGAAACCCTAATTTGAAGTAATGGCATTGGAAAAAAATAAGGTTCCAACTTAGGGGTAATTATGTCTTTTTATTAAAACCGTTAGGATTTTTATAATTCCGTTTGGTCAATGGACATAAGTGTAATTATTGCAAACTATTGTCCTCACGTGTAATTACCCCCTAACCTCAGGAACATAGGTGTAATTAGCCCTTAAATGTATCACCTTCTGTTGTCCTTTTACATCAGTAAGCAATTGGATATCACATGATTAAATTAGACTAAGAAGATATCATTCTACTGAATGCAAAGCATTTTCAGCTTTTCCTCGAATATCATGTTTGTGAGTTACTTTGTTTCTATTTGGATATGAAGTTTGAAGCTATTATGCAACGCGTCAAATTAGTGGTTACAAAACAATCCAGACTATTGCCGACTACATCTATGTAATGACCTAATAAGCAAGGACACGGGTGCGGGTGAGGATACAACACATGTGCGGATACACCGATACGGCATTTTTAAAAAATTTAGGATACGGGTGTGGCGGGAATACGACATATTTTATAAATATTTTTTTAATTATGTATACCTAGTATTTAATTTTTAAACAAATTAAATCTTAATAATCATAATATATGTGTTTGATACATGTGAAAAGATATTAATATTCCAACCAAAGTAGTGAGTTCTTAAGTTTAATGGGTTCTTTTGTAAATTTTAAAGCTTTCAACCAAATTAGTAAGAATTTGTTAAGTTTAATGGTTATTTTCTGAATATTAAAATTGTAGAACTGAACATAATAAAGTTTTTATGTGGTATCACTTCTATTTCTTTGAAATACTGGGTCGGTTTATGTAATAACTTAATAATTGGGGTCTTAAATAATATAACAAAACTATTGTCCAAAAGTGAAAGGTCAGAAGATGAGAAGATCAACACATCGACACAGAACATCGACTTCTCTGGAAGCAGGCGCACAACGCTCGCCGTAGTGGGTTGCCTGGACTCGGCGCACGCCACATGCCGCAGTGGGTCGCCTTCTCCTTCCTTTTTCTTCTCCTTCTTCTTCTTCTATCTAGTGTCTCTTCTCAGATTGCCGGTGGTCTCCGGAGTTCCCGATGGTGACAGATCTGAGCCGATCCGCACCCGGGATTTAAGAAATAAAAAAAAAGGACACGCACCGGTGCAGCACCCGAGGCGCACCCGCACTCGACGCGTATCTGGTGCCGGTGCTTCGCCCTAAGTGCCGCACCGGTGCTTCATAGGTAATAACACGAATGTCCCATATACAAAAAAAACGTCGCACCCGTTAATTTAAGATGGCCAAAGGATCAAAGTCTTGTACATATCTATATCTATACTATAGATAAAAGCAAGGAAGGGGTTAAATGGCTTAACTTTTTTTTTCCCCCTCAAAATATCTTTTTGGATTGAAATGTTTGTAAAAGATTACGGGTGTTTCCGATTTATAACTTCATTTTCATAAGAATGTTCTTCTGGGTTAGAGTTTATTAGGAAAGAAGGGTGCTTTCGACTCCCATAAAGTATCAGACCTCTTTCCTTAATATAAGCTATTGAATTTAAGCTTTTCTTCAAGTAAAAAGGTGTTTTTGACTTTTCTTAAAACACTTTGGAGCTGCAACATGCTCCCTGTGAAAATCCAAAACAAAGTTTGCTTTGGATAGTTGTACACCTGGTTTCGTAGCTTCCGGCGTAACCCCTACTAGTTCCAGTAAGTGCATAAAAGTAGACCTTCAGGATATTTCTCAGTATGTAGATGTTTATGTGGTGCCATTGGAGAGGTAAAATGTTGTCCTTGGAACACCGTGGTTGAGTACCTTAGAACCCATAAATCAGGATTTCTCTTGGTTACAAATGAGATTCTCAATTAAGGGAAAAGAGGTCGAGTTACAAGGGTTGTCTATTCCTAAAGACAAGGATATATCAAGTTATGATATGAAGCAATTGGCAAGGAAAAAAAAAGGAGACATTATTGTGGAATTGTATCTTATGCAACCTGTACATGAAAAAGGGAAAACTGTCAAGCTCCTTCCTAGGTGCTGCAACTGCTAAAGAACTTCAAGCTGAGCCCCAGGGTCTCCCTCCTCGCCGTGCACACAACCACTCAATGCTTATGTTCTATGTTTGCTAACCAAGGTTCAGTTTTTGTTAAACCCTTTCGTTACCCACACTTCCAGAAATCAGAAATTGAAAGGTTGGTGAAAGAGATGATTGCTTCAGGCATTATTCGGGCATGCAACAACCCATACTTATCTCCGGTTCTAATGGTGAGAAAGCATGATGGTTCATTGCGTTGTGCCAAAATAAAAGGGCTTTGGAGAACATTGCTTTAAAGGACGAATTTCGTATTCGAGCTCCTTGATGAATTAACGGCACCATACTTTTCAGAAGGATTGGATTTTTGCGCTCCGGGGTACCATCATCAGTTTTGAGTACAACCCAGTGATATTGAGAAGATTGCATTTTGAACTCATCAAGGGCATTACAAGTTCCTAGTTAGTCATCTGGGCTTGACAACACATCATTAACCTTCCAATCAATTATGAATAAGTTATGAAGCACGGACATGGGTGCGGATATAGTATGGGCGCAGCTACGCAGATACGGCATTTTTGAAATTTTGGATACTAGTACGGCAGGAATACTGCAAATTTTGTATATATACATATTTTTTACTAAGTACAGTTAATTTTGAATTTCTAAACAAACCAGGGACCATTTGAATCTTAAGAAAGTGCATAAAAGGATATATAATGCATTTCAATTTAACCATTCTACAATAGTACCATACCATACCATCAATCCATAATAACAACCACCAAATAAATCATAATAGAAGTAGCATCAAAGTGTAGGCAGTAGCGAAGTTCCAAATTCAAAACAATCATCAAAACAAACCCATGAAAAATAAAATACAAGAAACTTCACTGCATATTGTCACACACTCACACTGCAACACCGAAGAAATTGGTCTAAGCGTCGCAAGTCACAACCCACAAAGAGAGAGGAAGACAGAAGGTATAGCGTAGAGCAAAGAGAGAGGAAGACAGAACTTTACCCTTCCAAAAATACAGCCGGAGGTGAGAACCTCTCGTCTTGGTGGTCGCGGGTTGTCGTCGGTGGTCGCCGCTGCTCTCTCTCTCTCTCACCTCTTCACAGATCTGCCGGAGGCGAGGTCCCTTCGTTGCCGGTGGTCACAGGTGGTCGCCGGAGTCGTAAGTGGTGGCCGTAGACGGAATTGGTCTCGGGTGGTCACCTCCTGGGTCCTGCCCTCTCTCTCTCTCTCCCTCTCAGTCTGAGACCCTCTTCACAGGTGAAGATCAATCGTTCAATAGTATAGGTTTTTTATTTACATCTGGACTCCCAAAACTTCTATTCTATGTTTTGATCCCCAAAAGTTCTTTTAAAAATTATGTTTGACCATATAAGTATTCGATGCGCATTCGACCCGTATCTCATCCACATCCGATATTTACAAAATCAAAATCGAAAAAGAAACAACAACAAAATTGGATACACACCTAACACGCACTCGCACCCGACACGCATCTGACCCCGGTGTTTTACCCATATGAAAGCACCTATTTTTCAAAGTGAATAAGATATTCAAGTCTTATTTAAGAAAGTTTATGATGCGTGTTCTTTGATGATATTTCAATGTATAGTTGTCGATGAGTATATCAAACATCTTGAAGTTGTATTTTCAATTTTGAAGACTCCCAACTTTAGTAAGGATAAAAATCTGTCAATCTTGGCCAAAAAGAGGTTAAGCACCTGGTTCAAATGTAGGGTAGCTGGCATAGCGATCCCGGCAAAGTACAAGCTAGGATAAATTGGCCTAGGCCACAATCTCTTAAAACCTCGCGTGGGTTTTTGGGTTTAACCAGATAGTATCGAAAGTTCGTACAAGGCTTTGACAAGATACCACCCCACTGACAAGGATACTTAAAAGGGAATTTTTGCCTAGAGTCTATCGACGGAGGAGGCATTTGAGTTACCGAAGAAATCCATGACTTACGCCTGAGTTTTAGCATTATCGGACTTTTCAAGAACTTTTATAGTAGAGTGTAGTGCCTCGTATGTCACATATACTCTCCAAAGTACGTGAAGTATCTGTGTTGGACACACAACACTTCGAAATGGGTATTGGAGACACATCTCACGCAATATGCCACTAAGAACTCTATCGTTTCACTTAATTCTTTTATCACTTTGAGATGAGATAAGTTTTCTCTAAAACAATGAAGGTCACGTAAAGAACCGGTTACAATAAGAACAAACCAAAATCATTGTAATACATAAATATTTGCCATGTCCCCTTTTCTCGATTTTGAAAATTAAATAAATCCGACCCTCGAACACATATTTTACCTGAAAAATCGTACTGAGTCCATGTAACATCACACGCATATGGTTCAAGCATTGTGGTGTTCTGTTAGAGGAGCAACCCATAGCCATTTACAGTTGCACTTTACATGGTGAAAATCTCTTTCTGTCAACTTATGAAAGGAGAATTTAGCTCTTGTCTTCTCAGTGCAAAAGTGGCACATCTCTTGAGTAGACATTTTATTGTGCGAAGTGATCACCAAAAACCTTGAAACATCTGTGGTCACAAAAGTTAACAACAACAGCGATGGCTTTATAAGCTGATGGGATTTGATTTTTCCATTGAATTGAATATAAAATGGGAAAGGAGCATATTGTTTCTTATGGTCTTTCTAAAAGGGAGGAGGAAACTTGATATGTTTTTGTTATCTCACAACGGCTACAAGTTGGCTAAAAAAAAGTTCAAACTCTGAACAAGTAAACATATAAAGTCAACGTATTTAACCCCACAGTTTAGACTTTAAAAGGCGACATAGTACACCGCATTTGGGCTCTGACTGCTACACCGCATTCTCTGCCTCTGGCCTCACTTGTTTTCTTCTCTCCCTCCTCCGGCCGGTCTACACATTGCATAAGATCCAATAAAGTCGAGCCCCGTCCGGTGGCTTTGGGATAAAAATTGCTTCCCTCTATTGCTATTGTAAATGAAGGAAGTTTTTTATCTTGTTTTTTAGATGCCTAAATCAAGCTGAAGTGCTGCTTGTTGGCTTGTGGCAATTTCACGGTACACTCTTTGTTTGTATTTTAACACCCGAAAGTCATGGCAGCAATTTTCACCGTGAAATCCGTGTTTTGAACTTATAATTTGCATGTTTAATTGTAATAGCAATTGGGCCTTTAACACCCAAATAATTCTCTGTTAAGCTTCTACTTGAGCCATCTAGATGGAATCAAGGGAATTTGAATTTCACTTCCATTAGTTTGAAAGTGGACTTAATTCCATGAAAGTTTAACTTTTGTTGATGTAAAAGCATGGATAATGAGTTTTGGAGATATTCTTCTCGTTGAATCTTTAAAAAAATAAAAATAAAGGTGTCCATCCCGCTCAACGTTTCTGGCATTACAACACTTAGTGCAGCATATTAAGGAGAAAGAACCTAATTGAGCTGTGGAATTTTCAAGATAGGTGTCATATTTCCAAGGAAAGTACAGATTTTTCCAAAAGACTCCCTTCTCATTGATAACATCGTTGGGAAATTTCGCAGGAGTACGCATGAAGGATTCATGCAGATTCTCCGTGAATCAAATGTAGTTTCTACTTTCTATAGGAAGGGCATGAGATCGAGGATTAATGAGTTTATTCAAGAATGTTAAATCTGTCAGAAAATTCGGGTGGAACAACTTGCGCCACCAGAAAATTCAAGTGGGTTCTACTTAACCTTACTATTTTTTTAAAATTTCTAGAAGATAATTATGTAATAATTATGTCGGATAAAGTACGCTAAAATGGAGAAAAAGTTTGGGCCATTGATGTGATTCTGTCCTTAAGACAGTATTTACCCGCTCTAGTCTTCTAAGTCTTGCAACCTATGAAACACAGGCACGGGTACAGTTGTCGATACGCGAATACAGTATTTTTGAAAATCTTAGTACACGAGTGCGGCAGAAATATAGTAATTTTTGTATATTATTTTTAACTAAAAAAATGTACGCTTAGTATTGAATTACTAAACAAATTAGGGTCCATCTGAATCTTAAGAACGCCCATAAAAGGATATATATATAGGGAACTGATTTGTTGATAGCGCTAGCAAAATAGACAAAATTTTCAACGCCATCTGTGAACAATACAGATATTTTTTTTACGCTTTTTTTAAGTCCGTCCGCTATATTATGTAGCGGACAATTTTGTGACAAAAATACCCTCCAAATCCATCCGCTACATTATGTAGCGGATGAGTAGGCAGGCAGTACTTTTTTTGTCTTTCTCTCCATCCGCTACATTATGTAGCGGATGAGTATTAATTTTCTGACATGTTTTTCTCTCTCTTTCCTTTCTCTCATCAATGCTCGTGTCAACTTCTTTCTCTTTTTCTCTCTCTCGGACAACTCTCTGTTGAACAATTGCTCATTTGCTCTTTCTTCTTCATTTCTAGGTGGCTTTGCAGAACGGTGCACTGGCTGTCATAACGTCCACCATATACTGCAGATTTCCGTTCTCTCTTCTTAGTCTTCCTATTTTCGTTCCCAGAAATTCTGCCTATATAAGAAAATAAGCAAATTGCCAATCAAGCTTCTTTCTTGCATAGTTATTTCCAATTTTTTGTCACTTCTTCTCTGTGGAAAGGAAAGAAAGGGAAGAGGGTTGGTTGTTTTGCATGTATAACTAATATTTGTAATGTAGAGAGAGAAAATCAATTACATGTTCTTCATGCGAGAGAGCAGCCATGATTCTTAAAAGTGGTCGAACTACAGGAGTGTATGTAACCTATATATACTAAGACATGTACTAAATGATTCAACTACATGGCTGCTCTTAGTCAAGTCTTTTTTGTCAACCTCTGTCTATAGTTTTAGTCTTCTTTCAAGTCTTCTTTCTTTATAGTTGGGATCCTGAAATCAAAGACATGCTGTAGATAATGCAAAAAACTATATGTAAAAAACTACTCGTATATGTTCGAACTTCCACCCTCCCCTAAGCAAATAATATTGATTCATTTAGCAGATTCAACCAATAGATGAAATGATCACAAAGATTAAGAGCTTGTTGCGGCCGTAGAAGAAGGCAACGACGCACCACCGTAAGATGCGGCCGCGCAAGACGAAGCCGTGGGATGTCCGCCGCAGCCTGCCGATACTGTCGTCGAAGCTTCCTCTCCTCCGGTGCCTCTCTCCGCCTTGACAGCCTCATTTCCAGATCTGCCATCTTTTGAGAATGGCTACAAGGGAGAGGGTGACGATGGAGAGGATGAGAGATGAGGAAGAGAGAGAAAAAAAGGTTGTCCCTCTTTTTTCCAGATCTGACACACGGTTGTCCTTTCTAGAAAATAAAAAGAGTTGTCTCTTTTCATAATATGACATCGGGTCTTGTGTTGATGTAGCGGACAGATATAATTGAGAATTGAGGAGAGAGAGAGAGAGAGAAAGAGAAAGAAGTCAAAACATTAATGACCGAAAGAGAAAAAAAGGTCCAGAAACTGGTTCGCTACATACATAATGTAGCGGACGGACTTAAAAAAACGTAAGAAAATATCTGGACTGTCGACAGATCGCGCGTGGACGGCTGGATTGTGTTGGCAACTTCCCCTAGTTTGCTAGCGCTATCAACAGATCAGCTCTCATATATATATATATATATATATATATATATATATATATATATGTGTGTGTGTGTGTGTGTGTGTGTGTGTGTGTGTGTGTGTGTGTGTGCGCGCGCGTGCGTGTGTGTGTGCGCGCGCGCGCGTGCGTGTGTGTGTGTGTGTGTGTCCTTCTATGGTTAAAACACTGCTTGAAAGTGAAAATAATGAAACTGAAACATATGAAACGCACTGAAACACTAAAACATATGATAAACAGTGATTTTAACACACTGAACCAGGGCAGGCAAAGTTCAGTGGTCAACCTCTCCACTTGCAGTCCTATAAGCAAAATCAAATCTTTGATTTCCTTATGCCTTTGAGGCTATTGAAGTTTCTTTTTTTGTTTGGAGTCCAGGCGCAGACCAGTTTGAAAGAGAGAGTACTACTGATGCAGAATCAAAGGGAGTAGATTATGATAGGTCTGGAAAAAGCCTATTGGCAAGAAAACTCAAATCAGAATACTTACCTTTCAAGTGGTTGCAGCTGGTGGTTGCGAGTGGTCGCCGAAGTTGCCAATGGTCGCGGGTGGTCACCTGGTGGATATAGCAGCCGCCTCTCTCTCTCTCTCTCCCTAAGAGATTTGTCTATTCATTTCTTTAGGTACGTGTTACATTTGACCCACAAAATTTCTGTTGATAAATATGTTTTCACCCCCATAAGTATCTAACATGCACCTAACCCTAACCTAAATCCAAACCCAACATTTTAGAAGTAAAAAAAAAAAAAAAAAAAAGGACTGGATACGCACCCGATGCACACCAGACCCTGGTGCTTCACCCATTTTAAAGCACTCGTGCTTCGGATGCTGAAACAAATCTGTCTTACAAGATAAAACAAGAAAAAAAATCTGATGATTACAGCAGAAGCAATCAAGAAACATAATTTGACAAAGAGAGGAAGTCTAAAAACTGAGTGATAAATCAATTGCCATCGGCCCCGTTATATAAGCACCAACAGGTGTCTTGAATAGGTGTAAATAGTTATGACAGTTAAATGACTCTGCAGATGTCATTTAATAGCCATATAAATATTCTGAGAGGCACCATGAGAAAGTGTCATTCGAATTTAAACATAAATGACACTTTTGTTCAAATCCAACAAGCATATCCTTTCATTTCGAACTAGGCTGCATTTTTCTTGAAAAGAAAGGTTGTGCTCTGGACGAGGGCTCCCTAGCAATGATGTGCACATGCGAAGTGTGCCTAAGAGAATCAATAACACCTTTACACCGACATGTACATGCATGGCCATGTATACTGTGTTTCCAGAACAGTAATACATGTTACATAGGCACTTATGTACCCTTAGTCTTTTTATTTCCTAAGAAATATAAGAATCTACATTTATGACCCTTTTCAAATCTTATTAAATGCTCAACTTTGAGACATTGTATCTCCTTAACCAAACAATCAAATTGACTGCCTTTTGGGGGGGGGGGGGGGGCATTAAACCTTGAGTGTAATGTTTGAAAGCTTAAGGTCCAATTATGAGGAAAGCTTTGATTAATTTATTTGACTTTATATTTGATTTGGTTAATCCATAACAACAAGCCAGACTTAGCTCAGTCGGTACAACAGTGGAACATGATTCCACAGGTCGCTAGTTATAGTCCAGCAGGTTGTGTTACCTTTTTCTATATACACTAATTTCTGCCTCAACACTTTGATTCGAAGACAATATTGTAGAGATTCTAGTTCATTAAGTCCAGATATTGCTACTAAATGCCATTTGGACTAACTCACCCCACTTTGTCAATATGGTCGAGATTATGCATAGTCACAATAACTCATTTGGAATGGACTAGTCCAAATTACAAGCATGGATTTTATATATCCCAAACATTTTGCTTTCTTACTCCTTATCTCACTTCATGGTAAACCCTGAAATAATAAGACGTCACAAACATATTGATGCATCCATCTTGTAAAAATGGTGTTGCATATATGCGGCTGAGATATAAGGGGAAATTTTCCTTTTGGAACAATTTAACTTGAAATAGCAAGACCTATAGCGTAAAGACATAAGAGCTACCTCTGGCAAATGAATCCCCCGCCTTCGCGACCCTAGATGTAAGAAGAGTCCCTTAAAACAACACCAAGGGACTATAACAACTAAATAGCTAATAGTAAACATATTCTTCTAGTTACGATTCCGTGACAAGATGAAGTTCAAGATAGATTTAGAGTCAAAACTTGAAAAAGTTGAAAAACTGCTCTTGTTAAGATGACTAATTCAGTAATATTTCTCTATCTTTTTCTATTGTGTGCCACAATAAGTCCCAATTCCCCTTCCAATCTATCACAGAATATCCATGATATAGCTCTCCTATTGCATTGCAAAGCCAAAATATCACCTACACTAATCTATTACTGTCAGTTTGGACGAATTAATTTTTTTAGGATTTCGATTTCAAATTCGAAATTAGATTTGGAATTCAATTCTCTTTTTTTATTTGAAACGGAAGAAATTCAAATCACAAAATTCTTATTTTGTGTTTAGAGAAGAAAATAAATGGAAAGATAATAATTTTTTAAACAATTATATCATTGACTTACGATAAAAACGATCTACGATAAATGGTTTCAAGTATGCTAGTGCGACCACATGGTGGCGGTGGTGGCGGCACGACACAGGGTAGCGGCATCTACAGTGAAAGTGGTGGGGTGGTCAAGTGATGGTAATGATGGTGATGGTGGTGGTATTGAGGTGTAATTGGTGTGTTTGACGTTATTGGCAGTAGTGGTGGCAGTGGTGATGGTAGTGGTGGCGATGGTGGTAGTAGTGGTAGTGGTGGCAGTAATGGTGGCAACGGGGGTGGTGGTGGTGGTGGCAGTAGCGGTGGCGATGGTGATGGTGATGGTGATGGCAGTGGTGGCGACGATGGTGACGGTAGTGATGACAGTAGGGGTGGCGGCGATGGTGGCGGCAATAGTGGTAGCGATGGTGGTGGTAGTGACAGTAGTGGTGGCGGTGGTGGCATTGGTGGTGCCGGTGGTGATAGTAAAAATGGTATGGCAGTAACGACAACAGTGGTAGTGGGTTCATTGTTGAAAAGATTTAGAAAAGGGTAAGATAGGTAAATAATTATTTTAAATTCAAGTAAATTTAAATCCAATGAAATCCAACCTTTTTTCTCTGATTTCAAACAAGTCTAGTCAAATTCCATGAAATTCAATTTCAATTCTTTTTTTTTTAATTTCAAACAACAAAATTTGAGTATTTGAAATGAAATCCAATCAATTCCATAGTTCCAAACACACTCTTAATTGCATATAAGGGTGGTCGTAGAGAAGGGAGTGTTAGACACGAGTAAATGCAATGTGCGTGCGTCCTTTGTTGGTAATGGGGGCAGCTACATGTGTGTTGGCACCGAAATCTTAGCTGACTCAGGCTTCTTTTAATCCAAATAAAAGTTAGCCCAATCTAAACGTGTAGCCTTTTAACAAAATATTTTAAAAAGTCCAGAAATTAATGGATATAGAACAATTATAAATGTTGAGATAAATGTTGAGAATGATTGTTTTAGATTTGCTTCAAGGAAGAATTGGTATGAACTTAGGCATGTATTTCATCCAAATAAGAAGTACAGTTCAAATGAAGTACTTGAAAATTGTGGAGATAAGACATATTAGAGATGGTGGCTTATGAGTGAAGGAGCATGAAAAAGTCTTTGAATACATGGCTTATCATGTGGAGCCAAAAAGAATTTAAAGATATGCTAAGGCTTATCAAATGGGTGGCAGTCCTAGGAGATCGGAAGAAGAAATGGAGAAAAGGAGAAAAAGGTGGAGAAAGAAAAAGGAAGAAAAAAAGAGGAGAAGAGGTGATCTCGACGAGAGAGAGAAAGAGAGAGAGAGAGGAGGGAGGGAGAGAATTTTTAATTTTCTTCGAAATTCAGATATGGAGGTCGCTAGTGATAGTCCTCCCTTCGCTCTCAATATGTACTTTTTTTCCTCTTGATGTTTCATTATAAATGATGTAGTAAGTCCAATTGTATGGATTGCACCATATAATACAATGATATGAAATATTTAGCACACTTTGCTACTTCTTTTTTATTTATGTTTGTTTTGCATGTTTCTTTAATCAAAAATTATCGTGGACATAATTAATAATTGACTTTTAACCAATAAGAAATATGAGTTCACTATTATAAAAATAAAATTCGCCATATACGATGGGATTTAGGCCCTGTTTTTTTCATGAAAAATGCTTGATGGAAAACTTTTTTCAAAAAATACTTTCTTGAAAATAAGAACTTCCTGAAAGCGTGTTCATGAATTTTATTTTCCGTTGTTTGGATGACACACTGAAAACCCATAGAATAGCATAAGCCAAAATATATCCCAGCATCACAACACACAGTTATTAGGACCACCACCAGTGGTTAAACATCCACCATCTATTACTTATAAAAACCTGCAACTCCATCACCAAAACTACACCTACCACGCCACTAGTTAGGACTACTAGTAGTGGCCAAACACCCACCACTAGTTCCTAATCCAGAACCTCTAACTCCGTCACAAAATTAACACCTACTACACACTAGCTAGGACCACCAGTGGCATCAATCCACTGTGTATTTCCATTGTGAAGATCTTAACAAACACGACAATCAGAGAAGGAGGCAATGGTTCTCCTTTACCCACATCGATGATGATGATGCTTTGATGACTCTGCCTCTCAGATCCCCAACCGACCATAATGATTGATCCGACGTCGCTGTTTTGGATTCCAAAATCTTCATGCTCAGGGGTTTTTCGTACCATTATCTCGGGGGAAATTCCGTGTACATCATGGACACCCATAATTCTGGGCAAGGCTGGATTAGAAACCCTGCCATGAAATTTCTATGGTGGTCATGCCCTGCAACCATCCCTTGATGGCAAGATCTGCCTCTTTGGCCCTCACCACGAAGTGCCTGATTTAGATTGTCTGCTTGCCACTGCATTATTACCAAGTTTTTTTATCCACATCTCTTCTGGTTACACCGTCGATGAGGGCGACAGAAAGAGAGAGAAGGGGGAGGGGCGCCGAAGAAAGAGAGTGTGGGTTTCAATTTGGAAAATGACTTTCCATTTTTATTTTAGTAAATAATTTTTCAAGAAATTTGTCTTCTTTTTGGTGAACTGTAAACATTTTTTGGAAATAATTTCCCAATAAACGCGCCAAACACTGAATTATAATGTTTTCCAAAAAATGTTTTATATGAAACAAACAAGTACTTAGTAGCATAACTTTTACACTGATCAATAGTGCTAAAAATGTGTCATCAAAATTTGGCACGCCCAGTGAGAGATATTCCTCATCCCATGAAAAAGAAAATGAACAGTCGCATTTTTTTTTCCTTTTGGCTGTTCAGTTTTTTTCCTTTTTTTTTCTTTTTTTGGTTTAACCCTACATGTTTGGTTGGGATACAGCAAGAAAAAAAAAACGAAGTGTTATAACATCTGATATGTGTTGTTAAGCGAAGTTTTATAACATCTGATATGTGTTGTTTGTGGGTGTAGAACCCCTGACCTTATGGTCATGGGTCAAACACCTTAGACATGGACTCCGATACATGTTCTGTTTAATTAAGTGGTCGTACACAAGTATAGATTTTTTTTCCTTGTCACATATTCTTATTTTGAAGACTGGCATTTCTTTTTTTATTATTTTTTCCACAAAAAAAAATAATTATGACTACCACAAAAAAAAAAGGAAATGCAATACATATTACATATTTCTTTCTTTCTTTCATACACTAACTTATGTTTGGAAGGAAGAAAATCATTATCATAAAACTAAAATTCATGTTGATGATTCGAAAGAAAGAAGTGATGACATTTAATGAGGCGTTGTAATCATGAAATACCATAACCACCGGCCTGAAGATTGCCAGGCCCATAACCTTATTCCTCTTGGTACAAAGGTCAAGACCACAAGTCTCCAAGGGGCAAGACCCTATGGAACAAAGGTTAAGGCCACAAGTTCTTAGAAGTCGGTCGCCTATAGAACATAGGCAACCCATAAGCTCATATCCCTTAGGACACAGGCTATGGCCACAAGTGCCCAAGGGGCTAGCCCTTAAGGAACAAAAGCCAAGGCCAAAGTTCTTAGGGGCTTGCCACCTGCCGAATAAGACTCCAGTTTCCCAAGAGGTCACCCTTTTTGGAACACAGGTTGCGGCTGTGGGTTCTTAGGGGCCCACTGCTTGTTGAAAATAGGTTGCGGCCTCAGTTTCCTAAGGGGCCATATCTTGTGGATTATAGGCTTCAGTCTCATATTCTTAGGGGACCATATCCCATAGCCTATGAGGCTATCGGATCGAAAGTAGTAAACCCCCTCAAACATACATTAAGACCATAATATCTCGGGGTACACATTTAACACTTGATGAGGATACCCGTCAATACAGGATATTTTCATTACTAAGAGAAAAGATGCCTCAAAGGCCATATCTATTTGGAATCTCTTGAAATCTTCAGTATAACCCACGAGGTTATGTTCCGTCCGTTCAGGTTCACCACCCAGCTGGACCACCGGGGGGTGCACCCTCTAAAAAGTCTATAGGGTCTCGAAATAACTCTTAGAAAAATGTCTGCCATGGATATGAACTGGTGCAAACAAAGTAAATCAACTAAAGAATTTTGGTGAAATTAAATTCTTCTACATGACCAAGCCTTTGAAAGCCAATGTCGAACATAACAGGCCTATTATGCTAAAAAAAACTCTAGGGTGGATGTCCCATATGTCCGACCACATACGGTGGGGCATAAGGATAGGTCTACCTCTCAAAATTAACAGCCTAAGCCTAAAAGGAAGGTGAGAGAAAAAGTGTGAGTGCATGACAGTCAAAGCTCCTAAGCTTTAAGCACGGACCTAAGGGAAAAAAACCTGAGAGGAGACAAAATAATGGTACCTCACGAGGACATTTCACTTCATGTCACCCGCTTTATGGCAGCCAAAAGGGTACCTATTTATGGAACAGGAAATCCATTATTTAAGGAAGTACTCGAACAGTCAGTGTCTTATGAAAGTGCCTCAACTACCTGACTTCGTCTTTTTCTTCGAGCGAGAATTCCAAACATGGTCAGTGTTCAATACTAAATGATAAAAGCAAAGATAAGTTCTCCTCTAATGGCGTAGAAGCTCAAATGGCCCAAAAAGATCATCGTATGACTATGATGATGGCGTAAGTAGAGGGCCTAACTGCTCAATTATCAAAGGCCACTGTCAAGAGAAAGTCATCATCCCTCCATGAAAAAACACAAGATATCATGACTAGGCGAAGGCTTTGTGGCCAAGGGACCAAACCGTATTGGAGGTGATGGTTATGTCAACATTGCTTTCGACCATATGTGGAGGCCAAGACAAGTCAAACCCACAATCCTTATGTTAGAGAGGACCATATGAAACACCACCTACCTAGTGGAAATTTGAACTTGAACATCTTATCTTATTTTGATAGCGTAGTAAAGATGGAAATGAAGAAGGCCGAAGGTGGGACCACTCTCACTGCCAGATCGATAATAAAACCATACCCGTCTTGGGTAGACCAAGTCCCTTTTCCACCCACCTTACTCAATCGGGCTTTCAAAGGTTTAATAGGAAGGGATATCCAAGGGAATATATAGCCCACTTCATTGGTCGTCTAGCCCATTCAGACAAAAATAAGCTTTTATAGCTACAACTCTTTGTGCAATTTTTGGAGGGACCTGCATTCATATGGTGGTCTAATCAGCCAGATGGGTGAATTCCTTATTGGGACACTCCGATCAAAGAATTTTACAATTGGTTTAGCAATATGGAACGATGAGTTAGTATAGCGGAGTTTATAAATACAAAGTAGCACGAATCGGCATCAGACTTCATTCCAAGGCGGCAAACTCTCACTTTCAGTTGTTCTCATAATTTTAACTAGGGTGAATTGCTCCAAATATTCCTCTACCTTTTAGGCATGAGCTCTCCATATAGCTTCTGTCTCAAAACTTTTATGGGTTCAATGTGTGCACTAGAGTGTAAAAAGAAGTCAAGGTCTAAAGTGGCCGAAAAAGTTAAAACAGCAGTTGTCGGAATGACAGGAAAACAACTTGCCAATGACAACAAAAATGATTTTGAAAGGAGATATAAAAAAACCTTTCTTGAAAGAAAACATAGAGAGGAACAAAAATTTCTTCGACGAAATTGTCAAAGAACTCTTTAATGGGTTGGTGATGGAAGGCCTTATAACTCTGCCGAGGATTAACAGGCCCGTGGAGGAAGGAAAGAACGGCGATCCTAATTATTGTCCTTATCAAGGCGTCATTAGTCACATGATTGATAAGTGCTTCATCTTGAAAGAGTAGATCCAAAATCTAATTTATGACGGGGATATAATCATCCCTAAATTTGAGAAAGATCCGGCAAATACGGACACTTCAACGTTGTGCCCTGAAAAGAGTCGTAAAACCTCTTTTGACATAATTTATGAAGTTATGCAAACTTATATCGATAACGAGAATAAGGAACAAATGTTTAACATAAGTAAATGCACACAAAAAAAAGGTGTCAATGGGACATAAGCTTCCTGTCTCGTAGTAATAAAAGATCAAGTTAGCCTTACAGATACACTCCTGGCAAACATATTACAGCACATATTTCAAAAGGTTGGTAAAAAATCAATTCAAGACTACTGTGCATTGTGCTGCTAGGATGTGTTCGCGCGAAATGGAAGAACTATCGAAGGACACAATAGTGATCTCCTCTCTCCCTTTGGATAAGGTCCCTTGGCAAAATTGATGTACATGTAATCTTAGTACAAGATACTTTCTGCAAGTCTACGCTAACAAAGAAAGTGCAAATGCGCTCTTCCACGAAGGTTTCATGACCTATTTCATTAATGGTTACCCAAAACATGTATGGGAGCTCTAATAAAGAGCAGTTTAGAAAATCCATTTGAGTGCTAATATATATGCGCAATGACTTGTGTTTGTGTGCCTGAACCATCGACTTAAAAATGCAAGCTCGAACTATGATGACTATCTTGCAATGTCTTGAAATGAAAAGGGGACCTATGCATTGGAGAAAAAAGGTAAAAGAAATGTGTTGGTACCGTATCAGCACATCAACGTTCCTTCCCCTTTATTTAGGAAGGCTTTGTTATAAATAAAAAAAAAAGAGGAAGTGCACATTGGAACACTATCAAGCATATGCTGGACACAAAAGAGATCGACTTTGCATGCAAATAACACAACTTATACTGCCATTTCGTGATGTTATGCCTCTTGAACTGAGTAAGAGATCTTGCTCAGCAAATTTTCTTGCTTGGAGAAGCAAAAAAAAGAGAACTAGAAAAAAAATCTCGCTAGGCTAAAAACCAGAGAAGGCAAGTTTTGGCAAAATTTAAGCCGCAGAAAAAAATACAAATAGCTCACTAGACTGAAAACCCTGCAAGGGCGGTCTAGGCAAAAGTTAGGACATTGAAAAAAATCGTTGGGTTAAAAACCCTGCAAAGGGGCGATCTAGGCAAAAGTTTTGGCATAAAGAGAAAAAAAAAGAAAAAAAGAAAGAGTCCGCTAGGCTGAAAACCCGAAGGGACGGTCTAAGCAAAAGTTATGGCACACAGAACAATTATTGAACTACGTGATGACTTGATCCTTCAAGGTGCGTAGGCAGCCTAGGGCATACTCTCAGGTTCAGTCAGAACAAAAAATTCTTTTCCAATGAAACAAAAAATTATTCTCCAAAAAAAGAAAAAGAGAATATTTTGTTTTAGCAACAAAAGAAATTCTTGAACTACGTCATGACTTGATCCTTCGAGTACGTAGGCAGCCATAGGCATATTCCTCAGGTTCAATCACAACAATTAAAAGAAAATTTCTTTCCCATATAAAAAAAACTTTTCAAAAAGAAAAAAAAAAGTTCTTGAACTATGTCATGACTTGATCCTTTAAGGATAGATTACCGGTGACTATCCCTGAAGTTAAGACTTCAGAAGTAGCATTGTACACACGCAGCTTGGGACATATTTCAAAGTTCAGCGGCATCATAGAAAAAAAATCTCTTTCAAAATTTTTGAATAACATGATGACTTGATCCTTTAGGAGTATGTATGTAGCTTAGGGCATATTCTTACATTCAATCACAACAACAAAAGATATTTTCAAAAAAGAAAAAAAAATGTTTGGACTACGTGATGGCTTACTTTGTCTCTACGTAGGCAACTCGAGACATATTTTCAAGAAAAAAATGAATCTCCATAAAAGAAGTTTTCAAGTAGTTATACATGACTTTGTTCTTCGAGTACCTTGTATCAAATATCTAAAGTACCTTGACATATACTTCGAAGGTAACAAAGGACATCAACAACTTTCTCAAAAGTATTACAATGACTCAATCTTTCATCAAAGAAAGATCGAATAGATATATGAGCGAAAAGAAGAAGCTTGTAGGAAAAGGAAAAAATTGTGTTGCACGAGAACAAGCTCATAAGCACTCAAGTACATACAACTAAAATGTAAGTTTTGTGACCTATTTCAAGATGGTTTGCCACTTGGAGCATCTGGACCAAAGGATAGAATTGGAAAAGTTGAATGGCTAAATCAATTGAGATCCAGTCTTTAGCAAATACAAAAAGTCTAAATTACGAGGGGCATTTGTTGGCACCGAAATTTTGCAGACTTGGGCTTTTCTTTTATCCAAATAAAAAAAAAGCCCAATTCAAACGGGTGGCCTCTTAACAAAAAGAGTTTAGAAAGCCCAGGAATTAATGGATATGGCACCACTATAAAATGTTGAGAATTATTCTTTTGGAGATGCTTCAAGAAAGAGATTGGTACGAACTTAGATATATATATATATATTTCATCCAAATAAGAAGCACAGTGAAAATGAAGTACTTAAAAATTTGGGAGATAAAACTGATGCTATAGAAGTGGGTTCGCCATCGACGTGAAGGTGCCACAAGGAATACAGTTTTAGTCAAATGTCAAGTATGTTGATATGGGACACAACAAAGATGGAGCAAGGGCAGAGACCAAAGGCTTCGCAGACAGGGCTTGAGGGTGGCAGTGCTGCAAGGTCGATGGTGCAAGGTGAATACACGACGACAGTCACAGTCCAATGCTTAGGTCCAAAGTTAAGGTCCTGTATGTTTCTCTCTAGAATTCTAGAGTGAGAAAATGAGTTCTAAAAATGTTCTAGCCCTAAATGAATTCTCAAGACCCCTATTTTATAGAGGTTGAGATTATGATGTCATCAAGCGACACGTGGCGCTCTCCGAGAGTGACATCACCAAGGGGTCCACATGTGCCGGTGCTCCACGGACTGTCGGGTCGCATATTCACTCGGCTTGCTCATCACAGCGTCGCTCTGTCTGTCTGGAAAGACTGGCTCCCACAGCACCGGTGTGGCCAGAGAACCCCCTTGATCCAGCCACCAATCCAAAGCCCTTATAGAGTCCCACGGGCCTGGCAACGATGGGGAAGACCCGACACCCAACTACCAGACGGACTAGGCGCGATGCGCTCCAGAGACCTGCTCCCGTCTCGAAGTGACCCGGGGGGTCATAGTCTCCAAGGATGCCGATGAAAGCCCCTAGTGCCAAAGCACGTGGGCTAGTCACGCAGACATCCTGGTGAAGATAGTGTCCCGGAGGAGTCGCTTATCCCGCGGGTAAGTCCTCGTGCCGGAGCACTCAGAGCATTCTAAGGTAGTGTCCTAGAGGAGTCGCCTACCCAACGGGCCGAGGAAGTATCTAGGAAGAGACATCTACATGGCAGAAGGAAAGACTTCATGCCGGAGCACTTAAAGCTCCCTGGCAGAGATAGTGTCCCTGAGAAGTCACATATCCCCGCAAGTGAGTCCTGGTGTCGAAGCACTCAAAGCGGTGCCAAGGTAGTGTTCGGAGGAGTTAACTACCCGACGGGCCGAGGTAGCATCATGGAGGCGTCGTCTACTTAACGAAGGGGAGTCTTCATACCGGAGCACTTGGAGCTCCCTGGCAAAGATAGTGTCCCGGAGGAGTCGCCTATCCCCGCTGGATGCTGCACATTCCGGAGAGTGGGTCGAAGCATGTTCCACGACCAAGGCAAGGTGCGCATGGCGTGGTGAAAGAATGGACCAACCTGGGGTCGTGGTAGTGTGAAAGAGAGTCAGGGGCGGCGGTATTAGCGGGGCGGCTGGGCACGGCGGATTGAGTGCAGTGCCAGCTACATGATAGTGTGACAAAGAGTTGGGAGGTGCGACTATATCAGCAATGCGGCACATGGGCGCGATGGATGTGTGTGAGAAACGGCGCGCTACTGCGGGCGTTAGGCGCCACAAAGTTGATGCGCAGGCGACGGCGAGCATCGCGGATGGCGCAAGGCCCAGGGAGAACAAGCATGTGTTGGTGAATGAGGTGATCAACCTCCCCAAGGGAGAAAGCACACTGACCCCCTATGGGGGAAGGCCTACCGACCCCATTAAGGGAAGGAGGCCGACCCCCAAGGAGGGAAGCACGCCGACCACCAAAGGGGGAGGCGGGTGACCGACCCACGTCAAAAGAGTCTGCATAAGTTGAGGCATGCCAGCATCGTCACACTATTTGAAGCGTTGAAAAAATGACCGTTGACTATGGTGATGTGTCGTACAAAACGAGGTCCACATTGGGCCCTTGGGTGCAACCAAAGTAGGTTGGGAACAAAAACATATTAAAGATGGTGGCTTATGATTGGAGGAGCATAAAAAGGTCTTTTGAATACAAACACTTATCACCTCGAGCCGAAGAGAATTTAAATATAAGCTAAGGCTTATCAAATGGGTGGCAATACAATATCTTGTTAGGTTTATAAAAAAAGAGCTAAAGGAGATTGGAAGAAGACAACAGGTAGAGAAAGAACAGGAACAACAAAAGAGAAAAAAAAAAAGGTGATCTCGTCAGAAGCGCTCTCACACACGCGCGCTCACAGATAGAGAAGAGAAAAAAGGAAAGTTTTAATATGTTTTGAAGCTCAGATATGGAGCTCGCGAGGTGATTGTCCTCCCTTCGTTCTCTATATGTTTTTTCTTTCCTATTAATGTTTCATTGTAGAAGTTGGTGTGTTAAATCCCATATATGTATTGTGCCATACAATAATACAAAATATTTATTTATACTTTGCTACTTTGTGTTTGTTTTGTATTTTTCTTTAATATGAAATTGATATGGACATAGTTAACACTTAAACGTTGTCATACATGACGGGATTTAATGGCACAACATTTGCACTTATCAATAGTGCGAAAAATGTATCATCGATGTGAAACGAAAATTGTCGAGAGCTCACATTGCACAACCAAACTAAGCAAGCTACACGTTTTCCATGATGCTGGAAGCTCAATGGAACTGAAAGTTCAGGAAGCTTGGACTAATGGCAGATGGAATATACCTAGCAGATCACAAGCAATCAGGGAGCTAAACCAACGGTTACAGTCTATGCATTACTGTTTCTCATATCAAGAGGATCAAATCAAATGACTACCTAAACCCAGTAGATTTAACATAAGCTCAACTTGAACTGTGCTCAGAACCAGGCAACCTCATGTTTCATGGTGAAAATTGATATGTTTCCCAAGACAAATTCCTAAGTATGCCATGATAATGTGGATGATATGTAAAGAGAAGCTGAGAACTAGAGATAAGCTCAAAAAATGGAATATTATAAAGGAAGAACACTGCATTATATGTGAACAGAATCAAGAAACAATAACTTATGTGTTCAATGGAGTGTCCTTTTACTAATGAGCTATGGAAGAAAGTCTTACATAACCTTCATATACACTATAACCCAAGAACTTGAAATCAGTTGCTTCAAATATGTCACTACCAATTTTAGAAGGAAAAGCTTCAGAGCAAGGTTAAGCAAATTGGCCTTAGCTATCATTGTCTATAGCTTATGGGAAGAAAGGAATCAGAAATTGTTTGTAGGAAAGAAGTAGAAAATAATTGAGGTATACGCCAAGCTAGAAACATGGATGAAGTACAGAGTTTTGAGCTAAAATGAAGTCCAGAAGTCTCTAACCAATCAACAACTATGCGAGGATTGGAAGCTGCCTATCACAGTTTTGCAAAATTGATGAACTTTGATGTAATTTTTAAATTTTGCATATAGAGAAGATATGTAAGAAGATTGTTTGGAGATAATAAGGACCTTTTATTAAAGAAAAAAAAAAGATACACATTTTATTTGTGGGAATTTGTCGTGCCCCAGCCACGGGGCCCAAGTAGGCTTTGGGGGCGTCTAGCATCGTATGTCTACTTGTTAATCCCATGTCAATAAGAAAACAGGCAAAATATTACTCCCCGTCCCAAATTATGTTTGACCCGCACGCTAATTTAAGATATGATCGAGTCATTATTTTGAGGTGGAGGAAGAAAGCGAACTGGGAGAGAGAAAATGGGTCGGTGAAATATAATATGTAAAAAGAAAAATAGAATTAAAAAAAAGTATAAAAATGATAAACATGAAAAAGAAAAACATTTACATAATCTTTCTTCGTACGGAATATGATATATTTCTTTAGGATAGCCTAAAAAGAAAATATTATCAAATCCTTTGAGATAATTTATTATAAAGAAATCAAGCACAAAGAGAGCCCGACGTTCCGTGTCGGGGAACTTGGTTCGAGTCCACCCATAACAAGTCTAGAGCCTGCCACCAGCAATGGGTATTGGCTAGCTTCCCCTGAAAGCCTTGCATTCAACACGCAAAGCTTAATAAGCTCGTCGGCCTTCTGGCCTGATATTATAACTACCAATGCGAGCCCACCAACTTTTTCTCTTTATTTTCCTTTTCCTTTGGGGACAACAGTATAGAATTGACAAGGACTTGAATTTCACGTACATTATGAAATAAGAAAACGGACAAAAAAATTTAAACCTACCAACCTATTGCAACTCTTCCTTATGGAAGAGCGGAAAAATAGAAGTAAACAATTAATGGGCGTGGGTAAAATCCCACGAGATAAATGAATATCTATAGCAAGTCCGTTCAATTTGTGTGCTTGCAGTCACATCTAGAACTCAAAAGGCGTACCGGTAGATTGCATCAGCTACTCCATCTTCGTCGTTGCTTACACCAATCACGTTAGCCACAGCTTTTGCCTTCTCTGATCCATTACTCAGAGCAATGCCCAAAGAAACCAATTCAAGCATCTCAACATCATTTTCCCCATCGCCTATAGCCATGACCTAAGAACCAGTATCATGTCGAATTGATAAAGAGTCATACTTTAATCCCAATAACTTTAGCAAAATACAAGAACTTAATAACTGATTCAAATTCAAAACAAGCATCGTAAGTAAATGGTTTCTATGGTTTTGCCAATTAAGATTATCATTGCTTTCTCTTCACGGGTGAAGTAACCCCAAGCCTTGTGGCCAATAGCTTAAAGGTACCTGCCACAGGCCTCATTTAAAAGTTGAGACAATAGTTCTCACTAGACCATTAAACTTAATAGGGTGGTGAGGTTGTCTACCAGTGATCAGATGCAGGTGCTTACATCAAATTTGGTTGATACATAATCAAAATACTACTAAGGATGTAGCATATTCAGAGAATACAATCGATAAATGTAGCATATCTGTGCCTTGAAGCTGCATACAAGAATTTATTCACAAGCAAAATCTTCTGATTCACAGCAAGTTTCCTATCCGGTTCTTGAAAGGAAATCCTTGTTACTTAAGTAATGAAAAGAACAAGTTAAACCATTAAGTGTACCTAGGATAGGCATGTACTAATTTGGGTCAAATACACGTAGGTACCCTGAAACTACCATAAAGTCTCACTTGAGAGTCTCAAAGTTTAATTTTTACACATAAGGGCCTGTAACTCCAAATTTGCAACAAGTAAGGGCATCCGTCTAAATTCCTAACGGTTCAGCCCCTTCTGTCAGGGGCATTTTTGGGAACTCATATTTAATTTTTTATTGTAAAATCAGTTGATTTTTAGAACCCTAATCTATTAATATTTGAAACCCTAAAATTGGCATTGTTTCACTCATACCAAATTGTTTTACTCATACCAATCCATGGCCTTTGGAAGTAGATCGGGTACAGCTGGTGGCCTTAGAGGAGATCGCTGGTCCAGCGACGGATGGAAGAGGCATCGATCGGATCATGCGGTGGAGCCGCACACAGACCTAGCCGGCGCTGTGCAGGTAGACCGGATTTGATAGCCCACCGTTGATTGCCTACTCCCTGGCGGAGCTGCAGCTGGCAGTGATGGCGAGCTCCATCTGGGCCAGCAGCGATCGCCGTCGGTTGTGGTGGACAACAGCAATGCTTTTCCTGTGGCTGCGGTGGCTCGGAACGGTGACGTTGATTTGGAAGCTGGTAGCGGCATGACGACGGCGATTAGCGCTATCGCTGGTCACGATGGTGACGGCGCGAGTCCGATGGTGGCTCTGTTGCGTCTTCTATTCTCTCTCTCTCTCTCTCTGTTGAGATGTTGTATCTGCTTCTGCCCCTTCACGGCGATGGCCAGCAGTTCACGGCGATGGCCAGCGATTTTGCTTCGACAGCGACTCCGGTGGCGTGTGCGTGGACGGAGTTTGAGCTGGGGGTCTCCACGGTGCGGTGCTGGTGCCACTGTGAGTTCCCAAAAATGCCCCTGACGGAAAGGACTGAACCGTTAGGAATTTAGACGGATGCCCTTACTTGTTGCAAATTTGGAGTTACAGGCCCTTATGTGTAAAAATTAAACTTTAAGACTCTCAAGTGAGACTTTGTGGTAGTTTCAGGGTACCTACGTGTATTTGACCCTACTAATTTCATTTGTCAAAACAAAAAGATTCATGAAACTAAGAGGGACGGTCCAGTTATACCAGAGAACGTCATTTAGTCAACAACCACCAAGGGCATTTATTTTTCCACACCACAGTGGTTCTTTGATAAACATCACAAAATATAAAACTCTGAAAATAAGCTTCTACAAGGAGCATGGCTAGTTGAATCCAACTCGTAGTGAGTGGACACGGCCATGAGGTGTAATTGAAGAGGCAGGCGCAACACATCCACACACATAACACTTCAGACCTGGGTCGATGATCCCAAGTTCCAACACTTTTTTGTTAGTAAAACCAAGAATAAATATGATTGCCTTTTAAAGAGGAAACATTACATTAAAGACAAACAAATCATACTAAGTTCAAACATGAATCTAACAAGGCTAGTTCAAAACTTGAAATTGCTGTTTGAAATTGACATTTCGATTTGGTTCTCTCCAAATGCAGCACATGCATTATAAGGACGCATATTCCAGTTCATAGGAAAGGGAAATTTGCTCTTTCCAAACTCCTAATTGCCTAAAGAAAAAAAGTCGAGGTAAAGGCAACAAAAGGTCTGGCGAAGTAAACCATACATTGCACATGGATACGAGCCGAACAAGTTTAGTATATGTACCAGTGTTAGCTAGAATTAGAAAGCAAATGAAAGATCCATTAGTACACGTGATATGTGTATGAGGATATAGAGAAGGCCAAGTGAGGGATTTTCAGGCACACACCTCCTTTGCAGTAATGCCCAAATGGTCAAGCAGCATTCTCACCCCACTCCCTTTTGAAGTTCCAGAGGGAACAATTTCGAGCATATCAGGTTCAGCTTGGACAACAGAGGCACGATCTCTTGTTGCTTCTGACCAGTACGGTCGCAGTGTAGTAGCCACACCCTCAGCAGTGTCAAAGAAGAGCAGCTTCTGTGAATTTACATGTACGTGTCACTTGAAGAAAAATGAGTACAAAATTGAAGGAATGTCATCATGTCGGTTCTTAAGCTGATGATATAGTAAGTGGCCAGTGAATACTGGCTTATCCTAGTATTCCGCATATATATGGATTATGAACACAAGAAAAGAAAGAAACCAATGGTGGGCCTATGCTACAATTAACAATGAGTACACTCCTGAGAGCAGAAGGAAAAAGGACATATGCAAATGACTTCGACTTCCAAAGAATGAGCTTAGGAACACGAATCCATCTACCGAACAAAGTAGAATTCAAAACCACCAATACCACGCAATGATTCAAATTCAACAGTCCAACTTCGGATGGCAAGCTGAATACAGGTAAGGTCGGTCGGATTCAACACCAATTGGACATAAGTTTCCTTAATGCCTTAATATGTCCCTCAACTGCTGGATCTTATTATAGGGCCATGAAGCCACCCAAGATCCTTGCTTCTACTCTTCTCCTAGGGCCGCCAAACAATCTGGGTTTCTCGCTTTTGAGTCTTTTGCAATGATCCTTCAAGCTAAAGACTACAGAATAGATGGAGAAAAGAGAAGAAGAATATGACACCACCCTGCATCTTTCACTAATCAACTTCTCGTGGTATTTCCTACAAGCCACTCTCTGACAAACTGCCAATATGTCAATTATTGCATCTTTTATGGTAGCTGGTCAGCTTAAGGATGGTCAATTTTCAAACTTCCCATGGAATAGCAATTGTGAGGCAAAGGATGAGAGAATCTCAAACCCTCGTTCTAATCAAAATAATGTATTAATACTTTTCAGTCTGTTGAAAAAGGATGAGAATGATATGTAAGCTTCCTCATAGGAAGTCAAAGAAAGCATAAAGAAAAAAATTAACTTTATACAATTTTTTAAAATGTTAACTAGTATTTGTTTACTACAACCTGCCAACGTGACTCTTCTAAATGCCTACACTTGCATGCACCTGTCCTCGCTTCTGCTCACGTAAGTAAGATTTTGACCCAAAAAAAAAAAAGGCAGGGTCCATAGAGTGGGGCACTACTAAGTGTATAATCAACTGGCTCAATGAAGAGAAGAGTGTTCAATGTCTGAAGTCCTCGGGGATCTGCTAGATATTGGTCCCCGTTAGAGCACACCAGAAAGAGATGGGAGAAAGGAAGGAAGAGAGGCGCGCGCGCGGGGGGAGATTGATTTTGGTGGTCTGCAAGTGAGCAGGTAGAAATCTGTCCATGTAGCAAGTTGGAGGAATGCGATACTCATGCTCATCTGCTTCAAAGTTTGATCACGTGATGTGCTCTTTGTTGATGCCATTTCTTAATTTTCAGGGATATGTTTCTCATATATACAATGGTAAATCTGTTAACTTCTCCATATGTAAGTTAATACTAAACCTGCCCCATTTCTTTGTAAAAACTTACACCCACTCTTTTCATCTGTTTAAGGGTTAGTAAGGTCATATAGTCTTCCTCCCTCCCGACCCATCTTGTTTGTAACCACAGCCTCATCCCCTTTCACGCTGAGCCTCCCCCTCCTCCTCCCTGTTACCATACCCCTTCCCCCACACGTCAACTTCTTGCTCTCCCTCAGCATTGTCAGCATTGCCTATGAACTGAGTGAAAAGGGTGCCTGTGCCCTTTAAGTTGGTTTTAGAGAGTATACTGGGGGTAGTTTATCCAGAAAGGTAAGACAAGTAGAGGGCTAATTTACCATGGTAAGGTAACGTGGTCCTGTTTATATATACTTCAAATCTAGATTAGCAATAACTTTTATAGGTGAGTATAAAAATGAGCATCAGGTTTACGCCATCATAATGATCTTCCAGATAAAAAAACAGCATACCTGTATGTCAACACCATCCACGAGACGCTCAACTGACGGCATGATCTCAGCCTGCCACAAGATTATGTGAAAAACCATAGAAAATCCATAAAAGCTCCTCAGTAGAAAGAATAGAATGAAGGAAGAAAGAAAGATACTAGCACATCAGGCACCTTTGGCTCATGGTATACAGTGTGAAGCATGTCCACAAGAGGATTATCAAATAAGGTTAAGCAGCGATCCTCACTGAATGCGATAAGTGGAACTTTATGCTCAAGAGAGTAACGGCATGCCTGCAATTGAAGCAACATATCACACTAACCTACTTTAGAACATAGAAAACAAAATATGCAAAGATGCACAGTGGAAGGGACCGAAAAGGGAAAAAGTAATTAGGAAGCTTTCTGCATAATCATTTTGTCACTCTCTCTTGCAACCAAGAAGCATGTATACTGCACACTACCATAGGCAGCAAGAAGACCCCAGCATCAAGACCAGGCCAACTATCAACGGTTTATTGACACACATAGATTCTATGCTCAACATAGTACAACACAAGAAGTAATCAGACTAATGCTTGCAATGCTGAGCGGCAGAAGCCCGCTGCTTGGTTTAGGATATGGATTATTGACCACCATGAAAGCAGAGAAAGCAGCTTGCACTTTGTCATAAGAAATGAGGACAAAAATTATGAAGTTAACCACAAAGGCTCAAAAACCCATATATTATAAAGTTAACCACGAAGACTCAAACCAGAGAACTTCTTTTTGACATACATTACCTCCCTGCAGACATCTGGCTCTAAATTCCTTCTAAATATTTCCCGACCTTGTCTACCATACACAAGCAAACCCTGGCATCAATTTTAAGAATAACAAATAAGAAACAGCGCATGGTAAAAGCAATTTAAAGATAAGACTAGCCAAATCATATACAAAGCATGTTTAAAACTCAAGTCCTATTATTTCAGACATATTCTATCAGTTTGAAAGGCTACAGCATGAGGGCGAATATGTTCAACTTGTTCTTCTAGCAGTATATTGAAGATAAGTTATTCTCCCTCAAAAGAGGGGAAGTACCGGGGTCGGGTGCGGGGTGGGTACGTGTCGGATGCGGATCCATCTTTTTCCTTTTATTTTCTTTATTTCCTGAATTTCGGGCACGGATCGGGTGCGGATCCAATACGATTCGGGTGGAAAACATGATTTCCAAAAGATTTTTCGGGGGACATAGAACCACAGTTTTGGGGGGTAAAAACATAAATAAAATAGTCGTAAATAACCTAAGTTTACGGCACCTTGTGTCTTGAGATAGAGAAAGCAGCGGCGGCAGTAGCCTCTTCGCAACCACCCGTGACCACCGGCGACTTCGGCAACCACCCACGGACACCGGCGACCACTCTCCGGCGACAACCCAAGAGAGATCGCGCATTAGGGTTTGTTCAATAGAGAGGAGACTGGTGAGAAAGAAGAAGACACCGATGACTCCGAAGATGACTAGCGACTCCGACAACGACTCGCAACTCCGACGACGACCAAGAGAGATCGCGTATTAGAGTTTTACAATAGAGAGGAGACTGGTGAGAAAGAGAAGACGAAGAAGAAGGGGGAAGAAGAAGAAGTCACCGGTGACCCACTTGGGCTGCGATTCCAGCAGCGGTTTTCTCCTTATCTTGGTGGTTTCTCTGCTTGGATTTGTGTTTTCTTTATTTGTTCTCTCTGTGCAGAACCTTCTTGATGTTAACAATCCATAATTTTGACAGCTGGTTTCAATTGGCTATTTAGTTTAAATAAATACTAACCTATTAACTTGTTACTATTAAAATTAGCCCAATACTTTAAAAAAATACAGTAACACACATACACACTTTATTATATTCAGCTATGCAATTTCAATATTTTATGAAATAGCCCATTAAACTTAACAAACACTAACTACTTTGTAAAATATTTTTTTGTACATATATATACATGTATATATTATAAATATAATTATATAATCTGCCGTATCCCCGCCGCACCCATATCCTATTATTTCTGAAAATGACGTATCCGCGTATCCGCACCCGCACCTGTGTCCGTGCTTCCTAGATCTGCAGCTTGTGACCATATACAGTTTTCTATCTTCTCAATTCCCACAATCATGTGAAACTGATTAAAAAGAGGGAAGATTGACTGTTTTGGAAATTTGAAGCCCGTAATGTTACAATATCGCCGTAGAGAATGGATAATCAATTAAAGTTGCATCTCAAAAACTTGATCATTGCCAACATCACTCTCTCTCACTTTTCATCCCTTCTTTACTTCCTTTCTTCTGCTTGCACTCGGACCCGCGGGGGTGTTGGGGGTCTGGGGAGGTAGACCAAATTTATACAAACCAAAGTTTCTGATCATTAACACAGATGAAAACACTGAAGATCCCTAACAAACATTTTTTTCATTAGAGATCGAGAAATGGCAAATAGCACTAGATTGTAAGGTATAACTATATTTGATTCGTAAACAAAAGGGAGTAAGAAATATCTAAATCTAAATTAACAATTTAGATATGTAGAAAAACACATGCGCTCATTTACAATTACATACAAATAATGGAGCAAATAAAGTAGAAAAGGGTAAAGCTATAAATTGGTTGGGGGGAAGGGGGGGTGGGGGGAGAGAGGAAGTAATTTTAACTTTTGAGAGAGAGAAGCAGTCTTCTTATACTTTAACATACTTTATGGGCTCTTCTTGGACCCTTGGGCCTGATCAAGTAGCCCATCCTCCGTACATTATAAGAATTCCTAAAAAGGGGGGTCACGGGAGCTACAACCAGTCATGAGGTAGCTACCACCGATTTGTGACTTATGAGGTTGTGCCTCAATTATCTGAACTGAGGTGTAGGACCTTTCTTACATCCCATAAAAGCTCTTAACCTTCCCTCATACATCTTAAACAATTACCCTAAACCACTAACGATAGCATTTTGTCACCGTACTGAGAAACAAAGATTATATCCTCTGTTTTAAGCCCAAAACAGTACGTAGCATTTATCCTGCATCAAGAGATTAAAAAAGTACAGGACAAAGGATTAACCTGAGAGAAAACACCAGGGGAAAACTCCGAGACAATACCATCTTTTCCTGCTAAATTTACCATCTTCAAAGCACTTATGACCGCTGGGCGAGCCTATTTTTGAATAAACATAAAAAGGTTGGACATTAGAAAATAGACCAAGCAAGTAGATATTTGTAACAAAAAAGCTAGTAATCCATCAAAAGTGAGGCAATTTCTTGTTCCTTACTTTACCAGTGGCTATGACCACTTTTACACCCCTTGACACAGCCTCTCTCACAGCTTTTGCTGTTGTTGAAGTAACTTGACTTTTGCTGTTCAGCAGTGTGCCTTAGATTGTAGTATTAAAGAAAACATCGTTAAAACATAGAAACTGTCATTAAGACACAGAGATATTGAAAATGTGGTTCTCACCATCCATGTCGCAGAAGATATAACTGAACTTTGGTTTGTAAAAACGAAGACTGCCTTCTTTCTTCCTGTCTTTTAACATTTGACATGCAAGAATCTCTTTTAAGTCTCAGTGTAGCAAATTAAGCTTCAAGATGGATGAAGGAAGATCAACTGTAAAAAAAATTGCGAATTACCGTCTGGATTTTGCACATGGTTATTTCCACTAGCTACAGCATCATAAGCACTCTGAATTAGTCCTTTTCCCTTCCACCCAAGACTCTTCAAAAGAAGTTCCTCCTCTTTCTCCATTTCTGATTCAGCCTCCTCACTAATCTCATGATCAAATCCCAAAAGATGTAACAAACCATGAACCTGAAGGAAAAAAAGGTAACTTACAACAGTTAACAGCCCCTAAATAAAAAGAAAACAATTGTAGGTCAACTTTTCCTTTTCAGTTTTGGTTTCATCACGACTCCAGCATCTTTATATTCCTTTAGTACATTCCAAAAATTTACAGAATGTGGTACGTGATTGCATGACTGAGGACACGGATTACCTAACTATACACCCAAATTTACCTGATAAAGAGCTATAGGAGATTGTTTCATACTACCTTCGCTTGTCAAAATATCCCCCCCCCCCCCCCCTCTTCCTCCTCTCTAGAGGTGTCAAATGGGCCGGCCCAGCCCAAGCCCGTTGGGCTCCAACGAAAATGGGCAGGGCCTGGGCCGGGCCTGAAATCTGGATATATGGGCCCAGTCCAAGCCCTGGCCCTAGGCCCAATATTTAGGGCTTGGCCCAAAAAAAAAAAAATTGTTCCCAACTCCTTATTATTTATTTGCGTCAATGGCCAACAAGAATACATCAAATTAATTGGTTGAGATTGATACATGTTAATTTGGTATAATATTGACAAGCCTTTTTTGGCCTACTAACATTATAATTTATAAGTAGCATTTTTCGGAAGTTTGGTAAATAGAAAATGACGATTACAAAATTAGTATCCGTTAACTCTATTTAACAATGTTCCAATATAGTGACATTTTCATTATTATAACAAAGTTAGTATCCGTTATAAAAAAAGGTTAATTTTTTTTATTTTTTTAAAAATTGGTGTGACCGTGGTCTCTCTCTCGGCTTGATGTAGCTATGCCCTCGTCCGGTGAATGTAAAAAACACGTGAAAAAATAAGAAGAAAGAAATCAGATGAGCACTGAGCGCATCTCATTCTCACCAAACCCAGATTAGGAAAAAGGAAGAGAAATTGGAGCACACTTTCTTGTCAAAGTTCTCTTAACAAGATCTATAATTCTCAAACATTCATTGTCTTTGAAGATATATAATATAATATAATATCAGAAAATATGAAAGGAAAGCACACACTCCTATTGCGTGTTTGGTGGGATTTTTTTTCTCCCCTTCTCTCTGTCTCTCTCTCACTTTTCTCGCTTCAGCCTTTCTTTCTTTCACTCTTACATGTTTTATTGGGGAATATAGCTGTTGGGGGAAAAAGTAAGGGAAAATAAAATTTGAAAAAAAAGTGGGCCAGCCCACAAAAGGGCCGAATTTAGGGCCAATTTCGGGCCGGGCTTAAGGCCCTTTATTTTCAGGCCTGCACTGTTCACAAAGAGGGCCGGGCCAGCCTGGGATTTTTTCTGGCCGGCCAAGCCGCAGGCCACCCGGCCCATTTGACAACTCTACTCCTCTCCCCCCTACCAACCCAAAAAGTAAAGAAAGAAAGAAAGAAAGAGGAAGTTTACCCACCCTTTATGCCCATATTGGTGCACTAAAATTCATACTCTCTTCAGCAGTCAAGTGTCTCTGGCACCCAGACGCACACACTCCCAAAGTCACACAAATATGCTCCCAAACACAGGGACAAAGTGCTTTCAAGCTCAATCAGTGATTAATATAGTACATAAAAAGTTGTTGAAACACCGATGATGATCCTATCACGTCAAGAAGAGAGTGCCCTTTTCCTCTGCAAATGTCGTCAAGAAGGCTATGCTCATCAAGTATCTAAATAAATGCCAAAAGACTTGATTTATATGACAAAAGATGAGGAGCCACAACAGAGATTGGTTCAAATCAGCTTCTCTTTCAAACCAACTCCCCCTCCCCCCCCCCACCCCAAAGAGAACCGTGCGCCCTTTTATGCCAATTATGGTGCAGTCAAACTTTCTGCAGTAGCTGGATGTGACTGGGACATTCTATTCCTGCAATTATGCTTTTCAAAGTTTCAGTCTTGCATCTCCATGCATGCTTGATCCGAAGAAGAACGAGACAGAACAGTAAGTGCATCTTGACAATCAAATAGGTGAAAGTAATGAAAGGCCAAGAACCAGTTTTACCAGATACAGTGATATAGAATGATATCGATCGACAGGTGCGCACGCAAACACGCACAAGTATTTACAATCACTAGCAATGGAACATACTTAACAGAAAATGGGCAAACCAACCATGAGGATGCGTATCTCGTCAAGAAGTGTGTGCCCTCTTTCCTCTGCCTGTCTTGCAGCTGTCTCAACAGAAATTACAATGTCACCCAACATGAGCTGCATAAGAAGGAAGCATGTCAAGTTTATCGGCCAAACTAGATGAAGAATGTATGTAATTAAGTACTTACAATTGGAAGCTTAATGTCAGGGATATGTTGGGACATGGAGAGGACATCAGTAGCATGGTCCTCATCCCTCCAATCCTTATTTAATTTGCGAATGAACTCGTCATTGCATAGAAGCACTGATAATTCAACGTTCTCATAACGACCAACATCTTCAATAGCCCGCTCTCTTGTTTTATACTCCGAATCTTTCAGGCCATCAAATGCTAATTTCATAGCCATTGGTACATTTAGACGAAGCAATTCTGCAATATCCTGTGAAATATTCAGAAGTGTATAATATGTAATACAATAATCGGCAAAGCAACTTCTGCAGCAAATGACATTTTAGTAGCTAAGCAGTGTCCAAATCAAAACCATATCACTTCATAGGATGGACAGGTGAATGAGAGAATAAGTTACTGGTTTTGAGTACGGTTCACTGCCTATGGTAATACCTGGACATATCAAGTACCTGGCAGTGGATGGGAATAATAACAACAATAACCACGTCTTTACTTCTGCTGGATGCAATAGTTCATGTTGGGTTACTGATAATCCATTTCAAACAATGTTTACAACCAACTGATGTTCTTTTCTTTTTAATCATTAGTATGAACAATTTGAGGTATTATTAAGGATCTGTAAATTGATATCTTTATCAATTCTATTGCTCCGGCTCCCTCTCTCAAAGAACTTTGCAAGATCCTCGCCGCCACCTAGGCGGGGAGGTTCTTTCATCGTTGTGTCCCTCCTGTCCCCCATGGTTCCTTTTCTGTATTCTATCCTCTGGCAGATTAGATCTGGGTCTTTCACCCATTTTTTCTTAACTTTTGTGTCTCTCCTCGTGACAGTTATTGGTTTCGCAACCATGAAGATGAATGTGATCTCTTTACATGACGTTTGTGGTTCTGTTGCTTCGTTTCATCAACAAGTCTTCCAACAGGAGAGTTGTTTGTCCTCATAAGGAGAGTGGTTGGTTAATCTCCTTTGGTGTCCAAGGTGATGAATCTGAGGAGAAAATTACGAAGTTGTTTGTTGATTTTGGTGTGCTTTTGCCGACTCATTTGGCAGCCAGGGTGTTTATTGTGGCAAGGAAGTACATTAGTGACCTAAATTCTACATGATTTTGCACACGGAAAAATTACTTTTGCTTTGATATTGGAGAGAAATAGACACGATATGATTGTCCTCCATAGTTTGGTTCTTTTGGAGGCCGACGGTTTTTGTTATGATCTTTCAATAAAATGATAGTTCTTCCGGTTGGCCCAAAAAAAACGTAATCCTTATTGAGCAGTATCAGGGTTGAGATCGCATTGCCATACCCACCATCGCGTCCCCCCAATCTTCTCTCCAAGACAATATAAGAAGATGAACCATGACGATCCATAACTCTTTGCCACTTTCTAACGAGCAATTATCTAGGAGAGAGTCAATTTTCAGTCAGGAAATGAAGTCAACCTATATTTCCGATTCCAACATTCTTGGCCAATTCCAATGACAACAAATATGTATATAGGTGCGTGTTTGTTGTGGGATGTCTGTGTGTGTGTACACACACCCACACAGAGAGAGAGAGTTCATGTTTTCTCCATTTAACAGAAAAGACATCTCTTATAACTATAAGACAACTGTATGAAATATCCATGATTCAAATCAACCATATTAACCAGTCTCAAAGTTCAATGTCGCATTGCACTAATTCACTGTCCACTTTCATCTCACTCACTCTCCAAGAGAAACATGAAGAATAAACCATCAATTGCTATCCATCACTTTATAATGCACATCATCAAATAGCACATAATTGTACATCAAATACAGTTTCCACCGTATCATTTGATTTTCTGATTTTGATACATTTAAACGTTGAATGGAACTCAAAGAGCAATCGTGGAGTAAATAAGTATTCTTTGGCAAGTCGAGCTAGGGTAAAAGCAATTAGTAAAGGCATAGTTGACATGTACTAAATCTGTGTAAATCTGTCTTACACATTGGCAAAAAGTCAACGGGGGGAAAATCCAATGGAGCTGAGGGAATATAATCACAGCATACGGCACACTTCAATTTCGCTAAATTCAGTTCTGCGTATATCACAGCTTCCATCACATACACAAGAAGAGCGAGGCTTACGAGAATTTCGAGATCATCAGGCAATTGCTCTTCGATGCAAATCTTAACATCAAGCTCCAATTCCTTCTCCCTGTTCTTCGCCGGCCGCCTCCGCACCTTCCTGTACCCTCTCTGGTCGGCGAACACCTTCCCGAACCCTCTCGGGAAGAAGCTGCAGCTCTCGCACCGGACGGAGTTAATCCTCCGACCGAACACCGAAGAATCCGACGACGCGTGAGGGAGGCACAGCTGAAATGAGGAGCGGAAGAGCGTCAAGTGCGAGGACGAATGGGGCAAAGAGAGGGCGCGCGACATTGCACGCGCCGCCATGGCGTCGCCGGCTAGGGGCGGGTGGAGGGTGCGGAGGAGAGAGGAGAGACGAGACAGCATGCAGGTAGAGCGAGGAAGAGAGATGGAGCTGTGTTTTGTTGCGCTGCGTGTGTAACGTTACCGTCCCTCCTGTCTCTGACTGTGCAGTGAGAGCGACGTCGACGGAGAGTTCAGACCCAGCTTTCTTTATTTCATCCGGAGTGTGCGCATGCATTTTGCTAGAATATCTATCTCTAAGGACAAAATGGCTAACTAACCTAAGTTTTTTAAAATCATGATTCTAAATAGATATTTCAAGCAAAGAAAACGTTTTTCAATATGTTTAGTTTTATTTATCTAATTTAAATAAAATTAAAAAAATCTTAATTTCTAACAGAGATTTCATAGTAATGTTTGCTTAAAAACGGTGATTTAGAATCACGTTTTCTTTAGTTAAAATCTCTATTTGGAATCAATATTTTCAAAAGCGGAGTAAATAGGTAAATAAGGTTGAAAATGGGATAAAGGAATAATTAAGTATTAAAAAAAGATTATTTAGGACAAAAACTCTAAATAACCTCACATGATTTTTATTTTTTTGGATTATAATGTAGAATTACGTTTTAAAAAAATAAGGAATCAGTTACAAAAATAGTAAGCTCACACCGGCAACTAAACCTAAAGAAGTAAGAGAAAATTTCTACTTTTCAAAACCCTACAAACTAACTCATAACGGCTTTACATTGCCATTGTTAAATTATAATAATGTACTTCAATTAGCATCAAAAGAATTCACTCTGACGGATCCATATTACAACGTTATTTTTTTCCTTTTCTTCCAACTATTACATATGGAAATTAACTAAAATAATTGATCTCCTCAAAATCCCACCCAACTCCACAACTGCCCAACAAGGTCAAACCAAGTACTATAAATGGTACCAAAGCAAACTTCCACGGTCACAAAGAAACTACTGATCTCCCAAGCTACCACGTAGAAGCCACAGTGTCTAGAAATCAATAAGACATTCAACCAGATGGTATCCAGTCACCATACCACCACCTTCGTCCTTTCGGTCACTCGCCGCGTCACTGCCTCTACCTCCACCATCGCTACTGTGAAACCAAGCAAGCAGTCAACATGCCAACCAAATTGTCTAAACAACACAACTTTTCACGCGGTGATTCTCTAGGCTTATTGACAATTACCAAGCATCACATGCATAACATATAAACATGACAGATGTATTCAATCTTAATCACTCATACATTCAAGCATTTACCAAACATATAACATATACCAAAATTGCTCAAGGGAAGGGAAAACCACCACCATTTTGGGGGTTGGGGGGGAGGCAACCGGTGAAATCGAAGGAAGGGAAAGCCCAAATCTAGATAAGGGGAAGGGATACTCAGACAAACTTTGGAGCACTAATATCATCAACAACAACATTAAATTAATTCATGTAGGCACACGACATGTCAAATAAAAAGCTGAGAAAAATCATTATAGTGGCGAAAACTGCAACTGGAATTCGAAGAAAGCCCATACTGTGACCTTCATTCCAATATGCAAAATGATCTGCATACGTCTCCAACACAATGCCACTTGTCAAGTCTTCCGGAATCGTTTGTCGACCAGCGAGAACCCATCAACACAAATTAGAGATCATGTCACCACTACCACCACCAACTACAGCCATCCCCAAACCTATTTGATCGGATGAAGAGATTGACCCTAATTGGAATTCGAAAGCTCAGATCTGCTCAGATGAGGGCTGTATTTAAGGCGAGATATAAGAAAATTAATTCATATAATGCAAGCATTGAACTTAACTAATAGTAGAGCTGCCCCACCACTACTACGCGCTGATATCCCTTCTTCCCTCCCTTCAAAGTTGGTGCAATTTCATTCCTTCGTTCACAAATGACGTACTAAATCCTGATACTATTAATAATACAGTATACATTAGATAGAACAGTTGTACACTAAATAAAATTACATTAATATTCTTTTTATTTTTATTAAACTTTAGAACAATGCTCTTTTGAACCTTTCCAACTTCTCTCTATGTCTTAGTCTAGTTCTCCATCAACACCAACATCAGACCACCCAACACCATTCAAGTTATCTCATCGTCTTCACCACAACAAGCAGTGAAGCCCACCCAGTGTCTAGCGTCCCAACATCGTGTTTTATATTTTGTTCAATCATCACTTGCCAATATACACATATTCTTTTTGTATTACTGTATGTTATATTATTCTAGAAAAAATAATTGGTCTTTATACATTTATATGTTTTGTCTTCTCGGTCTTATTTAAGTATGCAATTTTGTTATGAGTGTCTCCATATGAGATCGCTTTTAAAAGATTCTGAAAATACGAAGTTACAAGCTAGATATATCAATAACTAAGTACTACCGTAGAAATCTTGGGCTTTGTTGTCAATTGCTAAATTGCGCACACAAAATCTCAAAAAATTATTTGATTTAGAAGATTGTTCAATCTCTTCCGTCGTCCTGAGATGGGGCAAAAAAATTATGTTCGAGAATCATAACTTGCATGATGCAACAAAGTCAGTAAACCATTCGTAAGGTAAAGAAAGAAAGCTTCATCCCTTTTGGATTTGATTAGGAAAACAAACTGTGGATCCAAAAACAATTATGAGAATTCATATGCTGACAAAAGAAGACCTCAAGCGAAAAGGATGTAGTCCAAACATAACAATTTGGATGCATGTAATTATGCTCACACTTCCGTCTACATTGTCTATTAAAAGCATTTATCAAATGTTAAAAAGATAAGTTTCTTGATATGAAAAATATGGCAATTAAGTTAAAAAAAACTGGAAGGAACTTTGTTGAATGCATGGATAGACTGATGTAGAACACTTGGAGACATGATGATGAGTAAAAATGAAGAGTTTTATGGTCAGGTATGTTATATAATTGTATTTGATGCATTGTTATTTTAATAAGTAGTTAACGTGGCTATATGATAATGTTAGCCCTATGGTTGGATAATTTAGTCTTACATCTTGTTTTGATAATAACAACACATTAATTATGTTCTAATGTGTGCTTTGGTGGATTCTTATAGTATGTATATACATACACTACCATGAAGACATGTTTGAGAAGTTCGATATATGAATTAAAGCCAAATAAACACATAAAGCTGTAATGGACATGCTATGGAAGCTTTATCAGTCTGAAGTCAAAGAGTAACAAAGAGTGCACATGTTAAGTTACTATAAATTATGATTAATCTTTAAATTATGTAACTAGTGTTGGTTTGATGCTTGGATTAATGACTATGACTAAAAGTGACCTTAAGACACATCGTGCATTGCATGTGAGTTCATAACCTCTCTCACAAGTGTATTTATTTGAAATGAGTGAACTTTGAAGCTTACTCAGATTTTCAAAAAATAAATAAAATTAGTGCTAATCTTTTCACATTTTGATAAACCTTTTCATTAGTTTGCAACATAAAAAACAGCACATCAATCTGATTTTTCTAGAAAAAGTTATGCCCAAAATAAGAAAGGAAGTTGTGTGATGCAGCCGATAGGCAATACGCAGTACATTCGAGTGGATTCCAATCCAGTTGACTGTATTGGTGAAAATTCCAGTGGCTATTTTCAAACAATAAAATCCAACGGCTAGTTTTGAGGAACCCAATTGACTGCATTGAGAATACAGTCGACCGTATGAGTCGTTTTGGCACATTTAATGCCTATAACGACTATATTTAATATCCTCCCTATATAAATGATTTCGAGTTTCATTATACACCATGGAACCACATTCTAAGCCTCTATCCATTAAAAAAACATCAAGGCTCGTAAATTAAACTTTTCTCTAGTCATCTTCATGATTTTACATCATTATTAGAGCATCTTTATAATCAATTCTTTGATTGAGAGTGAACATTCTTTAAATCATCAATTCTCTCATATCTCTATTGTATTAGAGTTTCATTTACACTCATTTCCTTTCAAGAGGGTTTCTTTACACACAATTGATCTTGTAAAACGATTGTGATGAAGGATTGGGTTTGTCAAGTCTTGGTTGAACTTTGTGGATTCGTTTGTGCTCGGTTGGGGATATCACCAAGTGTTTTAAGGGTTTTGATCTTAACCCAAAAAAAAGACTGTTGCTAGTGGATTTTAATGCTCTTGCAAGGGACTTCCTTGAATATGTGACTGTAAGTTTGAGGGTAGTTCAAACTAAACCATTTAAATCTCCTTGTCATGTATCTCTAACTCAATCTCTATATTTATTTCTCTATAATTGTTTGAGATTGTGTAGTTAGAATCTTCATTGAAATATTACTTGTTCTAATTAAGATTCATGATTGTGGTTAGTTGAAGATCTTCATTAATTTTCAAAACCCTATTCAACCCTCCTCCCCTTTCCCCCTTTTTAGAGTTGTTTTATTGGCTCCAGATACTTCTTGCATTGTTGGAGCCATCAAAATTTATGTCACTTATGAGAAACTTAGTCAAATATTTTGCATTCTAAAATTTCCTTTAGAAATTGTTCACTCGATGATTAGCAACTCAAATTCTATGGTTTCATTATATCGTAATCGCCGCAACATCACTTACCATCACTTTTGCTATTGTTACTTTTTTGCCAATCGTGATATAACCTTTCCTAATGGGTATCTTACTAATTGGTATACAGTGTTTCCGTGTTTAATGAAATAGCTCAAAACTAGCAGTTAGAACTAAATCTAATAAAAGACCTTTCTCTTTTTGTTCATAATCAAATTCGAAACTAAACAATACGTCACATATATATATATATATATATATATATATATATATATATATATATATATATAATTAGGAGTAATTTCATGCATGCTCCTTAAGTTTCAATATCTAACTGCTCAAGTTCATTTTATTTTTGTGTGCCTACAAAAATCCTTAATAGAAAAATTGTTGGAAGCAATATTTAATAATCAATTGTAATTTGTTAGCAAGTTTATAAAACAAATGAAATCAAAGAAAAAACATACGCCAACACGTACCTCCTTTGGTTGCAAGCATGAAAAACAAATTTACCTCAATGCTCTTTAATTATATAACATTATTCTTACCAATTACGGTGCGATAAGGGTTCAATGAATATGTCTTGAACATCTTACAAACAAGTTATGTTGACACTGGGTTAAAACGCGGACTAGATCGCTCCCTTTAAGACGGCTCGTGCCCCTACAGAATATTCCAATGCAATATGTTATAGCACGCCACCTCCAGGATACAACAGCCCATCGATTTTACTGTAACTTCTCTTAACTTGCATTATTATTAGAGAAGCATAAGCTCCACGCAACACCACTCTTTGCCCAAAAAAAATAAAATGCATTACTTAGATCATAGATTAAAACTAAATATTTCTAACCAGTAGTATCAACCGAGACAAGCTTCGGCTCTGGCAAAACTAAGGCCCTGTTTGACATCCATTTTTTTCAGTTTTAGAAACTGGAAAAAAAAAAGTTGCGTTTGATAACCATTTTCCTTTTTTTTTTTCCTTCAGTTTAAAAACTTAATTTTTAAATCAAGACTGTTTTTAAAAATTCCAAAAACTATTTTTTTTTTCAATGTTGTTTTTTTTTTTAGAACACCACCACCACCACCCTCCCACTGCCGGCAACCACCATCGGCCGCAAGTGACTACCGGCAACCACTGCCGGAGGCCGGAGGCAGCAGGCAGCCACCATCGTTGGCCACTGCCACCGCAAATCACCATAAAAAAAAACTCAAAAAAAACTGGGTTATCAAACACCCACTTATTTTTATGAAAAAAAAAATTAAACTGCTTTTTAATTTTTTTTTGAAAACTGAAAACTAAAAAAAAAAAATTGTCAAACGGAGCCTAAAGTTAGTGCTTCTTACGGCACCGTTCTGTAATCCCCCCGTCGCCAGCTTGTCATTGCAATTTGCATGCGAACAATAGTTGAAGCATGGATGTAGCTCTTTGTCACTAAATTTATTTGCGTACAAGGTCTAAGAAAACAGACTTATAGAGTAGAGATAGACAAGGTTCCATGCCCCGAGGTGATTGCATTTTACAATAAACCATTTAAAAATGCAGAGCATAGAGCAGGTAGAACTCATCATTTTTCCTCCCTTCTATTATTCTATTAGAAAAAATGCCATCTAAAACAAAGCCGCTAACCTTTTTTTTATGTGTGTGTATATATATATGTATGCAAAGACCTAGAACAATCTCTTTGGTCTTTTAACTTAACAGTTGGCAACCACCCACAATTTCTAACTGCTAATTTAGTTTGTGAGGGAATAATTACTCTCTTAATGTTAGTTATGAGGGAAATAAATTATTGTAACACCCACAATTATTCTTAATGAATATTTTATTAAAATACTCCAACAATCCCCCACTTATTTCAATAAAATAGTAATAATAGTAATGCAAAATTGGACAAAGATAGAATATCATGCATCATAAATGTGGCTCTGTCTTGAAACTTTCACTCAGTGTTTCAGCAATTCCGGTACGAGAGTCAAAGTGGCTCAGCCTTGAAATGATGACTACTTGAAGACACGTGGAATTGCTTCACATACATGACATTCCAAGTGTTCTAAACCAAGCTTCTTAAGCCAGCACGTTACGGCTTTGTGCTTTATCCTAGCTTTCGTGAGTGCTCTAGAGAATGAGCCCAATTCTCATAGGAAGCGGCCCTACTTCCACACTCATATAGGTGAGTCTATTAAGAATGCTCTCGTAACTAACACATCTATCCCATATGGGCTATAGAACTCATTAAGAGATTAAAAACAATCTCAACCTCCAATATCATTACGAGAAACATGTATTTGTATTATATGAAGGGACATTATGTCATAAGACAAGAATTAGTACATGTTTAAAAACCAGTCACACTATAATTCGTTGGTCTCCTTACCTAGTTCTTGGGATCTCCAGTCCCTAGGAGGTTGTATCCTTATAGGTGACTTATATGATTTTGGGCTAAAGTCCTCATCCCCTCGACGTAAATCAGACATTTGCCTCTAGCTAGAGTTTTATTATTACATAATTCTCAACAAAGGTCTGATTAACAGGTGGTATACATACATTAACCATCACAGGCAATAATTGACCTATTCCATTCCCAAGGCAATGCATGCCTTACCTCGATTCCATCATGTTCGAAGGTCAACAATTTGTCCAACCAAACAGTATATACTATCCCATGTTACACCATGGCATTTTCAATTTGGGACATACCTCGTGGTAATAAAAATACATCCTGACAAGATAAAGTGTCAATCACTGCCCTTAATTACTTTTACCAAAAGAGCAATGTTTTTATCAACTATCATGCTAACATTCAGTAGTTTTGCTATTAGAAATCACAAACATGTGACTAATAGTCTACAACTAGGAGCTAATGTACCTATTGAGGCCAATAGCATGTTACTGATAAGAGATTCTGACGTCTCTTGATTCACAAATCTCGCAAGTTATTCTTATCTGCATAAAATCTCTTTTTTTTTCTTTTAAAAGTAAAACAACATTGCTTTATCTTTGACATATTTGTTCAGATTTTCAAAATTCTTCAAAGTAAATAATATATTACAAAATTCCAAAATTAAATCCATAGAATGACTTTGTCTCAAATTACTTTCACACAGCTTCAAAAAATTAAATATAAAATGATTTCGTTTTAATAATACTACTGCGTATGATCTCAAAAAAAAAAACTTTCCAAGGCTCCTCCTGTAGAGACTCGTGGAATCTCATTTAGAACTCAACGAGATTGTTTCTAAAATAAATTTCTACGCCTTGATTTCCATGAACTCTGAGATTTGCGAAAAGAAACTTTGCAAAAGACCGGAATTTGCACAGACTTTAACTTATAGTAAAAGATCATGTGCCAGAGGTAAATCCAACCACATTCATATTCATTTATCACCACAAATATATGTTCAACACCAATCTAAAAAATCTTAGCGTGTTGGAAACCTCGTTAACAAAAAAGACCCAGTCATATGATCATATGGCTTGATGATATAATAACTTATAAGATCGTAAACACATCTAAGAAATCCATGAAATCTAACACTAAAAACACAAGCTTATCCTAGTACACACTTGAAACAATGTACCAGTAGTTGATCAGGTACTTGTAATGTGGCCTAAGAGTTTTACCTCAATATGCATGTCAAGTTTACGGCATCCAAAAACCCTCTTTACTAGCAATATTTTGTTTTTCAATAGTCATGTTATAACCTCGAATGGCTAGATACAACATCCCTTCATTCATGTTGAAAACATACATTTGGCCATATTCACTGCCTAAAAGCTTTCTTTTATGCTCGGCCAGACATCGATCATTACCACTAGTTTATCATCAGTTATACGTGTACATCTAGTTGACTTCTTGTCATACTTTTTGTACTTCGCTGCTAGAAGTCTAGTAGAAGAAGACACTTACTTATATATGAAGCCAACAGAGTTTCAAATTATGTTTATTATGGCATTAATAAACCCTTTTTTCTGCCAACACAACCTACAAATCCATATCTGCCAAACATAAGCTTATCTACTTATATGCCAATTCTAGCATTCACTAATTTAAGTCTAAGCAGACATTGCCATTTACATGCATCATCCCAAGGATGACAACTTTCACAAGATACTAGTAAATTAATCAAGGTAATGGCCAGTTATACATATGAGACTAACTCATTCAAATAATCAAAATTAGGGTTCGACCAAAGTGAACATAAATTGCAAATAAGTTTGGCATGTCTCCATTTTATAACCATCGGGCTTACTACTTTCCTTCCTTGACAACAAAATGGAGCTAGAACGCAACATCATTAATGACTTTTTTTTATTCCATCAATTTCTCTTAACTCCACATGCAAATTCTATGTTCTTTTAAACTCATATGAGGTAAAAGAGACATACGAAAAAGACTCTTAAAAGGCTCAATCTATTCAAAATGCATGAACTTTGAACCAATTTCAAACCTTGACTTCCAAGAGTAAAGTTTCATAGTGCTTTGCTTTATCCTTATGTCCCGTAATTTCAAATAGTCTAAAGCTCATTCAAATTTATTTTCTCACAACGCTGCTTAATCACTTTTTGTCTTTCCACGAAGCATCATTTGTGTAAGACCTAAAAAATTATTGCGGTCCTTAATTTCTGAAAAGTAATTAAACCGAGGCCACATTAATCAAAAGCTTAATCATCCACAAAGTGGACAAATATCAGAAGGACATCCACCTATCTTTAACAAAGGCAAATACAAAATAAAAGATAACTCACAAAATATTATTGACATGTAACCCCTCACAGCGTATACCACCCAATCCCAAAGCACCACATTTTCAAACAAGGCCAAATAGCTAAGTCTTAAAGACTTTATACCTAAAAGGCAATCCAATTATTTTTAAAGCCACTTATGCTAAACCAAGGTCAGCTACCAAAAGAAAACCGCATTTGTTAAGGATTTTTTCACAACAAGAAAGTTGAAGTGCTAAACAGTGCAATAAAATGAGAATACTAATTGATAATCAAGCATTAAATTTTGCTTAACATAAAAAAACCCTCTAAACACTCTTATAAAAGTTCTCAAAATCATTAAAACATTTTCAAATGTCGAACAAATATCATGCCATCGTAACTATATAAGCATTAGCACCTTAATTTCCTTTCCTATCATTTCATTGCAACCTACTTCATCATTATCAACACCTTCCATGTTGCAATTTTACTGGCCAGTCCCATTTGCATAAAGGTTGCACAGAGCACTTTGGTTTCTCGTTGCTCTTAAAACTCCTTATCATTCCTTTAAGCGTGGGGTTTGGATCACCTCCAAGAACTATCAACAGCTTCTGAGCCGATTGTTTCTCAACCCCTTGTAGTTCTTTAATACATGGTGCCAAGTGCCAGATCTATATAATGCAATTTAGAAATATATATTTCTTACTCGAATAAATAGTATTGCTTTTTCCTTTGGCCCCCACTATTTTGGCAGTTCAATTTCATGTTCATTATCTTTTACGAGCATAGGTTATGTAGACTGCATGTTAACACATCTCACTTTTATTTATGTGTGATGAAGAATAAAGCTTATGACTCACTGTTTAAAAGTTGTCATTATGCCCTTAGGACTTAGACCATGGATTTCGTAGCTCCCATGTTTCAACATTATGCATTAATACCAGCAATTATAGACATACGCTGAGTGATATGAAAATATCACAATAGCTCATACCATATCTGATATTGCATTTGTTTGAGCTTTCATAATCTGCATTGGGTAGTCCTTTGCATCACTTGCCATTGCGCAGTTTTTTTTCCCCATCCAAAGTCCTCTTACCACGAACATTATGCTCGCAACAAAAATGTAAGATAACCACTAGATAACTCGAACCTTCTTAAAATTGTTGGAAGCAATATTTAATAATCAATTGTAATTTGTTAGTAAGCTTATAAAACAAATGAAATCAAAGAAAAAACATACGCGAACACATACCTCCTTTGGTTGCGAGCATGAAAAACACATTTACCTCAATACTCTTCAATTATATAACATTATTCTTACCAATTACGGTGCGATAAGGGTTCAATGAATATGCCTTGAACACCTTAGAAATAAGTTATGTTGATAATGGGTTGAGGCGCGGATTAGGTCACTCTCTTTAAGACGGTTCACGCCCTACGAAATGTTTTGATGCAATAAGTTATAGCACACTGCCTCTAGGATTCGACGGCCCAGCAATTTTACTGTAACTTCTCTTAGCTTGCATTACTAGAGAAGCAGAAGCTCCACACAACACCCTTCTTTGCCCAAAAAAAATGCATTACTTAGATTAAGACTAAATATTCCTAACCAGAAGTGTCAACCGAGACAAGCTTTGGCTCTGGCAAAACTAAGTTAGTGCTTCTTACGGTACCGTGCTGTAATCCCCCCGTCGCCAGCTTGTCATTGCAATTTGCATGCGAACAATAGTCGAAGCATGGATGTAGCTCTTTGTTGCTGAATTTGTTTGCTTACAAGGTCTAAAAAAACAGACTCGTAGATAGAGATAGACAAGGTTCCATGCCCCAGAAGTGATTGCATTTTACAATCAACATAGACCAGGTAGACACTCAGCATTTTTCCTCCCTTCTGTTATTCTATTAGAAAAAATGCCATCTAAAACAAAGCTGCTTTTACCTTTTTTTATATGTGTGTGTGTGTATATATATATATGTATGCAAAGACCTAGAACAATCTCTTTGGTCTTTTGACTTAACTATTGGCAACCACCCACAATTTCTAACGGCTAATTTAGTTTATGAGGGAATAATTATTCTCTTAATATTAGTTATGAGGGAAATTAATTATTGTAATACCCACAATTATTCTTAATGAATATTTTTATTGAAATACTCCAACAAAAATTATGTTGCACGTAACCTTCCGCCCATTTTTATGGAGAGAAAAGGTAGAGTTGTAACTTGGGTTGGGTCATCTGTGGGTAACCCATGTAAGCCCGTAGAGTATATGAGTGTGGGCATAATTTTACACTAACTGTGGTGGACGTGAGCACAAAATTTTGAGCCCCTTTAAAATATGGCCTAGTCATTCAAAAGTCATCCAGTCTGTGAGAAACTCAGTTCAGCCAACTTGTATACAATAAGAATTATACATATAAATTTATGTGTACATGATTTTTTTTTTCCTTTTAGTCTTCAGAGTCCTCTAATCATATGAATTTAGAAACTTTTGAAGACTTCCTTTTCTATCATTTGTTTCTTATTATAACATTAACGTCATAAGATTGTTTTCGGACTGCTACCCTTTTCTTTTTCTTTTACTTTATCCTAAAACGTTATTTTCCTGCTTATATTTAAATTTATTTTGAGATTTCACTATATTTTTCTTCATTATCATCACTAATTAGTAGACTTAGATAGTAATTGTTATACTAAAAAATAAAGTAAACAAAAGTAATTAGTAGACTGGATGATAATGATATGCTTTAAAAAATTAAGTAAATATAAACTAACTTATAAACATGGACAACCTGCGGGCAAGCGGGCAACTCTTGTCCTACCGTGCCTACAAAAATTTTCACGAGTACGATTTTTTTAGAGTGGGATGTCGGGCTCTTGGGCCTATTCAGCCTGCCTAAGTTGCAGTCCGCATAAAACGTTTAAGGGGTGTCACTTACTGTCAAGGGTAAAATTGGAATGTCACTGGGTACGACATAACATCCAAAGATCAATCTAGTCCTTATAAAAATCTCTTCTCCCGCCGCCCCTCCTCCAAATAACTCATATCCCCGCACGTCGAAATTACTACCCATAACCTGTATCAACGCTGCAAACACCACAACGAGCACTAGGCACCAGCAGTGTCAAACACCACAACCACTATTATGCATGTGGTAGCGTTGTATGTTTACGAGCGTTTGATAAAAGCTCCCAACCTTGCCATTCTTCCATAATTTCAGTTGCAAAAAATAGATTTTAACTCTGGACCAGAATATCCCTCCGTATTATACGGCCAAACAAACCATATTAGTACGCTCATATGAGATGGTGGAGTAAGATACTTAATATCAACTTTTTTATTCTTACGAACGTTGTATACCGTTTGTTTTGCTTAAATTGTTTTTATTAATTCGTAGGAAAGAGCAATTCTCAACGCAGTAAAAGTATCCGATAATTTCAAAATCTTGAAATTGAACCAATACTAGAAAAGATTACTGCGTGGGATTGGGTTTGGGATTTTCACGCATGGGCAAATCTTTCAACACCTTGACCGGCACTTAATAAGTGCCCTTATTGAAAGGTGGAGAAGTGAAATGAATACGTTTCACTTCCCTCTCGGAGAGATGACAATTACCCTAGAAGATGTAGGGTTCATCTTAGGGTTACCGGTGACGGGGCGACCGGTAATTGCTCCTCCGTCGGAAGCAACGAATAAGAGAACACTAGAGATTTCTTTACTTCGATACCTGAAGATCAATTTAGTACTGGTGGTATTAAGTTGAAGTGGCTGGTAGAGACCTATAAGGTTTTGCCGGAAAACTACACAGGCGAGATACTTGTGTTGTACATACAAGCCTTCCTCTTGTGGGTAATGGGGGCAATTTTATTCCCAACGACGTCGAAGAACACGGTCAGCGTGAAATATTTTATGTTGTTGGGTAACTTGCATGTGGTTGGGGATTATGCCTAGGGTGCAGCAACTCTTGCGTAACTGTACCAAGCATTGCACAAGGCAACGAGGCCCGACTCTAAAGCTATATGTGCACGTTTCTCGCTGTTGCAGATATATCATATAAATCTTGATTACGCCCTCAATTTTTTTTTGTTGAATCGACAATAAATTTTGACGATACTTTATATAATTTATCTTTGCTCTCAAGTGTGGTCTTATGAACACCTTGCTACCGGTGCACCCAGGCGTAGGGACGAAACTAATATTGTGTGGCCTCGGTTGTGCGCCTGGGAGTACAGCCAGAAGGATAGGCACTTCCCGAGGAGAGACGATCCCCATCACAACATTACGTACTATTCGGTAGATCTCGACTCGCTATCTCTGGGCCAGATGCGTTGGGCACCGTACAAACGTTTGATGCGACGGGTGAGAGAGTCGTCTGTCTTCATGCTCTCTGGGTTGCAACGCACAAGGTTGTAGAGTGGCAGTTGCTAGATTGCACAATGCGTCATTTTGACTGCCTGCAGGGGTTGCCAGCCGATGCCCCAGATATGAGGGTTAACAGGAACCCATCGGGTGTCGGACTGTTTGGCAAGGTGAATGTGCACGACTTGTGCGCATGAGAAATTGAGGTTTGGAATTTCTAGTAGGACACGTTGGCGGCCATTGTGTCGGAGCCTGACCCCATGATCGGTATCAAACAGTACAATGAGTAGTACTATCGCATCAACCTGAGGAGAGTAGCCCCAGTGAGGTTTGAACTCGGGGAGAAGTACCACCCTGAGGGTCAGATCGATGAGTGTATGGGTTACGATCTGGTAAGTTGCCCAACAATTGCTTTTAATTGAATTTGATGATTCTAAGTGTGTTTGAAGTTACTTATTTAAAATCTCTTTGTATGTAGGTTAATGCCTCGTTCACCTTCTTCCAGAAGTTGAGCGAGCAGAAGGATCTGGTAAATGCAATGGACGAGGAGCTTTGCCAACAGGCTAATGCGTTGGCGTTTGGCTGCGGGAGTTTTTTGCACCAAGCATCAAGACAACCTCCTTATATACACGAGGGATACGGTGATCCCTCGGGGACAAGCTTCGGGTGTGAGCCAGGGAGTTGGTGATCCCTTTGTATCTGAAATGGGTGGTGATTGGGGTCCGCCAAGCACTATGGGACAGGCTCAAGCACCGTGGGATAAGTACAGTGTGCCCTCATTCTCTTTGCTTTCAGACTCGAAACCCCTACCCCTCTCTCAAAGTCAAGTCACGCAAGACTGGGGTTTCAGAAACATATGTCTCTCCCAAACACTGCTCATTGTCCCGTGGGCGGGACCATCTAGCACCTCCAGAGGGCAATATCCCTCGGTCGACCCCCCTTCCGGAGGGCAATATCCCCCGGTTGACCAACCTAGAGGAGAGAAATATCTCCCCGTCGACCCCCAAGGGCAATATCGCAAAGGGCTAACATTAAAGCCCCTAAAGCCACAAAAATGCCAAGAAATCTGAAAACTTATTTTAAAGCGTCGTATAGTGTGGATCACTTATTTTAAAGCGTCGTATAGTGTGGATCACCCAATTGGCATGGATTACTTTTGGTCGTGGACAAAAATGTTATCGCTGGCTCCGGGGGATTGGTTAGACAAGAGTGTCATCTCGACCTACGTGGAGATTCTAAAAGGGGTCGGGATTGGCTGGATGAGTATCCACGCGTTTTTTTGGTGGATGATTTTTTTAATGGCCTCCTAATATCTAAATGGCGGGAGTGGGTCGAGGCTGGGGGGAAAAGAAGGTTGAGCCAGTGGAGACTGTCCTCAAACCTACGAGCATATCTTATTAGGGATAGTCCAGTGAGGGCAAGGGTTGTCGACATGTTTTAAATCATATTTTTAGGGGATAGCCACTGGTACTTGGTTTGCTATGAACCAACAAGAAAGACCGTATCAGTCATTGACAGTCTCCACGACGATACCGTCCACATGCCTGTGTTGCGAATGTACAAAGCCTAGTTGGATGCTATGGTAATCTTCTGATTGTTGTTTAATGCTTATTGTAACTTGCCAATTGTAAAAGTTATCTCGTGTCTTACGTCGTTTTCTATTTCTTGCAGAATCTATTTTATGCCATGGCCACAATATCCGTGATGTAGTAGTACCGGCGCGCCCAAAGCTTCTATTCCGATTAAAGAAGAAGAGGCCCAAGCAACGTAATACTTCGGACTATGGCGTCTTCGTCTGCATGTACATGAATTATATTTGTTGGTCTGAGAGCCTCAAGGCATCCGTCTGGAGCGAAGAATGCGTAGAGGCTTTAGATATAGTATAGCTTGGAAAATTATGAAGAGCCGGCCTAGAGCGGTTAGGTTTATTAAAAATTCATTTAAGGACGAGAATCTGACTGAAGATGAGGACCCCAGTTGATATTTGTAACATTCGAATCAGTTTTTTTAATAAATCTCGATTATTTTTATGAAAGCTGTCATTGGTTTGATATTATTTGTGTTGAGATCAGTTGATTTGTGTTGGAGATGATTGATTTGACTGATTTGTGTTGAAATCAGTTGACATTTGATTTGAGTTGATTTGATTAGATTTGCTTTGAGTTGACGTATATATTTGGGTTGATTGAATGGTGGGAAAAAAATAGGGGAAAGTCCTGTAAAAGTTGTTGTACTGCACCGTCCACTACACAGTGTAGCGGACGTGTAGATAGCCAAAAAAAATTTAAGCGTTGGGGTGAGAATTACTGCCGGGCCGTCCGCTACATAGTGTAGCGGACATGTTGAAAGACAAAATTTTTCTAAGTGTTGATGGTCAGTCACTGCTGGGCCGTCCGCTACACAGTGTAGCAGACATGTTGAAAGCCAAATTTTTTCTAAGTGTTGAGGGTCAAAGTCACTGCTGGGCCGTCCGCTACATAGTGTAGCAGATATTTTGAAAGACAAAATTTTTCTAAGTGTTGAGGGTCAGAATCACTGCTGGGCAGTCCGCTACACAGTGTAGCGGACATGTTGAAAGCCAAAATTTTTTTAAGTGTTCAAAGTGAGAGTTACTGTTGAGCCGTCGAAAGACAAAATTTTTCTAAGTGTTTAGGGTCAGAGTCACTGCTGAGCCGTCCGCTACACAGTGTGGCAGATATGTTGAAAGCCAAAAAAATTTTAAGTGTTGAGAGTGAGAATTACTGTTGGGCCGTCCGCTACACAGTGTAGCGGAGATGTTGAAAGACAAAATTTTTCTAAGTGTTGAGGGTAAGAGTCACCGCTGGGCCATTCGCTACATATATATATATATATATATATATATATATATATATATACATGTATATATATATATATACATGTATATATATACATATATATATATATATATATATATATATATATATATATGGGCGATCTGTGAACAGTCCAGATCTTTTTTTTTTGTTTTTTTAAGTCCGTCTGCTACATTATGTAGCGAATAATTTTTTACAAAAATACCCTCTAATTTGAGGCAGTGCCCATCCGCTACATAATGTAGCGGACTACTGAGACACTTTTTCTGACTTTTTTTCTCTTTCTCTGTCCTTTCTTTCTTTAATGTTCTGACACACTCTTTCTCTCCCATCAATTTTTTGACTCTCTCTCTCTCCTCTCTCTCTCTCTCCTCCTACCCATCCGCTACATTATGTAGCGGATGATGGATGGAGCCCATTTTGTCATTCTAGTACGACACAGTAATGCACTAAATTTCCATTGAACCAGAACCTCTCTCTCTCTTTCTTACAGACACCCCCTTCGTCCATTCCTTTTCTCGTGATCCTCTCTCTCTACCCCCATAAAAAGTACTTAAATATATTAAAGGACCTCTCTCTCTAGCATAATCTGCTCTAAAAATGCTCACCGACTCCATAAAAACTTCACTCTCTCTGGTTTCTTCAAATTTGTCACCATCAGTGTGATAATCCACTGATGAGCCCATTGAATCATTGTCCTCACCTTTGTAAACCCCGTCGAAGCAAGGATATACAGTTCACTTTGCCTATTATGTTTTTTGTTAACACCGGATTGCAAGTTCTAGTAGACATGTTGATTTCAATTGATTGACTATAAGTTATAATATATTAAGCCACATAAGAAGACGAAGATTGTGTTCGATGATTTTCATAGTTAATGGTACTTGTATGGTGGGTGATGGAGAAAGATAAATGGAGGAGGATTGTTTAAGGTGTAATGGCTGGCAATTGAATCTGATTTAGTGCGGGTACATGATATGGTGGTCTAAGATACTTTCAGAAGAAGCATAGATAAAACAAGAGAGAATTCGAAATCCTTCAACTGATTTCGAAATTTGGAATCCTTCGACTGATTTGAGAACCTTTCGATTGAATTCACTCCAATTGCCCTTCTTCTATTTACGACTGTTCTTTGCCTACAAAATCTATCCAAACTCCTTGTTTTCAATCATGAGACGCTCAATCAAGACCCCTCCTCTTCTCGCAAGGCTCGACGAGTGTTTCACCCTTGAAGTTTTGCTCTTCAGGATGAAAGTGACGAAGAAGTGATCCGAGAACCAACTAGACGGGCTCAACCATCGGCCGCTCCACCGCCTCACAATCTATCTGAGCTTGCTTCCACCACTCCCATTTGCCTGCCTCCATAAACTACTTGGATCCCAAAGCCCACCGTAAATGCCACCAACGATCTGCGATTTTGCCGTCCACACCAAACCCAAACCTAAATCTAAATCTAATCTATATAATAATAATAATAATAATAATAAGAAGAAGAAGAATAAAAGCAATCTTGTAAAAGAAGAAGAATAGTTCCACTAAGTAATCTTGTAAAATCACCAAGATGAAGAAGAAGAATAATAGCAAGAAAGATGAAAGCAATAGAAAGAGGAGAAGAGAGGAGATGATGGAGAGAGAGAAAAGAGGGGCGACTGCTATTATTCCAGATCCAACAATCTCAGACAAAAATAAGACCAAGATAGGTTTTGGTCGTCCGCCACATTATGTGGTGGACAGACAGGGGTAATATGGCAAAAAAATCTGTCCGCTACATTATGTAGCGAACAAACTTAAAAGAACGCAAAAAAAAAAAAGATCTCGGCCTTCCACAGATCGCGCGTGGACGGCCAGATCTCCCTGACAACTTAACCCAAGTTGCCAGCGCTATCAATGGATCAGCTCCCTATATATATATATATATATATATATATATATATATATATATATATATATATATATATATATATATACACACACACACTACATATAAAAGTGTGAATCCTTGAAAATTCACTACCCTTTTTATGTTTAAAAATTACTACCTTGCCACACAATTAAGATACCCATAATCTAGATTCTTTTAACAAGTCCATTTGTTCAATTACTCATAAATGCTACAATTAGTACATGAATATCTCTTTCATTTTTCATAAAAATCATCATTAATAAAATGAAGTATCTTCATTCTCATTCACAACTTAATGCTTTACAAAGATTAGGACATGCACATCTCATGACATAAGTAGAGCAATTAACTTTGACCACAAAGATTTTTTTTATCGTGTACGTTTACCATTTTTTGTTATGTTGTTAAAAGATCTTACCAAAACAATACGAAAATGTGAAAACACCTACCTTTTTCGGCTGTGTCTCACCCATTGTTAGAGAAAATTAGCCAAATTTTTTTTTGTGAAAATCATATAAGTACACACCCATATTTCCTAACTGGATTTGAAAATGATGAAATTGAACACATAAAACAAAATTGCAAATGAACAAGAATTAATATTTTCCTTCAATTTTTTATTCTTGGCTCTAAGACCTGATATTATATTTGTGTAGATATATCTGTGTGTCTGTTAATTATATGACTTAGGTCTGGTCATGCAAACGTTAGTAATTTTCTAAGCACACGTTAAAATACTGAGCAACTTAACTTCCTTTGATTGTTATGGATACTCTCACCGTCTTCTTATTATTTTTGGATGTGGCTAATAAAATCTTGAAACTACTCATTTCACATCAATTTTTGATTAAGTATCGACACAACCTTCTAGCTAATGATGACTCCGCCTTTCGTGCTTCTCTTAAATTTGAATCTTAAAAATAAATATTAATAGAGATGACTATCACTGTCTTTACTTAGGTATTCCCGATATGTAGATGAACATTTGCCAAGCATGTTCAGTTTTTGTTACAAAAAAAAATAGCACAATCTGCCTATGATTGTGTAAGTTATTATGACTTCACATCTTATTTACATTTATTATACCATCATAACCAGTTTAGGCAATGTCTAATTAGATACTAGATGAATGGACGGTTCTACGTATTTGTAATCAAAACTCAACCTAAAATAATAAAAACAAATTCTCTATACCACTTTTAATGTTATCTGAAAGAGAACATAATGAATTAAATTAATTTTAGGTGACAAAAGATTACAGTAATGAGATTGGAAGCTATTGATAGCATAGTTGCTGTTCCGTCTACATCGCATAATTCTTTTTTGTTCAGTAATAGAAATATTTTTAATCTAATGGAAGACTGTTGTAATTGTGTTGATGATATTGAATTAAATGATGACTTGGGTCATCACATAGGGTAGAAGAAATTCTGCCCTATTGATGGAATTTAGTGAGGATGATGGGTGTCCTAGTATGCTATGATTCGATTCAATTAGCATACCTGAAGTGGATGATGATGTTGCGTAGGAATTATCGTGTGGTTGTTGTTAGATGTTGGCAGTTATTGATAGCTGATATCTCTTCTCTTTAAGAACACCATTGAGGAGTTGTGGCAAGCTTCTCTCGAGTCCGCCTTGTCGTTGATGATGATGTTGTTGAGGTTGTTGGGTGTTGTTGTGAGATGTCGGCACTTATTGGTGGTCGACATTCCTCTTATGTAAGAACATTGTTAAGGGCTTACGGTAATCTTCTCCCAAGTCTGTCATGTTTATGATGTTACATTGAACTCTTGTTGTTAGATCTGAACACCTGTTGATCTTCTAATCCTGTATTCCTTGTTGAGATATGTTGTTGTGGACATAAGGTAGAATAATTTTCCCTTAATCCGCCTCGTTGATGAAGTCATGTTGCTTGGTTGTAAGGTGGTTAGGAAAAGCACTCTAAATGAGTTCCTTGCTTGTTGACAGTGTCTCTTCTATTTACTTGAGACTGAGATGAACATCCCATAAGATGGGACATCAATATGAGGAGAATGGCATGTGAAACATGATCATTGGCAAAAAGGATGTAGGGCGCGCGAGTCGAATATGGTCGAGTCTAGTCTGTTGTGTCTGAGTTGCATTGAATTTGATTTTCTTTTGATGTTAATGATAATAACAATTTAAATTAAAAAAGTATTCGCATATTTGCAAATAAGTAGGCATTTTATGTTTTATAGGTTCAAATTTACTAACCTTTCACTGCATCAAGAGAGTAAATGTATTAGATACTAAACTTATAAGAATATCTTTCTCAAAATAAAATACGAAAACTATTTTATAAAATAAGGTGATGAAGGAAGGCTGTGATACATTCATGATTGCTATTGTGTTTATAAAGTTGGATTACAGAATTATATAAATGTCAAAAACAAATAAAAAGTGATTGAAAGCTAAATTCAAAAAATTATGATTATATAGATGCTGGTATAAAGATAAATATTATTTTATTGATTGTTAAATACCTTTTAGTTTAGACTACGCAACGGTATAAAATTATAATTATATGTACTTCAAAAGAGTGGTGGGTAAGACCCTCGTAAGGAGGCGGGCCACCATTAACATAAAATTGAGGTACACCTACGTTCTGTAGAAGTTGTGCGCGACGAAAGTGGTTGTGAGACAATATTTTTTAGATAAATTCATAACTTCTTTTTAGACCAATCATCATGCGTACATATTGATTTTAACCTGCTGCTTTGACTTCAATTAAATTAATATGTATATTTGAATCATATAAAATTGATTGTCATTATCTACAGAATACACAGTGTTATGACTTTTCTATACTATAATCTTAATTTGTCACGTGTTAAGGTTCATGTGCATCGCACGTGTATAACACTAGTACATATATATATATATATATATATATATATATATATATATATATATGGGAGCTGATCAATTGATAGAGCTAGCAAATTAGGAGAAGTTGCCAACGCGATCTAGCCGTCCACACGTGATCTATGGACAGTTCAGATCTTTTTTTTTGCTTTTTTTTAAGTACATCCGCTACATTATGTAGCGGATAATTTTTTTGACAAAAATACCCTCCAGCTCCATCTGCTACATTATGTAGCGGACATAGGCAGTACTTTTTTCTGACTCTTTCTCTTTCCTTGCTTTGATTAATTTTCTGACATATTTGATGTTTCTCTCTCTCTCTCTTTGATCAATGTCTGACTCTTTCTCTCTTTCCTCTCCATCCTCAATTTAACTCAATTCCTTTGACACTAGAGCAAAAAAAAATAAAAAGACGAATACCCAAGTCCATGATATCCTGTCGCTGGTACTAAGACCAAGTAAAATCATACCATGTACTAAGACCAAGTAAAATCACCAAGAACCATGTCTAGCAATTTTTTGGCTTTCCTCATGTCAAAAAATTCAGTCAAGGGAACTACGTAAGGAAACTGTACTGGTTTTCATAGGCACTGGTTAACGTGGATTAAGCAAAGTAGGAAAAGAATTGAGGACAGAATGTTGTTGAGTCTCTTGTATGGATTTCTGTGGTGTCCTCAGGTGAGTAATTTATGTTAAAAAGAAGACCGCCATTGAAGATTACTGGATGCTGATTCTTTACCCTTTAGACGCTATAACATGTGAATTGATCTCCCACCCCTCTCTAAACTTCATAATATCTTCACCATTTTTCAGTCGGTGTTAAACCAACTTACAATACCTTCGCTAGAATCACCCCCATGATCCCCAAAACTTAGAACTCAAATTTTCAATTGAATGTCTTAACCACTGATCTGCAATCTGAGACAAATTAGAAGTGGCGAAGATGACCATCTTATGACCGATCAGATGTCAACTTGGCACTTGAGGAGCACACTGACAAAAATTCGAGGGAAGGAGCACCATCTGTAATCACAGCCGATTCACTGACAAAAATTCGAGGAAACTGTATGGAACAGTGACGATGGGAAGATGGGCGGAAGTGGACGACGGTGATGATGGAGAAGGTGGGTAATGGTGACCATTGGAAGGTGAGCAGCGATGATGACCAATCGGCAGTGCTGCTGGTGAAGCTGCTAGTGGATGTGGTCAAAGGTTTTGAACACAGAGAGAGAGAAGAAGCGAGAAAGAAAAAGAGAGAGTGAGCGAGAGAGAGTCAGAAAAAAGTGGTGAGAGAAAAGAGGGACAAAGGAGAGAGAAAGAGTCAGAAAAAAAGTATTGCCTATGTCCGCTACATAATGTAGCGGATGGAGCTGGAGGGTATTTTTGTCAAAAAATTACCCGCTACATAATGTAGCAGATGTACTTAAAAAAAAGCAAAAAAAAAGATCTGGATCGTCCATAGATCACGCGTGAACGGCCAGATTGCATTGGCAGCTTCCCTTATTTTGCTAGCGCTATCAATGGATCAGCTCCCTATATATATATATATATATATGAATAAAAGAAAAGATATTAATTTTGTTAGATTGTGAAAAACATATTGTACTTGTATAAAATATAGGAATATTTTAAGATATGAGTGAGAGATATAAATTTAAGAGATAGAGAGTTGTTTTTCAATGTGACATTATGTGGTGGAGGAGAGAGAAAATTATAATTAATTTGATTGGTTGTATACCAAATGACATAAAGAAAGACATGCCAAATAGGAAAGACAATGTAATTTTCTCAGCTTCGACTTTCACACACACACACACACACACACATATATATATATATATATATATATATATATATATAGCTGATCTGTTGATAGCGCTAGCAAAACAGGAGAAGTAACAAGCGCGATCTAGCGATCCATTCTGAAAGGATGGACGGCCCATATCTTTTTTATTCAAAAGCTGTCAGATGTCCGCTACACTGTGTAGCGGACGGACCTTTTTACCAGATTGTCCCTCCTCCTTCGTCCCCTATACTGTATGGCGGACAACTTTTTTGTCCTGACATGTGACAATCAAAAGTCGTCTTCTTGGACAACTTTTTGACTGTCACGACTGACACACAACGCTTAATTTCTGTACGTTTATTTCTGCACATGTCAGAGCTGTCCCCAATACTATCTGCTATACAGTATCGCGGACAGTGTTCCACCTTACTACCTCACTCTCAGCTCTTTTAGCATTTTCATCTTCTTGAGATTCACTTGCTTCCATTTTCAGCTCCTTTCAAGCTTCGAGTAACATTTGTTTCAAGCTTCTCTCAAGCACGGTGTAATATCCCACATCGGTTGTGGGAGAGTTTATGATTGGCCTTATAAGACCCTGCCTATGAACTCATAAGTACCTACTTGGCTAGCCCTTTTGAGGGAGGCATTGCCCTGTAGTGGGGCTGTGGGTCGGGTCGTTACAGATGGTATCAGAGCCGACTCTCGAAAGCTCGGGCTGGGCTATCCAGTCAGGTTACTGATGGTTGAGGGTAGACCTGGCAACAATCTTCCCGTATCCGCGGGTTAAACCGTACCCAGTCAAAAATCACAGGTACGAGTACTTATATTTACTACCTGCAAAAATCTGACTCGTACCCGAACCGACCCGTAATTTTCGGGTAGGTTCGGGTTGGTTTTCGGGTTACCTGATGTTACCCTGATTTTCAGGGTATATATATGCCATTCTTGGTGACGTCCCTAATCCCCTAACCCTTTATTTTCTTTTCTCCCTCAGATCTCTCATCTCTCATATGCCTGCCCTAATCCCTAACCTTTCCTTTTCTCTTCTTCCGCAGATCTCTCATCTCTCTCCATTTTTCTCTAACGTCGTCCCCGCCCCACCTCAGCCACCACTCATCTCTTTATATCTTTCATCTCACTCCCTTCCCTATCTCAGATACACTCGTATACACCGACCAAAGGTCATAGTTGCTTCACACATAACTCCACTCCACTCGACTGAGCCACTATCACCCTCATATTCATCTCACTCCCTGTCACAGATCCAGCAACCGAAGGTCACGACCACTGCTTCACGAACAACTCCACTCGACGACGCCACCATCCCCTCACTTCGTCACAAATTTGCCCACCAAAGGTCGTCACAGCTTGATTTCGTCCTTTCACAGCGACTCGACAGTCCACTATTCATTGTCATCCCATCACCGAAAGTTCTTTTTTTATTTCAGATTACCTTCTTGGTGTAGTCTGTGATGATTAGTTAAGAAGGGTCCCGAATTAATTATGCGAGACTCCTTCCAATTCCAAGCCTCAAAAGAAATGCAATGGAGTTTTGAGATTAATTTTGCTGGAAAATATTTTGTGGTGATTTTTTTGAGTTTTTGAGATCGATATGAAACACGAGTTTTTGGAAGTGTTGTAGTTAAAAAAGAAACAGAAGGAAGTGCTGAGATTAATTCTATAGAATTAAATTAATTTATTTTGTGGTGATTTTTTTGGAGTTTTTGAGATTTATTTGAAGTCAAATAATCATTTAAAGCCATGAAATGTGTTGGCAAAACAAGCAAAAGGAATAAAAAAAATGTCAGTAAGTAGTAACTGAGAGTATTAAAATCTGTTTTTTTTTTTTAAAAGGGCATGTTCCCGCGGATAATACCCTACCCCGAGGGTAGGGTACGGATCCAGAAAATTCCTACCCGTTAAAACCCGAGAAAAAAATTACCCGATCCGTTTTTACCCAGACTCGACCGGGTTTTACCCGTACCCGGCGGGTATACCCGTTTGCCAGGTCTAGTTGGGGGAAACGAAGGCAAGTCTGGGTATATTCCACATCAAGAGGATGGTTGGGGCAACGAAGGGTGAGCTGGGTATATCTCACATTGGGCAGAGAGGAAGATTCTGGGCTATGTGTGATTGAGCCTTAGCGAGGACGCTAAGTAATAAGGTAGGGAGATTGTAATATCCCACATCGGTTGTAAGAGAGTTTATAATTGGCCTTATAAGACCATGTCTATGAACTCATAAGTACCTACTTAGCTAGCCCTTTTGAGGGAGGCATTGCCCTGTGGTGGGGTTGTGGATCGGGTCGTTACACACGGTAAGTTAGTGAATGATGAACACTTGATAAAGTATAATTTTTTTTTGGATGAATATATAGTTTTCTTTGCGATTTATCACTATATTCATCAAAGTAGTTTTAATTTGTGATGTTCAAGAAATTAATTTGTTAGCTTCAAACAAATATATTATAGTTAAATCAAATTTTTTAAAATTCTTTAACTTCAAAAAATTTATTATAGTTAAAAGACACATTTTTGGAGATTATATTTGTTGTGTTTTGGCATGATGAATTTGTCTCTATATCTTATTAATTTTAATTTGATATGTTCAATAAATTAAGAATTGTTAAATTGGAGATACTTTTGAGATTATGTTTGATATACTTGTCATCCTAAATTGGTCTATTCATGAAGGTTGTTCAAGAAACGTCATTTGATAGTTAAGCGTAATCTATTTCTACATAGGTCTTGTTTCACAATATCTGATTTCGTGGCGAGCTCCAATACCCCCGTGAATGCCAGTGATCCGTATTTAGGACGAACATTTCAAACATTGGAAGAAGTCAAAGAATGTTTTCGAGCGTATTTATTGAGGGTTGGTTTTGGCATTAGAATAAAGATTACAAGAATAAGCAACATAACAAAAAAATATGCTCTTGCTAATACGAATGTTATAGAGGTAGAAACCCACATCAAAATGAGACACACGTAGGTAATGATGACAGTGATGAAAATAGGATATTCGCGTAGAAGACGGGACTGCTTTGCGCGCACGAATTGCCAAGTCAAGATGTTCGTAAGCTATAAACCCAAACAAGATCATTGGCTTATTACTAGTCTGGAACTGGCACACAATCACCCGTTAGTAACCCCTTCTAAGGTGAGTCAGATGCATCAACACAAGAAAATGGGTAAGGTCGCAAAGAGCCTAATTCACACAATGAATAATGCGCGGATATGACCAACCGACATAGTTAATGTTCTTGCTGAACAGGCTGAGGGAATTCAAAATTTAAACTTTAACACGACAAACATTTGTAATACGGTCCAAACCCAAAGACCAGCCGCATATGACCTTAATGATGCTCAATCCACAATTAGCCTATTGAAGCGGATGCCGGATGCAGATGGAGGACCCGCAATTTACCTTCGATTATAAACTTGACAACGAGCATCGAGTTAGCACAATTTTTTGGGTCGACGGTCATTCGAGGCTAGCTTATAAGCATTTTGGGGATGTCGTGACTTTCGACACCACATACCGTACCAACAAGTGCTCGATGTCATTCGCTCCTTTCACGGGCGTCAATCATCATTATCATACCCAAGAAAAACTAGTAATTAAATTATTATTATGTTTAGGGCATCTTTACAAATTTAATTATTTTTGGGGTATTTTGAAATAAGTAATGAATATTTAGGGATCTTTTAATTATTTACCAATCTTAGAGACTTTTAAGGGCTAGCCAAGTCTGTTTACGATATATTCAGTTTTGGTTACAGAGAAATAAAAGAAGGAGAAAACTAGGGTTTTGGAGGATTTCAATCTTCTGTGCACAATTGGTAAGATTCTTGAACTCACTTTTGATTATAAGGATGAATTTGATGATATTAAAATTGTGGTTGTTAAGATTTTAACGTAAGTGAGTTAATTATAATATCTAGGTTTTGAGGTTTTCGGAAGTAATCGCAATTTGGTAAAGACTGTTACATAAATTTGAGGTAAGGGTTACACTCACTATGCTCATTTGAATTATATTTAATCAGCATGCCTCCATTTGATAATCGGTTATAATTTGTTGAGTACGGTGCCCGATTCCGTTTTCCTTTGTTCCGATACAACTTCTTCTCTGTCTTGGAATTGTTCTTTGCGTTTTTTTTCTTCACTGAATTTCACGCCATGCTTTGACATATTTAAAATCATGGCAAGCCATGGTCTTGACACGCATTCCTGTGCTCAAACCCCTTTAACTATTATTCATGCAATAAACAACTCCTTGGCAATTCATGTGGTGGAAGTTCTTTTGCCTATTACCTAATTATGCACATTTAGGTTCAAAGCAACCAGCTTCTTCACGTGGGGCTGCTATGGTGGTCTGCCACATGTCAATTTTTCGTTGGTTCTAGCTTGGGTGGTACCATCGACACTTGTCTTCTTTATTTGCTCATTTTGACCCATACGAATTCGGATTGAGGCGATTCAAATTCTGTTGAACTCGTATTTTTGTCTACTTCGATTAGAGTCTAATATTGAGTATTTTCTGAAATTGTTAAGCTGTTTCATTTGAAATGTAATTCTTTGATACTTTAGTGGCGCTATACATTTGAGATATTTTGATATCCATTCGATCCTATTGAATTGAACTAATATTTAGAACCTTCACGTGCTTAAGTTAACGTGATGCCATGACATGATATGGCAATTGCTACTGGTATGCAACTTTGAATTTAGAACCTTCATGTGCTTAGTTTAACGTGCTTTACAGTCACGTATCACGTGAATGTATAGTATTTGATTATTAGTTCAATTATTCGAACGTGTTATTTGACTTTGATTTGATATTTGATGGGTTGAATATCCCGAAATGAGATTATTTTTCATGCCAGGATCATATATCGTCTTTGCACTTTCATTTTTATATATTTCGTTTGGACTCAGCTACATGTTATTAAATACATGCGTTGTACTCCATGGGTGCGTGTGTGTGGTCTTTGCTCGGCTTTGTGCTCACCCCCCCTTCTCCTCCCATTTAAGGTAATTGAGCTAAGACAGCGGTAGAGAAGGTAGCCTTATGCATGAGCTTTGATTTGTTCTTAAATTTTAGACTCTCTTTAGTCACTCGAGAATAAGGATTTTGTAATAGTTTGATTAAGTAACTTTTCGAAATCCCAGTTCCTGGGAAGTAATTATTGCTATGAGGATTTCCGCTGCATTTATTAAACAGTGATGGTTAATGCAAATGTTATTGATTTTGGGATATGTTTAGAGCTCTGATTTCTTTTTAAGGTTATATTGTTGTGAAATGTGTGGGATATTATATTTCTTGTGAGCAGGAAACTTTGAAATAGTATTTGAAGGTTCGCCTCTGGGTCGGGGGCGTGCATCCATCCTGTGTCGGGTTTGCCTTGTTAAGAGACGAGAGTGAGAGTTCTTTTATATGGTTGTTTAAGGCGTGGCTGGAGGCCATGAACAATAAAGCACCCAAAGTTATCATCACCAATCAAGATTTGGCAATGAAGAAGGCTATTGCTACCGTCTTCCCAGATACTCGACGCAACTTGTGCACTTGGCACATAAGAAACAAATATCATGAACGTCTGCATCACCTGTATGCAAAGTATCCAGACTTTAAACACGATTTTGAAAAGTGAGTTATTAAGTCGTTAACGATTGACGAATTTGAGGAGAGGTGGGAAAAGCTTGTTGAGGGTTACTCATTACAAGATAACGAGTGGCTCCAGCACTTGTATGAGCTCAAAGAACAATGGATTGGCATTTACAAGAGGAGGTATTTTTCTGCGGAACGAGGGGCATGCGTGAATCTATGAATGCCACGTTTGATGGTTATGTGGGTACAACTACCAATTTGAAGAGTTTCGTCTCACAAAAAGCGGTTTGTCCCGTTATTCGTAAAAGAAAGGGCTACAGACTTTGCAACCACGTACAAACAAAGGAGAAGGTTGCTTGAGACCCCGCTAGAGCTGAACGGTGTCAAAATCTATACGAAGGAGATCTTCATGCTATACCAAGTAGAGCTGCAAAAATCGGGATGATACAGTATAAACAAGGTGGCAGAAAAGTCTACGCTTGAGCACAAGGTTTATTCGCTCATGAATAATCTCGTCCCTGAGAAGCTGTGCATAATTTATACGGTGAGCCATGACACATTGACGGACTCAGTGACATGTGTTTGCAAGAAGTTTGAGTTCCATGGCATCCTGTGTAGACACATTTTGCGGTTTTTCACTCAGAAGAATATCACGACAATCCCCGATAAATATGTCCTGCCATGGTGGAAGAAAGGTGCAAACAGGTTGCACGGTACCATTGCCTTTCCGCAGCACCCGTATACCAACTTTGAAGAATCAGAGATGTTGCATCATCTGGTGACAATGTTCACCCATTTGTCCGTAAAAGGTGCTGCTACAATGGCCGGATATAAACATCTCCTTGAGGTAGCTCAGCAACAAGAGCCCATCGTCGACCAGTTGGGAGTAGCTTTCAGTCAGCAATGCGGTTGACACTGAGCCTACAACGGGCTCAGAAGATGACAAGTCGGGGGAGGAAGACGACAATGATATCAGGCCTTTGGATCCAATTATATCGCAAACAAAAGGTCACAAGAGATCTACACGGGATGAAGAGCACTACTGAACAAGCAACTCAACCTAAAAAGCTGAGAAGGTGTGTATAGTGCAACAAAATGACCGACCATGACAAGCGGAACCATTACAAGGCACTGGAGATAAGTCCAGAGGGTTTGCAAGATGATGAAGAAGATGACGCCGAAGATGAGGGAGAAGAAGCTACAGTGGACCTTTAGCCTAATGAATTTTTCTTGTAATAATCTTTCATAAGCCATCAAGTCTGTTTGACTTTTATAATAATTTTTTTGTAATTTTTTTTTCTAATAATCTTTTGAGAGTCTATAATGTTTTTTTTTTCTAATAATCCTTAACAAATCGAAGTCTCTTTTTTGTTTGTGTGTTATGTTCTGTCCGCTACATTGTGTAGCGGACGGCGCAGCAGAGTTTTTAAACCCCAACACTTATTTTTTTTTTGTTTTCCACACGTTCGCTATACTGTGTAGCGGACGGCGCATCAGAATATATGAAACTCTTACACTTAGAAAAATTTTGGTTTTCTACACGTCTGCTACACTATGCAGTGGACGACGCAGCAAAATCTCTAAAATCCTAAACTTAGAAAAAAATTTGCCTATGAAACACTCTTACACTTAGAAATTTTTTTGGTTTTCTACACGTCCACTAAACTATGCAGCGGACGGTGCAGCAGATACTCTAAACTCCTACACTAAAAAAAAAATTTGGGTCTATGAATCTCCAAATCCTAACACTTAGAATTTTTTTTTTGTTTTCTGCACGTGCGCTACACTGTGTAGCGGACGGCACAGCAGAATCTATGAATCTCTAACACTTAGAAATTTTTTTGTTTTCTACACGTCTGCTACACTATGTAGCGAATAGCACAGTAGAATCTCCAAACCCAAACTTAATTTTTTTTTGTTTTCTGCACGTCCGCTACACTGTGTAGCGGATGGCGCAGCAGAATTTATGAATCTCCAACACTTAGAAAATTTATTATTTTCTACACGTCCGCTAGAAAATTTATTATTTTCTACACGTCCGCTACACTATGTAGCAGACGACGCAATAGAATCTCCAAATCCCAACACTTAGAAATTTTTTTATTTTCTGCCCGTCCGCTACATTGTGTAGCGGATGGCGCAGTAGAATCTATGAATCTCCAACACTTTGAACTTTTTGCTTTGTACTTGTCCGCTCCACTGTGTAGCGGACGTCGTATGCTTTCTACACGTCCACTTTACTATGTGGCGAATGGCATAATCCATGTCCGCTCACTGTGTAGTAGACGTGTCTACCAAAAACAGTTTATAAAACTTACCCCATTTTGTTTCCCACCATTCGATCATTCTCAATGAAAACAAAAAAACCACACAAAAAATGCTATCTCAAAGCAAATCTAATCAAACCAACACAAATCAAATGTCAACTGATTTCAACACAAATCAATTAAACCAATCATTTTTAACACAAATCAACTGATCTCAACACAAATCAAATCAAACTAATGACATCAACGACATTTTTCATAAAAATAATCAAGATTTATTAAAAAAAGTCAACTGATTCAAATGTTACAATGTCAACTGGGGTCCTCATCTTCAGCCAGATTCTCGCCCTTAGACGGATTTTCATTAAACCTAACCGCTGTAGGCCAGCCTTTCATAATTTGCCAAGATGTCCTATATCTAAATCCTTCTATGCATTCTTGGCTCCAGACGGCCGCCTTGAGGCTCTCAGACCCACAAATGTAATCCATGTACATGCAGACCAAGATGCCGCAGTACGAAGTATTTTGTTGCTTGAGCTTTCTCTTCTTCAATCGAAATTGGAGCTGTGGCCGCGCCGGTACTCTTACATCACGGATAGAGTGAACCATAGCACAAAATAGATTTTACGAGAAATAAAAAACGGCGTAAGAGACGAGTTAATATTTACAATTGGCAAGTTACAATAGCATTAAGCAACAATAGTAAGATTACCATACCAACTAGGCTTTGTACATCCACAACACATGCATCATGACGGTATCGTCGTGGAGACTGTCGATGACTGATACGATCTTCTATGTTGGTTCATAGCAAACCAAGTACCAGTGGCTTTTCCCTAAAAATTGAATTAGAAACACGTTGGCAACCCTTGCTCCACTGGCTATCCCTAGTAAGATACGCTTGTAGGTTAGCAGACGGTCTCCACAAGCTCAATTGTTTCTTTCCCCTTAGCTGGACCCACTCATGCCATTCAGATAGTAGGAGGTTATGAAAAAAAGCATCTAACAAAAAAACGTGCGGATACTCGTTCAGCCGCTCCTGACCCCTTCGCTTCAGTCCACGTAGGTCGAGATGACACCGTTGTCTAACCAATCCCCTGGAGCCAGTGAGGCCATTTCTCCCCACGAGCAATAGTAATCCTTGTTATTCAGGTGATCCACACTATACGACGCTTTTTCTCTAGGGGCCCCACTAAAATAACGAGTTCAAATTTGTTGGCGTTTATGCAGCTTTAGGGGCTTCAATGGATGCCATTTACGATATTGCCCTCGGGGATCGAACGGGGGACATTGCCCTTTTTTGGAGGAGTCGACCGGGGGACATTGTCCTCCGGGGGGTTCGGTCGGCAGATATTCCCCCGAGGGGGTTCAACCGAGGGATATTTCCCTCTAAGGGCATCAAATGGTCCCGCCCACGGGACAATGGGCAATGTCTCGGATAGACTGATGTTTCTGGAACCTCAGTCCTGTGTAACTTGACTTTGAGAGAAGGGTAGGGGTTCTGAGTCCCAAAATAAATAAAACGAGGGCGCACTGTACTCGTCCCACGGTGCTCGATCCTATCCCACGGTGCTTGGCAGTCCCTAATCGCCACCCATTCCCGTTATAGAGGGACCACCAACTCCTTGGCTCACTCCCAAAGCCTGTCTCGAGGGATCACCGTATCGCTCATGTACATAAGGAGGCTGCCACCCCGGATAGCCTATTCCTGGGCTGATGCCCAAAGGCTATCCTAATGCTTGGTGCAAAAAATTCTCGCGGCTAAACGCTAACGCATCAGCCTGTTGGCAAAGCTTCTACCCCATTGCATCCACCAGATCCTTCCGCTCGCTCAACTTTTGGAAGAAGGCGAGCGAGGCATTAACCTACATCCAAAGAGATAATAAATAAGTAACTTCAAACACACACTTAGAATCATTAAATTCAATTAAAAGTACTTGTTGGGTAACTTACCAGATCGTATGCCATACGCTCATCGATCCGACTCCTAGGGTGGTACTTTTCCCCGCGTTCAGACCTTATTGAGGCTACTCTCCTCCGGGTGATGCGGTAGTACCACTAATTGTACTATTCGATGCTGATCATGGGGTCAGGCTCCAACACAATGGCCGTCAAGTGTGTCATGCCAAGAACTCTAAACCTCTATTTCGGCTGCGCACAATTCATGCGCACTCACCTTGCCAAACCGTTCGACACCCGGTGGGTTCCTGTTAACCCTCATATCTGGGGCATCGGCTGGCAATCCCTGCAGGCAATCAAAATGGCGCATTGCTCGGTCTGGCAGCTGCCACTCTGTGACCTTGAAGTGGATCAGGGGTGTGCGCTACAACCTGGAGAGCGCAAAGACAAACGACCCTCCACCCGTCGCGCCAGAGGTCCATACGATGCCCAACGCATTTGGCCCAAAGATAGGGAGTCGAACTCCCCTCGATAGTACGTAATGTTGCGATGGGGATCGTCTCTCCTCGGGTAGTGGCTCTCTTTCCGGCTGTACTCCTAAGCGCATAACCGAGGCCACACATAATCGATTATGTCCCCACGCCTGGGTGCGCCGGGAGTAAAGTGTTCATAAGACCACACCTAAGAACAAAGACAAATTATATAATATCGTCAGAATTTATTGCCGATTCAACAAAAAAAAATAGATAACGTAATCAATATTTATATGATATACTTGCAATAGCGAGAGACATGCACATATAGCTTTGGAGTCGGGCCTCGTTGCCTTGTGTAATGCTCAGTATAGGTATGCAAGAGTTGCTGCACCCAGGCATACTCCCTAACCTCTTGCAGCCTACCCAACGACGGTAAATATTTGACGCTGTCCATATTCTTTGACGTTGTTGGGAATAGAATTGATCTCATCACCCACAAGAGGAAAGCCTGTGTGTGTACAACGCAAGCATCCTATCCTTGTAGTTTTTTGGTAGAACCCTGTATGTATCTACCAACCACTTTAACTTTATCCCACCATTGCTAAATTGATCTTCAGGTATGGAAGTAAAGAAATCCCTATCGGCTTTCTTATTCGTTGCTTTCGATGGAGGAGCTATTACTGGCCGCCCCCGTCACTGGTAACCCTAAGATGAACCCTACATCTTTTAGGGTAGTTGCCATCTCTCTGAGCAGGAATTCTCTACCTTTCAACAAAGGTACCTATTAAGTGCCGGTCAAGGTGTTGAAAGGATCTGCCCATGCGTGAAAATCTCAAACTCAATTTCACGCAATAATCTTTTCTAGTATTTGATCAATTTCCACAACTTGAAATTATCGTATACCTCTACGGTGTCGAGAAGTGCTTTTTCCTACGAATAAATAAATACAATTTAAGCAAAGCTATCGGTATACATTGTTCGTGTGAATAAAAAAATTGATAAAATAAGTATCTTACTTGACCATCCCATATAAGCGTACTGATATGGTTTGCTTGGTCGTATAATACGGAGGGATCTTCTGGTCCAGGGTTAAAATCTATTTTTTTGCAACTGAAATTATGAAAAAACAAAAGCTTTTATCAAACGCTCGCACAATGCATGATACATATAAGCAAAGTACATGCATAATACATACAACGCTAGCATGACAGCATATATATATAGATATATCTATATATAGATATATATATAGATATATATCTATATATATATATATTGACAAATGCTAGCACATCATCAATACATAATCAAAACCGTGCATAAAACGCAATATTCATCAGAACTCTAGATTATGAACAAATAAAGGATTGATTTTGTGAACTTAAGTCATTAATTAGACGGATAAATGACTTCTTGCGAAGAAATTGCGCAGATCTGCTCGCCAACGCCGCTGAAAAAATTTATGAGTAAAAATAACGGAGAAGTTTTTCAAAGTTATGATGGTGGGTATATATATGACACGTCCGCAACTAAATATAATGGACAATGTCTGCCCGTCCGCTATATTGTGTAGCGGATATTTTTAAGAACCAATACAAGAAAAAAGGCTTTTAACAACGGAAAAATCTGTCACTAAAAGTTTAAAATCCGTCGCTAAATGTTTTAGCGATGGATTTACCGTCGCTAAAAGTCCCTCGTATAAAAGCCCGTTACTAATAGTTTAGCGACGAAATTTTCAAATCCTTCGTGTAATATTTAAGTTTTTGCGACGGATTTATTTATTTATTAGCGACGGAATATCCGTCTCTAATTATATTTTAAGTATTTTAATTAAATTTTTTTTGTTAAATTAGCGACGAAATAAATATTTTAGCGACGGAATATTCCGTCGCTAAAAATGGATAGTAATAAAAAACTTTTAGCGACGGATACAATCCGTCGCCAAAGTCAAAATTTTGTAAAAATATATATTTTTTTATTTTTCTAATGCCCAAATCTGTAATAAAAAAATCAATCCTCAACAACAACGCGCAATAATCAATACACAAAGAAATATGTAAAATTAATCATAAAAAAGACTCATTATGTACAAGCTGGGAACCGGATACGGCTGGTTAGGGGAGGGAAGAAGAGTACAAGCCGGGTGCGGGGGCCGGGGGGGAAGCTGGGACCAGGCACGAGAAGGGGCTCATCAGGGATTGCCGAGTCCCGGATCTGGATCCTGCTGATTCGGGGCCGGCTCGGCATGTCCAGCTGCGGTACCTTGCTGATCCTGCTCCCTGATCATCCTCAACATCACCGTAGCAATGCGCGCGATCTCCTCGTCGTCCAACGGATGCCGAGGAGTCGGTGTCTGTGGAGGGGCAGTGGGGGGTGAGGATGCTCCTATCACGGCACGAGCAGTCCGACTAGGCAGGCCGCGTATGCGGCCTTTCGGCCGATTGACGACCTCCGGCGTATCTAGCCATCGCTTCAACGCCCTAGTACTCGCACTCGTACTAGTGGACGCTGATGGTTGTCCGGACTGCTCCTTGGACCCCCTAAGCTGTTCATACGAGGCCTACAAAAAACAGTGATATAAAGATATGTTAGGGTATTAATTAACGCAATAGACATTGAGGATAGAAAGACAAAAAATTAACAACTTAAACAAATTGACTCACATCAATCTGCCGGGCAATATCTGAAATATAGTCGCCCGCTTTGTGCGCCTCATCCTTCTTCCGCACGTGCGTCTGATTATACGTCAGAGCTATGACCTCATCATCCTCCAGATCCGGGTGCTCGACCGCATTCTTGTGTCGGACGATGTCGTGTGGCACCGACCCCTCCGTGTGCGTCGGATCTCTGTTCTGTCTGTTCTCAACCCCGCACTTACGTTTGGCGTCCCAACCTGGATCCGCAGCCCACCGATCTATCATCGCCATCCATACAGTCGGAGATATCCAATGTAGGGGATATCTCGTCATCTCCGTCGTTGGGGCACCCTCGGGCAGCATCTTCTTCGCCCAGTCCCTTGCGTCGTGGATCCATCGGCGGTAATTTTTGCCGATGTAAGCAAAGAAGGCCTGCTGCCCCAGTGCCTGCTGCTCAGGCGAGTCAAACGTGAACTCCTCCTGTAAGGCATTCAATAACACAAATTAACTACAGAAAACAAACTCTAATTAAACAAATACTATCGCTGAAAAAAATACTTGTACAGTTTGACTAGCAAACACAAAGGGCTCGTCTGATGCAAGTCTTAACTTGACATTGACATCTATAATCTCTTGAGAGCTAACACAGATTCCTCTATTGCATGTGACATCGAACCACGTACACTTGAACATTACCAGGAGGTTTTGGGAACCCAGATATGTTAGCTCAACAATCTCATCTAGTTCTCCGTAAAATTCCATACAATTCTCGGCATAACAGTCGCCGTTGACCAATACTCCACTGTTTTGGGTTTGTTTTGTTCGGTCATCATCTTTTACGTTAAACCTAAACCCGTTGATGATATAGCCTCCGTAACAGAATGTTTGTTTGTTAGGGCCTTCAGCTAGTAATTTCAAGCAGGAGGTCACTGCTCTATCCATTGACTGAACCTATTGTAGATGACGGTAAAAATTAAGGATAAATCAGTATACTAATTGGCCACAGAACTATGTATAACACATAATATCAATGATAACAATCTTACACGCCTTTTGAACCACTGTATAAATTGTGATTTCCGATGAGATTCAAGTCCAACGGGATCAGTGATTAAAGATTCCGCATCGAACTCACTGCAAACCAATATATATAGTTGACTCGCTTAACACACTTTCAATTATGTACATCAATGTAAGTGAATTAAGACTTTAACTTACTCAACGAATGCCGAAACTTCATCGCAATTTAGAAGGGCATATATTGTTGTAACACTATATTCTTCATCCGTTAGCCATCGAGTATATGTTCGGCCGAATGGACTACCTGACTGCTTGAATATTGACAATTGCCCTTCCAAATTTGTGCCGTATCCGGGGTTGTTTCGGCCTAGTTGATAGATGATTTTAGGTGTCGCGGCGGTAGTGAAAGGCTTGGTGGCGCAACGTCGAGTGGGGGACGGGGGTGTCGCCGGAGGTGGGTCGCCGTAGAGAGGGGTTGCCGGAGGTGAGAACGTCGGTGAGTGGGTAAGAGAAGAATTTCGGAGAGAGAAACAAACTCGATGTGGGTTTATATCGAGGATCTTTAGCGACGGAATAATACCGTCGCTAAAAATTCGTCGATGAAGGTCTGACTTTTACCGACGAACTTTTTAGCGACGGTTTTATTCCGTCGTTTAAATAATTTAAAAAACCTTCAGAAAATACTAATTTTTTTAAAAAATTTTGGCGACGATAACTCTGTCGCTAAAAGTCCGCCGTTAAAAGTCCGTCTGCAAATACTTTTACTAACGGTGGCTTCCGTCGGTAATAGTATTAAACGACGGATTTTTAACGACGGGATATTCCGTCGCTTAAAGGTCTTTTTAGCGACGGAATACCTTCCGTCGCTAAAAATCCGTTGCAAAATACATATTTTCTTGTGGTGAACGTTCGCTACATAATGTAGCGGACGTGTTGGGTAACAGTCACAACAGTCGTGGGGGGGTCAAAATTGATGGGACATTATGTCAGTCGTGACAATAAAAAAGTTGACTGCTACACAGTGTAGCGGATGACTTTTTGATTGTCTCGTGTCAGGACAAAAAAGTTATCCGCCATACGGTATAGCGGACGAAGAGGAGGGGCAATTTGGTAAAAAGGTCTGTCTGCTACACAGTGTAGCAGACGACTGATAGCTTTTGAAAAAAAAAAAAGATCTGAACCGTCCATCATGAGATAAAATGCATATCTCTAAATAAAAGGAGGGGAAATTCTTTATGGTAAAAAAATTCCTTTATTTCAATTATTTCGTGAGAGGAAAACAAAGAAAACATGGATCTGTCGAATTTCAAGTAGTCAGTTTCACCAATAAGATACGAAGACTTACCTCACATTTGGAATTGCACAAAAAGGACTATTTATCTCAGAGAGGTATGTGAAAAAATCTGGGAAAACGTCAACGACTGCTGGCTTATTTGTAAAAAAAAAAAAATAGAGTACGTTATAAAGAATTAATTGCTCAGTTGGATATTCGAGAGAGAAAAACTCGTTAATTTCAAAAGTGGGAGATGGACAGCCAGATCGCTTGCAACTTCTCCTATTTTGCTAGCGCTATCAACGTATCAACTCTCATATATATATATATATATATATATATATATATATATATATATATATATATATATATATATTAGGAAGCAAACAACTGCTGATTGAAGCCGCTGAACTTGCTAATTTTGCTTGTAAGGTTAGATCGAAAGTATCTATGACATGAACTCATAGACTAGATGCGTTTAAATCTAGTCATGCAAATGTGGACAATGTTTACCTTCCTTTTTTGTCGGTCTGTAAAATAATAAAAGGCAACCTCTTTCTTGTTGTTAAATGTCTGTAAAATATTGTAGTCTCTTTTTGTGTAGTGTAGCCGGTACGGCTTGTTTAATATAAAATATTTCTCCTCTTAACAAAAAAAAAAAAAATTACTCCAAAAGAAAAAGTAAAATGCCAAAAACATGTAAAGATAAAAAACAAAAAAAGGAAAAAAAACCGAATTGACGGAACATGGAGTTTTTGCCTTAAATGATCATTTTTTAATACTTAATAATTACTCTTTTACCCCATATTCAGTCTTATTTACTTATCTAACTCACTTTCGTAGTTTAAAACAGAAATTTCAAGCGAAATATGTTTAATTTTATTTGTCTAATTTAATAAAAATTGAAAGAAATCTTAATTTCTAATAGAAAATTCATAATAGTGATTACTTAAAAACTTGGTTTAGAATCGTGTTTTTTTTTCAATTAAAATTAAAAATTTTAAAAGTAGAATAGATACATAAATAAGATTAAAAATAAGATAAAAAAGTAATTAAATATTGCAGTACTTTGACTGCAACCCCAACCCCCTCCGTCCCCCATCCCCCACGCTTGAACCGCTTTGATCGACCCCGGTCCTGCTATGTTCAGCGCTACGTCTTCTCTCAAGTCCCCCCCCCCCCCCCGGCACCAGTGAATCTGCATGAGATCCCTTTTAAACTCATCTTCTAGGGTTTTTATTTAATTTTCTTCTTATAATTGTTGATTAATAACTGACTCGTAATCATTATCTCGATTTCAACTGAATCTGGGGATTCTATGGCAATTTTTAGGTCTCTGTTTGGGTATTTCGGGAACTGAGGTGATGGACTCTGATAGTCCAAGTGGAAATCCGCCGCCTCCGCCTCAGCCGGCGCCGGCGGCAGTGAACAAGCATGGCGTCACGAAGCCAATATCGCTCGCTGGGCCGACTGAGGCGGATCTTCAGCGAAATGCCGAATTGGAAAAGGTAAGATTCTGTACTGCTAATGAATATTTTGGATTTTTTTTGTGTTGTTTATGATTTATTACTGATTGTGCTTTCGATAATCAATTTGAAGTTTCTGATGGAATCGGGCCTGTACGAGAGCGAGGAAGAGAATGAAAGGAGGGAAGACGTCCTTCGGCATATTGATAAGGTAATAATTGCCTTTTTATTTCTAGTTCTAGATGTGTGTATGTGCTGTTGCAAATTTAATCAGATGAATTGCTATGAGCCATTTCTTATTTATTTGGTATACTTTGGTTTTGAACTTAGTGCTAAGTGTTACCGTGACCGAGGCATTGTAGTTTATATGTTAAATGAGCATTAGTGTTATTAAATTGGAGGCTTAGTTAGTCAATTCCTTGCAGCTTGACGGGTAGAGTGAGGCGTGGTTCTAGACTGTTGTGTGATTGTAATATACATCTGAAGCTGAAGGGGAAGTTTTACAGGACAACGACTAGTTCAGCGCGGAATGCTCAGCAATTAACAAAAGACACATAATATAAATGTACCTGAAATGCAAATGCTTAGGTGGATGAGTGACCACACGCGGTGGGATAGTATATAAATGATAACATCCGGAGAGGTTGCGTGTCACAAGTTGAGGAAAAGACCAGGGACGTGCGCTTGAGATGGTTTGGTCGTATCCAGCGTAGGCCTTTAGATGCCCATTGAGTTAAAGTGGTTTGTGCCAAGTTGAGAATAACATGCAGAGAAGTAGGCAAATAACTTGGTTGACATAAATATATTTGAGAACATGTGCGCTTGGATATGGCAGAACAAAATAGAACGATTCACGATGCCAATCCCGCTAGTTTGTTATAGACGCTTACATGAGGAATTTCTGAAGTATTCGCTTTTTTTGCCTTTTCGACACGTGCTCAGCTTGCCTTGTCACGCCGCCTGTGTTGCAAGCCCCGACTAGACTTTCAGCAAGTGCTGTGGATGAGGTGTTATTCTTTACCTTACGAGCTTATTTGGCAGAACATAGAATTGAAAGGATGGAAACGAGTTAATGAAGTGGTGGAGTCAGAAATGTTGAGCAAGGTGGGAACTTGAAAATTTACCCATGATTTAGCGATAAGGATTAGCGTAAACTCATGCCCTAATATATTTGTCCACACTTTCTTTGGTTGCTAAAAGTTAATATGGTGCTGCTACAAAAAATTGATAATATTATTGGGCACATTCTCTAACTGCTTAAACTTAGAACAACCGACTATATAACATGGTATTGCTATCTCGTTGTGCAAGGTCTTGGCTTTGATTTTTCCCGCTTGCATATTTGGTCCTCAGTTAGTAATAATGCAATTTGCACTCCGATTTATTAGTGCAAATTGGTAGTGGTGCACTTTCGTTCATATCTCATTGATTTATTTCACCACACGCAATAAGAGGCTTGCACATAATGGAGAATGTTAAACATGATAACATTATTGTGTCTATTCTTTAATGGCTTAAGCTTTTAGAGCAAACGATTACACAAAACTTACGTAGTTATTGCAGATTGAAATGTGGATAAAATTATACTGTGTGGAATCATATATCCAATCTAGTGCTTTTCCCTCTCCCTCTCCCTCTCCCAAATCTTCCCTTTTCCAAACATTCAACAAAAAAGAGTAAAAAGGGGAAAATAATGTCGGGACACAGACTCTAGAGAGGGGCACATTTGTCCAAAGCATCACATCTATCTATGCATATAAAAGTGGGGTTTTGCAAAGAGTCAGGTGGGCATGTGCGCACTGGGTTACTCTGCTGCCTCCGCCCGTCATTGCATGGAAAAGTGGAGGGATGGAAGAAATTTTATGCATTTGGTAGGAGGGAAAAAGGGAAGGAAGGGAGAGTAGAACGGTTGAACTTTCCTTTTGGGCCCACCATTTGGTTTTACCACTCGAAGATGGACGGAATAGGGTGGAAAGGTGTGTGACTCACTAATTGACACTTTCTTCCCCCTCTAAAATGCTTATATTCGGTGCATTTAAATGGGTAATCGGTAAATCTGTCTGAACCTTAGTTGCACAAAGCGGGGGCGGGGGCGGGTGCGGGAGTGGGGGCGGGGAAGCGTAAGCACCAAGAAGAATCTGAGGTTGGGAGCGGCTTGAATATATAAATACGTAAAGAGTATTATCATTTGTTTAGCATAGTTTACATAGATAGCAACAACAGACAAGGAGACTTTAAGGACTTGAAGAAAGAGAGAAACAAGGAATTGAGTTGAAAAGAGCTTGATTTTCACGTATTCTATCACTTGTTCCATGCATCTCTATCCAACTAGCGGGATCGAGTTCCCATCTTAGCTTGGGACGAGATCCCATGGAGCTCCTAACTTGGGATCGCAAAAGCGAGTTTCCGAGAGAGAAACGTCACCGCATTAGGAGTTTCCTGCAACTAAGGTCTGAACGTTTGGTGAACTCTTGAAACTATCTGCATAACTAGCCAACACGGGAATTTTGCATGCTGACTTTGCTAATTTTGGCCAATATTTAGAGGGTTTACATGGCTTACTTTGCTTGCCTTGAACTCTTCGTGTAGAGAATGCAGTTTATGTGCTCACCAAGGTGTTTTATTGGCTGTGACTTCTTTCTGAAGTTAAGTAGTGACAAAGGTTACTTTTTTGCAGATTGTAAAATTTTGGGTGAAAGAGTTAACCCGCGAGAGAGGCTATACGGATCAAATGGTGGAAGATGCAAATGCTGTCTTATTTACTTTCGGGTCGTACCGGTTAGGGGTAAGCAAGAGTTTACATCAACTCCTTTGTCATCTATCCCTTCCGGATAATCTGTGAGAAGCTTAGTTCTCAAAACCAGGATTCGTTTCTTCTTTAATGTTAGTGGAGGGGGAAATCATACGAAATAGATCCCGGTTTAAGAGATGAATTACAGAATTAGCATTCATGGGGGCCGTACTTTTTAGGTAACAAATGATATGTTCATGTTTGAGTGGGTAGTTATGTTGAACACGATTGATGGAGTGATGACGATACGAGTTCAGACACTTAAGACAGCATTGAAGGCACAAAGTCCTGGTGGCAAAAGATGGATTAGGATTGCAGTTTCTCTGGTCTAAATGTAGTTTGATGTGTAATTTATGACTCTCTAACTTTTTGTATGGTTCTTGAGGTATTTTCCATTATGTAAGGTTGCAATTAAGCCATTAACTTGCAGGTACATGGACCTGGTGCTGACATGGACACCTTGTGTGTCGGGCCTTCTTATGTGAATAGAGAGGTGATGGAATCTTCCTATTGGTTATTTTCTGTGGTGGAACAGTAGCACCTTGTTAGAGACTCTGCTAATGTTTCCATTTCATTCCTCAGGGAGATTTCTTCATTATATTGCATGATATTTTGGGTGAAATGGAAGAAGTTAGTGAACTTCAACCAGTTCCCGATGCCCATGTCCCTGTAATGAAATTCAAGTTCCAAGGAATATCGATCGATCTCCTTTATGCCAGTATCTCTCTTTTGGTTGTTCCAGAAGTAAGTATGTTTTATATATTTATCTTCCATCTGTTGTACGTTTCTTTTTAATTTTTTGAACTCAAGCAACCTTTATCCAATAATATGTGGAGACCACGCTTTTATTTTATTTTTATTTTTTTTGGAGGAGGAAGAGGGGCAAGGTTCCGGAGTGCTGGGGCGTCAAAAGTATAGCGGGAGTGGGGTGGGAGCAGGCGTGGGTGCAAGGTTCTTGGGTGGGAGCGGCACTGCAACTATCTAGATGGCCGCTAAGTAGTTCAGGCACTTCTATGAACGTGTTTGACGAAACATGGGCCTGCCTATAACGAGAACTTTTTAACTGTGCTACACGCGTATTACAAGCATTTTTAAGGAGAAATTCTGCTCATGTTCTAGGAAATTGTATCTAAACACCTTGGTGATCTTCAAGACAATGTGCCATTATCTACACTGTTGCTATGAATCAAGCCTTTAGTGGGATTTCTCACAGTGAGAGAAGAGTAAAGTTGTGAAGGAAAAGCTAAATAAGGAGTTCGTCTCCATATGCCAGCAAAACTCCAGAAAACTGGTTGAAGTGGTCTTGTAGGGTTGTAAACAGGTGCTATACAGGTGCAAATAGGCTGTGTTTGGCGCGCGGGATAACAGCTCCGGATAGGATAATGGTAATCTTATCCAACAGTTGGCGACGCATTTAGGGGCGGATAACTAATCCGTTGGACTGCTTTTAGCCCACTGGAGTGGGATAATTCTGTATATTGGGGGGTGGGGTGTTATTACTTTTATCCTAACCACTTGGGATAAAAAACAGACGGGGAGAGGACAAAGAAAGCATTGCATCACCGACCGCCAGCACAGCACCTGCCGCTGCGGCACCCATCGCCGCCCGCCCTTCTTTGCCGACTGTCTCAGTTTCCTGAGTAACTCCTGTTTGTTCAGGATCGTGTTAGGCTGGTTACTACAGATGGTTGGGTTTGTACAGTCTTTTTAGGACAAGAGGTATGAATCAAAAAGCACAGAAAATATCTTATGGCGGTGAGCGGTACTACGATAAAAAAGCACAGAAAGGATCTTATGGCGGTGAGCGGTACTACGTTAAGCAGGCTCTCCTTTGAAATCAGTTGTCACCTGTAACCCGAAAGCTAGACCAATTCAGGTAAGTAGATTCCATTTCAACTTCTTACAATGTATCTGAGCGATAACGAGGTGGTGGTCGACGAAATCAGCAGTTGGTGGTGGTTGAGGAAACTGGCGATTGGTGGTGGATGGGCAATCTGCGACTGCTGTGGCGATTGGCTGTGTGGTGTTTAAATTCTGGGATGGTGGTTGTCCGATGATTGCAATGGTGGTTGTTGATGCTGACGTGATGTGTTGATTGTGGTAGTGGTGTGGTGTTAGGTTTTGTGTGGCAGTTGCTGCTGGTGGTGAAGGTTGGGCTTCGTGGCGGTGGGCAGTGATGGTGGTTTTGGGTTTGCAATAGGGTGGTGTTGCAGGTGGGCCGTTGCAGTGGTGGTTGTGGTTATTGTGTGTAGGCTGTTACAGTGGTGGTTGGGGTGTTGGGCTATTGTAGTGGTGGTTGGGTTGCAGGTGGGCTATCGTCGATGGTGTTGGTCGTGGGCTGTTGTAGTAGTGTGTGGATGCTGTTAGTGGTGTGTGGTGGGTTTAGGGTGGTTGTGGGTTTAGAATGTGCTGCCAGTGGGGAAGGCGGTAAGGTAATATATCTGATCCTTTTCCGGCCTATGATCCAAACGCAGGATAGGATTTATATCATCTTCGGCTTTATCCGACTGCATAAGTTATCCGGGCTTGACCATATCCTTTCCTTTCTGCCTGTGTAATCCTGCGCACCAAACGCAACCATAGAGTATAAAAAAATCCGTATCTGCCTTGTGCATCAGGATCCGAATTGGGGGGATTTAGGATGGACATAAATTTTATGCCCTTATCAAACAGATATTAAGTGGATTGAATGCAGGCTTTATCAATCTCGTGTCCGTATAGAGGCGGATATGTTTTAAAGGAATACAGCTACTGACTGACCAAATAGATGCTTCATAATTTATGCATTAAACATATACGGGTGTGAACAATATTCAGATTTTCGGCTATTCATTTATGGCCTTAGGTGTATGCACTCGAATATACATGTACATTTAGTCGTTATCAATGTTGCTGTTTCTTTATGCAAGCGTCCTACTTGTATTGATTTTCATTTTGACTGAGCGATATGTCTGTTGTCCATATTTCTGCTCTCTTTTGTTATATGGGCCTTTTAAAGCTTACACACATTTTGTGCATGCGGAAGAAAGTTAAAAACAACTTTGATCTATGTGGTTAAGTAAAAAAGTAGATGTTTTTTTTATTCTTATGCAGTCATCAGACGTTGAAATCAACCTCTCTCTTGATTAGGTAAACAATAAACCAGCCTTTATTCTTTTAGGACACTACTATGGACTTTATCTTTTTGCCCCTGCTGTCAGAAGGACTTGACCCTGCTGTCAGAAGGACTTGATGAGCCATTGCTGGAATGTGACCTGCTCCCTATTCGTCCTTGCTTTGCTTCCCGTCAGTACGTCGGTCACCGTCGAATGGGTCAGAGGGAGGGAGGGAGGGACCGTCCCCTACACAATGTTGTGGATGGTGAAAGTTTGGGCCCTTTGTGTTGCCAACTTAGTCAACCACAGATGCCTTGGTATTATGCTTGTGAAGGACAACTGGCACGGCTTTCAAGTGGGTGTTTGCGGGATAAGTTGGATCAGATTGTCCAGGCTGGTTAGACAATTGAGAAGAATTTTAGACTTTCAGGATCAGGTTGCATGACGAAAACTTGGTTTAGAAGAACAAAACTTGCTTCTGGTTGGTGAGAGTATCACAACTTGTTAATGGAATTTATAGCATGGTTTGCACCCCTTAAGAGGAAGGTGGAGGTTCAAAACTAAGTATTTTCTAACAGAAATATATATTCCATTTGTTAGGAGTGAAGAGGGGCAATCCATTGCAATTGAAAACTGCTAATTTATGTGATGGCCAACCGTTGCTTAGGGGTTCATATGACAAGGAACAGGTATACTAGTACGTGTACAGAAAGTAGCCTAGTTAAAGTCTGGACTGCAGTGACACGATTGGACCTAAATTATCAAAAAGCAGTGTTTATCAGCTGTAAACATGTTCAAGTTTTTTAAGAAAGTCTGGACAACATGAGTTTTGGCTTGCTTCATCCATAGGTTGACTTACATGTGAAAGTGTGCTGAGGTATAGGGCCCAATCACCAGGACGAATTATCTATCAGCTGTTTTCCTTAGGAGAAATGAGGAAGATGGGTGGAGAGGGGTTGGGCGGTGTTTGTTGGAGAGAATGGGAGGATTCCAATGAGGAGAGAGAAGAGACTAACTTGTTATGGGTTTATGCCCACTTGATTCCCTTAAGTGAATGGAACCCCGGAGAAGAGACTAATTTGTTAGGGTCTTATGTCTGTTCGATTTCCCCTTTGTCGTTATATTATTTGCCAATTTCTTGCGAGAGTGAAAATTTATTCCGTTCTTAGCGGGTGCTTTGCCGCAAGTTCTACATTTCAAACTGCAGCATTTAGTTTCAGGTTCAGACTCCCACCAGCATATATCAGAATTTTTGGAGTTCTTAAGGCACAATCGGTGTACTTTTGTGCTCTGTTTCTAATCTCATATTGAACTCCATCTTCTTTGATGAGCTAGGCAGCACAGACACGGACAGTGCGTCCGACACCGGACGCCAATCGGGACACCAAACACCGCAATATTCAAAACACCAGATTTTGGACACCACAGAATTTTTAATCTATTTTTATTGTGTGTGCGTGTTTATTAAGTTTCAAGTGCATTCTACATCTAAAATAGTAATACCTAATTTATAACCATGATACAAGTGACTCAAAAATGCAATACTTAAATCCAACATAGTACAGGATAAACTACTCCAGTCCTACGAAGTCTTACAAAGTGATGCAAACAACATCCATTTCTGCACTTAGTTCACTAACTTCTTTTGCATCCATTTTTGAAAGCAATGAACGGGCAAAAAAAATCAAATTGAAGGAGCTGAATATATCTTTCAAACGACATGAGAAAGAAAGACGTTATCGTGTCTTAATCGTTGAGACTTGACAGAGGCCTCTGCAACAAGGAAGAAGGGAAAAGAAGAAAGAGCTGAGAAAGGAAGAAGAAGGGTACCTCTGGCTGGAATCCGGATCCAGTGAGATGCTCAGTCCTCCGTCTTCTTTGTCTTGAAGCCCTTTTGGTTAGGTAGACCCTATAGCACCTAGGTATAGCCGCATAGAAAAAGAGAGAGTTTTGTCGATCTAACTTTAGGGGTTCGCTTAAAAGTTAATTTCCAAGAAAGCCGCAGATTTTCCAAATATTACACATTTATCCATGAAGTAAGTTTGAAATATTATATTTTGGCCCATACGTGTCCACACTCCTTTAAGAAGTGTCCGACACGGTTGCCAATGTTTAAAAAAAGAAGAAATCAGATGCCTTTGAGGTGTTCAACACGGTGAAGTATCGGGGTGTCGGTAGGTGTTGGCTGTGTTACATGGACTAGGTTCGAGTGTACAGGTCGGATACGTGTCCAGGTGTCGGTTCCATCTAATTTTATGAAGCACACGACACAGGACACTGCAAATTGTTCATATCTATTAGTACGTTTTAGTTCTTTCCAAGGTGAAATGGTGTTTTATGTGACTGCGTGGTTAATTGAGAACTTGTCTTATCTTAAAGCAATAACGAACTACAGGAAATACTATGAGATAGTGTTCTTAATGGCATATCCAATGAGATGTGGTCGGACACACCCCATACCCATGTCCAAGTGTCAATTGTCCGACGGGTACTTCACGCATTTCGAAGAGTCCATGTAACTTAGTGTCGGACACAATACCTCGACCCATATGAGATGTCGGTGCTTCCTTGTTGATGAGGCCTGTGTCTGAGACTAACTTTGGTTGTCTGAAGTTCATTGTTGGGTCATTGAAAATATTTAATTTACCATAAGTTGCATTGCGTCTTCTTCCCCTTCTATAGTGAATAATGTTGATGATTAGTTACGCACTTGGAAAAGTTTGCCAAGATTCCAGCACTTCCCAAATTTTTGTTGTTGCTTTGTAAGTATAGTCATTGGTTCCAAGAGGGATTCTGAAATAGCAAAATATGGTGGTGTATTAGTGTGACCCTTGATATTTACGTATGTGTTATAATCGTTCTCTTCCATTTGCAAGCTTGGGAGGAACTTTAGAGTTCTCTTATTATCTTCCATGTGTAAGATTGGACGCAACTTTTTTTCTTAGACTATGTATTTGTGGATCTGCAATCTTAATATATAGTAGTCCCTGGTTCATTATGGATACAACTCTACATCTGATATTGCTTGCATTCAGCTCCATATTTTATAATTTCGGAGCTAATGTGTGGACAGGACTTGGACATATCACAAGGCTCTGTGTTGTGTGATATTGATGAGCAGACTGTGCGCAGTCTTAATGGATGCAGGGTTGCAGATCAAATTCTTAAACTTGTTCCAAATGTAGAGGTGAACAGATGTTATATTTACCTTCATTAATTTGATGATTTTATGTTTTGAGTTTTGACAGTTACTTTGTCATCTTGGAAATTCTAGTACTTCTGCACTACGCTGAGATGCTTGAAATTTTGGGCGAAAAGGCGTGGTGTTTATTCCAATGTAAGATAAAATTGAGTTTTTTAATGTTAATTCCTTAACTTATTACTAGCCCCTGCACCCCACAGAAATTCTTAGGTGGGGATCTGCTGTGGGGTGACAACTGATAAGAGCATGGCCGCGTGGCTGCAGACTACTGGGTCTGCAATGTGGAGATTTTTACTTTGTGCAACCATGTTTCAGTGGCGTGCTCTTATTAGTCATCACCACTACATGGTGTTGATAATGTGGTGGGGACTCCTCTGGCAAGAACTTCTCCCTCCCCCGCCCTGAATTAGCATTTCACATCTTCTCTGTTTCTCATGAATTAGGTTACTGGATTTCTTGGCGGTGTAAATTGGGCTCTTTTAGTTGCTCGCGTGTGCCAGCTTTATCCCAATGCAATCCCTAGTATGCTTGTATTTCGATTTTTCAGAGTTTATACTCAATGGCGCTGGCCTAACCCTGTGATGCTGTGCCCAATTGAAGAGGAAGAACTCGGGTTTCCAGTATGGGATCCTCGTAAGAATCCGCGGGATAAAACTCACCATATGCCAATCATCACGCCAGCTTACCCTTGCATGAACTCTAGTTACAACGTGTCAACGAGTACTCTCCGTGTTATTGTCGACCAGTTCCATTTTGGTAACAGGATCTGTGAGGTAAGACTTAATGCATTTAAATTGGTATTTTTGATGCCTGCCATCCCCTCTCCTGTAATGGTCATCCTTCGTTCTTAGTTACTGTTGCCTTTCTGTTTTTCTGCATTCAGGAAATTGAGTTGAACAAGACGCATTGGAGATCTCTGTTTGACCCCTATCTTTTCTTTGAGGCATACAAAAACTACCTGCAGGTCGACATTATTGCAGCAAATGTTGGTGATTTGCTAGCTTGGAAAGGGTGGGTGGAATCCCGGCTCAGACAACTTACTTTGAAGGTAATGCTATGCCTGTCTGGTATATTTTTTTTCAATTGACTTTAAGCATTAACTGATTAATAGCAATGATTTCACTTCTCATCTACGCTTTGCAAATGGCCCTTTGCAGATAGAACGGGATACATATGGGATGTTGCAATGCCATCCTTATCCAAATGAGTTTGTGGACATATCGAAGCCTTGCCCACATTATGCCTTTTTCATGGGCTTGCAAAGAAAAGAGAAAGTTAGGGTTCAAGAAGGGCAGCAGTTTGATATACGAGAAACAGTGGACGAGTTCAAGCAAGAGGTAAACATGTACATGTTTTGGAAACCAGGAATGGATATATATGTCTCTCACGTTCGTAGGAAGCAAATTCCAGCGTATGTTTACCCTGATGGGTATAAACGGCCACGATCTTCCCGGCACACAAGCCACCAAACTTTTAAGGTTCCCGAGGAAGGTGCTGAAGGCTTCAGGTCTCCGTCTACAGAAAGGCAGCCGAAGAGGAAACATGACACTGAAATGGGTGACGTGAAGCCGGACAAATCCCCAAAGCAGGCCTCTGTTAGCCCTCAAATACATGGCTCTGTTTCTTCGGAAAGTGGTTCGAGTAGGTCTGGTGGAACTTGTAGGGTCAACGTCAATAAGGAGATTAAACTTGAGCTTTTGGCGGATAGTAGTCTTGAAGATACTGTGGGGGATAAAGGAACTATGGGTGTTGTTTTTCCACAGGGTGAAACTGATGATAATAAACTTAGCCAGAGGGTGCTTGTTCCTTGTGAAGTAACTGGTACTAGGACTATGGAAACATGTCAGATTGGACTAAATGATATTCTCGATGCCGAGTATCCCAGGAGAATGCTGAATCAGGAGGATAATGGACAGGTTGTAGAACCATGTAACCGGACAGGTGGAGCAGCAAGTAAAGGAAGGTCGTATGGATCAGATTCCAGTATTCAAAATCTCACTTGTGAGGTGAGTCTCTTGGCTTGAGGATTTTGGATTTTGGATTAGGAATCATAGCAGATGACTGAAAACAGTGGAGTTTTGAAGATAGTGAGAGCCAAGGATATACTTGCAGGGTGAGGTGCACGTGGCGGAGTTAAAGTCACCACGGGGAAATGGATGTTCAAGTGGGGTCAGAGCATTTAGAAATGGCTTAGAAGAAGAATCAGAGGTTTGTGCACTCAGTTCCTTGTCGGGTTCATTTAACTTCAATGCCAGTTTATGCACTGGTTCGCTCATTCATACTTATTTCCAAGTAAAAGTGTCACTCTGAGAGAAACCAAAGTCCTCTAAATTTGTTCAAGAAACCACAAACCATAGTACTACAAGCACGCAAGCATGTGGAGCCTAGTTCATGGGCCCAAAGTACAATTCTAGAAGACTATGGAGCCTACTTCGTGGCCTACTGTAGGAGTCTATAAGACCAGAACCAAATCAGATACCTGATGATTAGATCAGTGCCTGATTTGATCCTTTCCTTTAAATGCTGTTTTGTTTTGCCTGGACCTTTTTGCTGTTATTGTTCGCAGCGTTTTCTGATTACTCATATTTTGAATATTTGCTCCGACAATCTCGCTACCGGTGCATATTTGGTGGTTGGTACTGCATCTATTAACCTGCTATTCACTTGCCATATGATGCATCTAGAATTGACTTCTCTCTAATTGTCCCCATAGTAGTTTTGAATACCAACTTCTACTTGATGTACGCCTTCCATTCTTGTTGTACAGCCAAATACTGCCCTTGGGATCGTGAAGGAGTCTCAGGATGGGGCAAGTGCTGAATCTGCACAGCAGCCAGTGATAAGGCATGTGTATTCTAAAACCCCCAGAGTTTTGAATGAATGCGTGTTATCTATATGTTCTCTTGTTTTGTTGTCTGTGTTTTCTCTCCAAGCAGGTTGAGTCTGGAATCAACAGCTTAAATCTGGAAGATGATATATTCAGTTGATATTTGTCAAGCGGTGAGATGGGCAGTTCATCTGGCTGGTGCCAGATGAATTGCCAGTTTTCAATCGTGGTCCTTGGGGTATGCAAAGTCGGAGCTGGGATCAGATGGGGAGATCTGTTTGCATTTGGCCATTCAGAAGGGTGATTTATGCAACGATGTTGAAGTCGGCACCTAGGCCACTTGAAAGAGAACTTTGCGCATCTCTGTGTTTGTATTTGGTCATTTGAACTCGCGCAAAAGGAAAAACCGTGTGAGAAAAACAAAGAGAAAAGAAAGGCGCTTCTGAGGTGGATAAGGAGGCCAGTACTTTTAGACTGAGATGCATTTTACGAGTTGTAATGGATTTCACCCCATCTTCCTACTCTTTCTGGGCTCTGTTTAACCTTTTTTTTCATGGTTTTTGTGTCATTCACGCTTTCGCGTTGCTGTTAGTGTTTGTAGCGTGGCAAACTCGGTATAACCATCCCAATGTATCCTGCGTTGAAATATGTCCAAGTGAAATAGTGTCATGAACTCGGTTTGGCGGCCATTTTCTTTGGTTTTATTTTCGTGTTTTCAGAAAAGAGCGACTCCATATTTGTCCTTTAACTTTGCATGTCTAACCCAATTGGTCATTTTTTCCTTTTTAGTACTCCTTTAACCCAAAAACGGATTCGACGGAACTTTTTGTCCATTTTGCTGATGGTAAATGTTAAAGTGGACTATGCTTAACCATCCTAAAAGGGTGAGACCGTAGTTCAATTAAGAAGGCAGAAGAACATATCCTTCTTCTGAATAGGCGTACCACAAACCCGAACAGCACATTCCCTCCCCTCCTTTCCCCTCAGTTTTAGCGGGTTATGTTCTTTGCCAAAGTTTGGTTTCACAATAAAGCTTAGAAGATCTGATTAAGTAGCCGTTCCAGTTCAACCTATTTCATAATACGAAGAAACAATTGGGTTCCCGATCAAAGGCCATACAACCAATAACCTGATTTGCCCACTGTCATCCATCAGTGAAATAATCCAAATTGTCCGTTTTCTCAAGTAAAATCTGCGCCTTCTTCTCCAACCAAGTTGAAGGATCCCCCTGTTGACACCGCCAGTCATCACTGCTACGAGCACAACCATACGAAGCACCAATACTAACAATAAACATCCAAACCTTCCACAAAATACCAAGCTGACCATCAGCCACATAATACGAGCACCACCGCCCTGAACCACAAACATTTGTGTCGTATCAAAACTACAAGACAAGAATTAGTTAAACAAAATATGGATCTATCAAATTCAAATTAAGGGTTGCACCACTTTGTGGTTTTATACAAAATAAACGTAAAATTCTCTAATTCGATCTTCGATTTGGTCACGACCAAAGAGCTGAAATAGCTTGATATTGAACGTGGATTTTTGCTTCTTCAATCTTCGCGGATGAAAGATCGTGGAAGCGGTGCTTGATCGAGGGCTTCAAGGCTTTATCCCGAACAACTGCGACAGTCCTTATCTTGTGGAATTACCTAAGTTGAAGAGGAATGTCTTCTTAATTTTAGAATGGACGGGAGATCGATCTTCGCGTCTAGAAAGTGTTCGATTGAAGAACGACACTAGATTATTGAATATTATTCGTCAAATGAAGCACAAAGTGTGAGATGACAGAGCTTCGACAAAGCTTTGACTTTGATTGAAGAGGCCATGTCGTCCTTGTTATTTACCCCAAGCCCTCTATTTAGATGCAAGACAGTGAGCTTAATTCTAGAAAATCCATGGTTTGGGCTATGATTTGTAATTAAAAAGATTTCTTGCCCCCTTTGATTTAATCAGAATCTCTTAATTAAATGGATTCTTATTTCCATTTAATTTAGAAATACTTTCTTTAAGTCAAAGTTGACTTATTTGACTTGTATGATAGTAAGCCACACTTGTGCTAGACCAAATAATTTTATTTGGACTAGTTCTTCTAGCTTGAATTTGGATTGAGCCTAGGGATGACAATTTGACCTGCACCCGACAGATATCTACCCTGCACCGATCCTATAGGGAGAGTATGGTATTTAAATGCTAAACCCCGCAACAGGTGCGGGTCGGGTTTGGTATCTAGTATAACCGCCCTAGTATCCACCTCGCCCTGCTATAGTATATGTTTTAACAAAACCCTAAATCTAATTCTAAGATGCAATCCTAGCCGTTTATTTGGTCTTATATATTAGTTCACCAAAGCGCCACCCATCATTTCTCTCTCTTCTTCTCCTATCTTCTCTGTCGCCGCCCACTCACCCACTGCGCCTTATCTCTGTGTCACCGCCAGACAATCAACTCCTCCACGGATCACCTACTCCACAGACCCCCTCACCCTTTCACCCGTCCATCGTTCATGACATCGGAACAGAGATATCGTCCAAGGCCGCTGATCGATCCCGAAAGATGATGTACTCAAAGAAGCTACAACAACCTTAAAAACAAACCTCAGAAAAGACTTCTATCTTCAAAGATCGCGAAACTCTTTAAGTTGCAGGTTTGTTGTGTGGTGTATTAGATCTAGGTATCTTTAGTTTTTTCTTGGATCTTGTTGGGTATGTTTATGCTCTTTAGTGATTGACATTGGTGTGGTGGCCACCGGTGGCTTCTGGCTTGACGGTCGTTGTTTCAGGAAAAAAAATAAGTTATTTCGGGGCAGATTAGGGTGGGATCGGATTTTTTAATGGTTCGGGGAGCGGGGATGCTATTCCCCTTGCTTGACCCGACGGCGGGACGGAGTCAGATTTGTTTATTGGGGGTGCCGGGGCGGGTACGGATTTCATAAGATCCGCATCCGACCCGCCTATTGCCATTCCTAATCTAGCCCATCATTTTGTTTGACTCCATTTCAGCATCTTGGCCCGCATTTTTGGTGATATTGAAAATTTGACTAGTCACTAAAATTATTTATTGAACGGCAAAATTATAATTTAGAGTCTACAAATTGCACCCACTTCAAGGTTTGTGCGGTACTCCTTTTTTATTTTTTGTCAGTAATGTTGCAAGGCTTGAGGTAATCGTGTCATTTTTTTTGTTCGTGGAAATTTGCTGGCTTGGGCCTACCTACGCGGCACCTGTGAACTTGGTGATAACCCAAGGCCTACCGCCATTATTGATGTGAGGTAGTGGAGATTTAAGGTTTCGTGCCTTTACATAGCAAGCTCCAAACTACAAGCTACAATGTCTCGACGAATGTGGCATTCCAACAAGAACGTTGGTGATCAACAAGCCCATTGATCATGTTAGTGTTTCCATCATCGGTGGCTGTATGCTCTCATATAGTTTAATTTACGCCGGATATGAATTCTTTACTTTTTTTTCCTTAAATGATAACCGTTTACTGCCCCTTTTTTTAACAGGCTCAAGTCGCTGATATGCTATTGAGTGCAATGCTAGTGAAACAGGTGTACAAGACTTGCCACTTATCAGGCTATTCTGAAGATCCGCTTGACATGACTCACCTTCATGGGCAAAGTCCTCTGCTGACGGACACTTTTGACACGACTAAGACGACTCTGCATTTGAGTGCATTGAGGGTGTACTCGACGGAAATTGCATTTGGGCTTGCCTTCTCTGCATGTTCTTTAGTTGACCTGCACTTTCCGTGTTGAAAGTGTGCTTGACTTGACTTACAATTAGGCTTGGTTTCTTTATATGTTCTTTAGTTGACTTGCACTTTTCGTGTCGAAGTTCTGCTCGAAGTGACTTGCAATCGGGCTTGCCTTCTTGGCATGTTCTTTAGTTGGCTTGCATTTTCCATATTGATAGTGTGCTCCATAAGACTCGCATTTGCGCTTTCCCTCCTTCACATAGCTTTTTGTTGACCTCCACTTCCACCAGACGAAGACAGTTTTAAGTTTCATCGTATCAAAAATGTGTTCAAGAAGACTTGTAATGGGACTTAACTTCATTTGCAGAGTCCCTTGTTGACCTGCATTCCCACAAGTTGGAAGTGTGCTCGACGGGATTGTAGTGGGACTTGTCTTCCTTTACACAATTCCTTGTTGACCTGCATTCCTACAATTTGGAAATTTGCTCGAAAGGAATTGTAGTTGGACTTGCATGCCCTTTGCATAGTCTTTTGTTAACCTGCGCTTTCTTAAGACCTAAAGATAGATCTGTATTTAAACGCATTCCTTGTGCTTGGCATGACAGACTAGTTAACCTCAAGACTTGGTTAAGGATTGCCGCTTTCATTTATTTATTCTTTTTTTGTGACTAAGAGATTGTCCCTTTTAGGTGTGACCTAACTCAGAGCAAAACTCCAAGCTGTCTACAAGGGGATCAAGTCAATAGACGTAGTTCAAGTATGAAATGATATTTTGTGTGCCTTATGCAGTTTTAGCTTGTGCTGGCAAAGAGCATTGATGGTGCAGTTTAGGCTCGTGCTAAGCAGTGTTGCTCATGCAGTTTAAGCTCATGCCAAGGAACATTGCTCTTGCAGTTTAGGCTAATTATGAGGAGCTTTGGCTTTGATTTTGGCCTTCATCTCGGACGTCGAGCTTGACAAAATGAAGACAACTTAAAGCTAGATGAAGGGTTTCAGAGCTTGACCTTTAAATGCATGATTTGATTTCAGCCTCCAATTTCGTGCTCAGAGCTTTGATCAAGAGAAGACTGTGAGAGTTTTAATTGAAAGATCTTAGAGCTTGATCTTCAACCAGATGTGATCGAATGTAGACGACTTGACTTGGACCTTTTTTTTAATACCCAAGGGCTATAAAGCTTAATCTTTAATATGAATTTAATGCATCTCAGTGAAGGCCTGACCTTTTTACAGTTTGAGGGGATTCAAAGGGATGCTGAGTCTTTCGGGAGATCTTTGGATTCCCCCAAAATGGAGGCCTTAGGCAATTTGTTCTTTTGCCGCTGATAAGAAGCTTAAGAGACTACATACCGAAAGATGACAAAAAGGGCTATTTGATTCTTCAACTTCCTCAACTAGATGGATTTTTCCCTTTCTAGACAAGTCCATATTAAGTGTGAAGCACTTTTCGATTGGACGGCTGATCAGATGATGTTACCTTTAGTATCTCAGCTCCTTAACATGTCTTGCTTCCTCTGTGCATTCAAACTTAGGCAGATCAATAAGCTTATATTCGAGTAAGAAGTCTAGTATCCCTAGGATTTCTGAGTTTGCAAAGGGATAGACTTTTTGTTCTATCTCTTTCAACCTTGGCCATTGATTTTCTCTCCCTTGAGGCTGACTTTTCTGCTTGTCCTCTTTCTTTATTTTATGGGTTAATTACAAAACTGTCCCCTGAGGTTTACAAGCATCTGCACTTTACTCCCAGTGTTTATAACTTTTGCAATAGTGTCCTCTGAGGTTGACAAAACCGTTGCAAACAGTTGCAAAATCGAACAACCGTTCATATTCGGCCATTAAGTCCGCATGTGCACAGCACACGCAGTTTTGGCATGGGTAGATCGGTCCATTCCTTACTAAAACCCTCTAAAAACCCTAAATATTAATTATTCTCCTATCTCTCTTCTCTTTCTTCCTCTCTTACCCTAAATCCCCAAGCAATACTGCCAGTTCTACCATCTTTTCGAAGTCCAAAACCTTATGCTTTTTCACCGGCGGCAAATCAATCTTCAGCGACAGCTTCTAATCTTGCTATCTAGACAAGGAAAAATAGGTTTCCGGTATGCTTCTGAAAAGAGTTTGAGATCTATTTAGTTTATTTCTTTTGCCGTCGCCGGAAAAATTACTTGCAGTCAGAAGGAAGCTTGGTGGGTATGGCAAATAACCTCTTCAATTAGGTCAAATTTTACCTTCTTTTGAATTGTATTTATTTGCAAAACGTTTGGATTTTGACATGATTTTCATTATTTACGTGTTCCATTATAGGTGGCGTGTCAACTTCTATCTTTGATAATTTCAAAGTAGACATAAGCTTCGTGAACTCTGTTTCATTTGTTTTTTCGCTTCAAACTGAATTTAGTGGGTGATTAAATTGATGGGTACCGAAAGTTGCTTCTCTTTACTACCTGTTTCAGTTTTGGAGGAGATGGGTTCTGTTAATGACTTCGTGCTTCAAAAACTTGGACTCCCCTTATGTTTCGGCATCGTTGTAAATCTCGATGAAATCGGCTACGTGCTGCCTTTTGTTGCCCTTCCCATCAAACTTTTGGAACTTAGGCGGTTGATACGCGACTTACATCCTCAAGTTGTCAATTCGCTTTGCATAAGGATTCAAATACATGAGATTATCGGAAGATGGTCCTCCGTAATTAAATATGATTGTGTTTCCTATCATGTCTTGCAGCTACTAGACAGATAGGGAAATACAAAGATGGACTTCCTTTCTTTGTTTTCATGTCTGTTGTAAGTGGATGCATCATGATGCTTATTGGTATCATTCTTCTTGGAGGCTTTGTTGACTTTGTCGTGGTTAGGCCCTTCATTGTATTGCGACTCCAACATATTCATGACAATCGCAATCTAGTAATCTTTTTCCTCTACGGTCTTGTTTAGCTTTTCAATGGCACGAGACTTAATGATTAGCTGCTCCTCTACTGACAATGATCCCAAAATCATGACTTGCATGGTCAGGGTTGAGGCTAAATTGTGTGACTCGGAGCGGGCTAGGGACACAAGGTGTTTTGGGCTCCTCGGGGAAGATCCCGATTATGAGCCGGTGTGTGCACTAGATGATGATGGAGGCACTTTGAGATGCATGTTCTCCTCTAACCCCAAGTAGGGGATTTTGGATCTTGACGTCTCTCATTTCTCACAATCTAGAACGACGACCTCCTTAAATTAAATATGTGGCTTGGCCAATGGCTTAGAAAATGGTACCACCGTTCTACTGGGGATAGCGATTTCATCTTTGGCCCTGCTTCAAGTTACTGGCCCGGTAGAGATGTTGATGCCTCTTCTTGTGGCGACACTTTTCACGGCGTTCTCCATTGCTTGAGCCTGCTACACTTTCTTTGGTTCCATTTATATTTCGAAGGTTATTTGAAAATTTGCTAAGAGAGAGATGAGAGGCAGAGTGGTCCTACTGGGCGTGCCAAAAATTTGTACACACAAGTGTCTAAACTGTAAGCCAAGAAATAATTGCACAAAAGCTAATTTATCGAACTTAAATTAAGGGTTACACGACTCTGTGATTTCTACACAGAACAAATGTAAGATCCTTTTATGCCATCTCCAAATGCGTCACGACCCAATGGCTGCTGGAATAGCTTGATTTTGAAACGTGAATTTTGGTTTCTTCAATCTTCGCAGTTGAAAGATCGTCATAGGGGTACTTGATCAAGGACTTCGAGGCTTTAGCCCGAACAAGTGCAGCTATCCTTGACTTGTAGAATCACCTAAGTTGAAGAAGAATTTTTTCTTGATTTTAGATAAAGAAAAATCGATATTTGTGTCTTAGAAGTGCTCGACTGTGGGACGACACTAGAATAGTGTGTATTATTCTTCAAATGAAAAGTGTGAAATTACAGTGTTTCGACAAAGCTTTGATTTTGATTATAGGGATCCTGTGTGTCCTTCTTATCTACCCCAAGCCCTCTATTTATAGGTAACGTAGTGAACTTAATTTAGAAAATCCATGATTTGGACTTTGACTTTGTAATCAAAGAGGTTTTTTTGCATCCTTTGATTAATAAGAATATCTTAATTAAATGGATTCTTATTTCCATTTAATTTAGAAATACTTTCCTTATGTCAAAGTTGACTTATTTGATTTTTACGGTAACAAGACCACACTTAGGCTAATCCAAATAATTTTATTTCGGCTAGTTCTTCTAGTTTAACTTTGGATCGAGCCCATCATTTTGTTTGACTCCGTGCCAACATCTTGGCTTGAATTTTTGACAATGTTGAATATTTGACTATTCACTAAAGTTATCTTTCATTAACCGGTAAGTAATTTTTAGTGTCTACAATCTCATTTTTCATGATCGTCGCTAGCACCTATCACCACCATCATTATAATCAAACCCATTGACCACGAAACACCATGACTAATTCACAACACTAGGGAGCTGGTTGTGATGTTGTTGAGCTCAACTTTTAGGGCCGAACTTTGGGGGGTGCTCGCCACACATGAGTCATAATCAGTGGTGTTGTTTTGAGTCGTGGTGCGGGTGGGATTGTTAAAGGTGTTTTGGGCCCAGTATGTGATCTCGCCATCTTTTGCGGTAGAAGGGACGATTGGCTACATATTATAATACGTTTCCTTTCATGCCCATTCAAAATGGTCATTTTCCTATCACATGTGGCTTATTTGTTTGTAATTTCAAAGAAAATGGACTGAAGATTTGAAAATGCTAAGTTTTAAAGAAAAGAAACAACTAGGTTATGACGCAAAGTTAAAGGGGCAAATAGGGAAATACTCATTTGCGACAAATATGTCTTCTCGGATATAAATATATGTAGTAATTATTTCGACACCATCTTTCAAACTACAAAAGTAATTAATTTTAGTTTTGACACCGCATTAAACGGGAATGCCTATTTTAACAATTCATATGTTTGCTCAAACCTTATTTGTCGCTAAAAATTATCATGAATAGTCTATAACATACTTTTTAGTGATATAAATGAAGGTATGGACAAGTATAAGCGAAAGCAAATGCTCCCCGCATGAAAAGGTACGAGAGCTTCTCTATATTGCTTGAATATCACTTTGATATCTATAAGTCAAATGTGCGCAGGGGTGGAATGGGGTGGGATTTAGGGGGGAGGGGGGGGGGGGTGTTGAATAGTATTTCAGTTTGGTACTTTTGAGATTAGAATTGAAAAATAGTGATCAAAATAGGGAAAACTTAAAACATGATGACGAAGATAAAAAAATCGGTAACCAAACTGGCAACTGTAGCGTTTGCTACAATTCATATCCTTATCTTGTTTGGTCTTTAAACTAACAACTGTAGCGTTTGCTATTCTTAGCCTTGTGCTTCTAAATTAATCCCACATTAGTGACATATAAGTCATTTTTTTGGTTTAAATTGTAGAACTGAATTTAAAAAATAAGGAAGTAGTTACAAAAGCAGGGTGTCTCATAGGTGGCTACACCAAAAGAAACAATTCCATTATCTAAAACCCTGTAGGACTAAACTAGTGGCTTTAAGTCGCAGAATCCTAAGCTACACTACAAATTTAAAAGTAACATCTGAATAACTCATTCAGATGGATCCATATACATCGTAAAAAAGTAGGCTTTTTTTCATTTTTTGAAACTATTACAACAACGAGAATCTATGTAAGCAATCCCATGTATCTTGCAGAATCTGTGAGTTGCATATCGTGCATCTCAGCAATCCCATCTTACAAATTCTCTCGTTAGAAGACACTTGAAGCTCATTTTCAGTTATTTATTTGAAGCTAGCATATAAGTCATTTTACGTCCCAAACCTTCATTTCTTTTTCCAACCACCATTAGTTGCCATCATTACCCACCCTTTCTCCGCTCTATACCATCCCTCCAATTCAGAAAATATGATCCCACATTTCTCTTACCCAACTTACCTCTCTCCCAACTTCAACAGTGAAACCGTTTCAATATCATTCTAACTCATATGTGGAGACATTGTTATCACTCAACTTTTATTTTACTCTACCTCCTAACGAGTTCGGTTTGTTGTAAAGATGTTGCATAGAGTACATGTTAGAATTTATATCATTCATCTTGACCCCATAATCAAGATCATTAGAATCTTACAATAACATAAAGATAAGAATGATAAGGTTACGAACTCACCGGAATCGAAGGAAGCCATAGATTACCAAGAGTTTTATTCCGATGATGAAAGAACGCCAAGATGCGGAAGCGAACACGTATCCTTTGGTATTGATCTTCACTACTCTTCTCTATTCTTGATGATGGAATAGAGTGGTGTATTTTTTCTTTAGTCTAAGAGGCAAATAGTGGCCAAAACATAATAATACCCTAGCCTCCAAGAAGAAAAGATATTTATATAGAGAGAGTAGTGGTATCAACCCTAAAGCCTGCCAAATCTCAACCGTCCATCAAAGTTAAGAGATTAGGGTCTATAAGCCTTTTATACACAATAAATCATTAGTGTATTGGATGCTAAATCAAATAGGCCCATAATGTTATTTAGCCTAATTTAATTAATTAATGTCCAAGTCAAATAATAAGTCAACATTAGTATGACCCGTTAGGTCACTTAATTGGATTGGACCGATCAAATCCAACATTCTCCCACTTGGCCAAGGGTTATACTAATGTCAATGTCTTAAGTTTTGACATAACGAAATTGAACAAAACATCCGTAAGTTAGGCCAAATTTAACAAAAATACTAAAATGAATCGAAGATAGTATATGTGCCTCTCAACGCCACAACACCGTTCTCCGGTTACAATCTCAGAACTTTTGCCAAATATGACAGTCAACAGCTTAATAGACATGAACTGCATCGTTCCATAATAAATAACAATATGAACGAGTTCATGTGATCCTTACACGAGTGTTTGTTTCAGAATACCTCAAATGTGCACTTTTAACGAGAAGTAACAAACCATAATCATAATATCCAGAATCCAAAACATAGGTGATCACAAAAATAAATGTCTCAAATCAAAAACCCATTATCTAAGGAAAAGGCTATCGACCAAACCCATGCTAGCAACATGTTCTCGAAAGAGAGTGGGTGGTAAGCCTTTCGTCATGGGATCCGCCAACATAGCGATCGTACTGATATGCTGAATAGACACTATTCGATTCTAAATTCTTTCCCTCACAACAAGATACTTAATCTTAATATGCTTCGTTCCACCACTTGATTTGTTGTTCTTGGAAAAGAAAACAGCAGCCTGATTGTCACAGAATATCTTCAGTGGTCTCGAAATGGTGTCAACCACTTTAAGTCCCGTAATGAAGTTCTTTAACCATACACCATGACACGAAGCCTCAAAACATGCCACAAACTCTGCCTCCATGGTGTGAGAAGCCACTAATGACTGCTTAGCACTCTTCCATGAAACAGCCCCTTCTGCGAGCATGAAGACATAACCTGATGTGGATTTCAGGGTATCTACACACCCTGCATAATCGGAATCAGAATAACCAATAACCCCAAGGTTATCTGACTTTCTATAAGTAAGCATGAAATCCTTGGTAGCCTGTAAGTAGCGCATGACTTTCTTGGCTGCTTTCCAATGACCCATTCCCGGGTTTATTTGGTAACGTCCAAGCATGCCAACAACATATGCTATATCTGGGTGAGTACAGACTTGAGCATACATAAGACTCCCTACTGCAGATGCAGAGGGAATACGCTCCATTTTGTCTTGCTCCAGTTGGTTCCTAGGGCATTGTAGCAAACTAAATTTGTCACCCTTAACAACAGGGGCAACAGTGGGAGCACAGTTATGCATATTGAACCTTTTCAGAACCTTCTCAATATAGGCTCTTTGGGACAATCCCAATATCCCATGAGACCTATCTCGGTGAATCTCAATGCCTATAACATAAGAGGCCTCTCCAAGATCTTTCATATCAAAATTCTTAGACAAAAAGTTTTTTGGTCTCATTTAACATATGCATATCACTACTAGCAAGTAAGATATCATCTACATACAAAACTAGAATGATAAACGTACTCCCACTGATCTTTAGGTATATACATTGGTCCACTGCATTTTCTTTAAAGCCAAATTTACTAATCACATCATGAAACTTAAGATACCATTGTCTAGAGGCTTGCTTTAATCCGTATATGGATTTCTTCAACATACATTTCATATGTTCCTTGCCTTCAACCATAAACCCTTCTGGTTGAGTCATATAGACATTTTCATGCAAGTCACCATTAAGAAATGCAGTCTTTACATCCATTTGATGTAGCTCAAAATCATAATGAGCCACTAAAGCCATGACTATTCGAAAGGAATCTTTTTTCGACACAGGAGAAAATGTTTCATTATAATCTATCCCTTCCTTTTGAGTGAAACCTTTAGCGACGAGTCTAGCCTTGTATCTTTCGACATTACCTTTAGGATCTAGCTTAGTTTTGTAGACCCATTTACAGCCTACAGCTTTGGCTCCTTCAGGCAAGTCAACAAGGTCACAAACTTCATTTATTTTCATTGACTCTAACTCATCTTTTATGGCCTTAAGCCATTGAGTTGAGTGATCACTCATAATAGCTTTTTTAAAGGATGTGGGATCATTTCCTATGCCTAGATTATAGTCAGCCTCATCTAGGTACACAATATAGTCATCAGAGATGGCTGTCCGTCTCTCTCTTCCTGACCTTCGAAGAGGTTGCTCATTAGCAGGAATTGGAGCAGGATCCATAATAGGGGGCACATCATTAGGTACTACCTCGGGTGCATCATTATTTTCTCTATGAGGTAATGGCGCACCAACCTTTTGGATAACAGGAATATAAACATGATCCTGAATTTCCTCAAGGTTTATTATTCTTGGTGTACAACTCCCACTATATTCAGCATCTTCAAAAAATACTGCATGCCTAGTTTCAACAATTCTAGTGGTATGTGATGGACAGTAAAATCTGAAACCCTTAGACCTTTCAGGGTAACCTATAAAATGATAACTTATGGTCTTGGGATCGAGTTTCTTAGTATGCGGATTGTAGACTTTTGCTTCAGCTAAACAGCCCCACACATGAAAATATTCTAGACTTGGTTTCCTCTGTGCCCACAATTCAAAAGGTGTTTTAGGTACAGACTTACTGGGAACCCTGTTAAGAATATGCACAGCTGTTTTAAGTGCTTCAACCCACAAAAACTCTGGTAGAGTGCTTTGGCATATCATACTTCGTACCATATCCATGAGGGTACGATTTCGCCGTTCAGCTACACCATTCTGCTGGGGTGTACCTGGCATTGTATACTGAGCAACGATGCCACATTCTTCCAAATATAGGGCAAAAGGACTAGGGTTACGACCCGTTTTAGAGAATTTTTCATAATATTCTCCGCCTCTGTCAGACCTTATAACTTTAATCTTTAGGTCGAGTTGATTTTTAACTTCGGCTTTGTAAGTCTTAAACATGGCAAATGAGTCAGATTTTTCATGAATGAGGTAAACATATCCATAACGAGAATAGTCATCAATAAAGGTGATAAAGTATCTATGACCACCAATACCCGGTGTAGGGAAAGGTCCACAAATGTCAGTGTGGATAAGCTTTAAAAGTCCCGTACTTCGAGTGGCACCACGTTTATTGCCTTTTACAAATTTTCCTTTAATACATTCAATACATGTGTCAAAATCTGAGAAATCTAAAGAATGAAGAATTCCATCCTCAACGAGGCGTTCCATTCTGCCTCGTGATATGTGACCAAGACGTTCATGCCACAATTTAGCAGAATTTTCATTCTCTCTTTTTTTCTTACCACAAGTTTTAGCAACTACATCACTCACATTCATTGTTTTCAAGGATTCAGTAAAAGAAGCATTCAAAAGTAATTTGTAGAGGTTTCCCTCCAACAAACCAGAACCAATATCTCTAGAGTAAAGGAAAAGAGAGAAGCCTTTATTCTCAAACTTAAATGAATATCCATAAGCGTCAAGTCTAGAAACAGAAATAAGATTTCTAGTCATACTGGGAACATAAACAGTATCAACTAAATCCAAATTGAAGCCACTCTCCAAAACTAAACGGAGAGTTCCTACAGCTTCAACTTGAGCTTTCTCTCCATTTCCTACTAGAACATTACGGTCCCCTTTGTTTAACTTCTTCACGGAAAGGAATCCCTGCAATGAATTAGTTATGTGCACAGTTGCACCCGTGTCAATCCACCATGTATTTAAAGGAGCATCAATTGTATAAGACTCATAACAAACGCAAATAGATAAATTACCTTTCTTTTCCAACCATTCTCTGAATTTATGACATTCTTTCCTCATATGTCCTTTATCCTTACAAAAGTGACACCTGGGACCAGAAGAACCCTTGGTACCAGAAGAGCTTGCCTTGTCAGTCTTGGTTACAGAAGCACTCTTGTTCCCTTGCACATTACCTTTGCCAAATTTCTTTCCTTTTCCTTTTCCTTTAGATGGACCAGTAATGGCAACGTGAGCACTATCAGGTTGTTCAGACTTTAGCCTCTCTTCTTCTTGGACACACATGGAAATCAACTCACTCATCTTCCACTTTTCTTTCTGCGTGTTATAGTTGATCTTAAAAGGACCAAACTGCGCAGGAAGGAAAATCATAATAAAGTGCACGAGAAAACGTTCAGAGATTTCCATGTCCAAACCTTTTAGTTGAGAAGCCATATCATTCATCCGTAAAATATGCTCACGAACACCATTGGATCCACTGTACTTGAGCGTAACCATTTTAGTGATGAGAGTAGTAGCATGTGCCTTGGAAGAACCCTGAAACTGTTCTTCAATATGAGCAAGGTACAACTTAGCATTATCCGAGTCAGGAATGGCTCCTCGAATAGCAGTCGTAATGGAGCCTTTCATAATCATCAGGGATATGCGGTTGGAACGCTCCCACTTTTCATAAGCTGCCTTTTGCTCAGTAGAGCTTTCAGCCGTAAGGGCAGCAGGCGCGTCAACCCGTAAAGCATAATCCAAATCCATAACTCCAAGGATTATGCTAATCTGCTCTTTCCATTTTCTAAAATTGGTGCCGCTCAATGATTCAATAGAGGAAAGATAGCCAGTAATTGCAGCAGGACTATACGCTAAATAATAACAATAATCATGCACGTTAGTACCGAAAATCCACATGATGAAAATAGTTAGTTCATCATTTAACATAATAAAATAAATTGAGGGATAAACAATTTATTTATATGGAAAAGGTAAATACACAAAACCTATTCCAAAGGAAAAATTAACATATCACTTATAACCTTCCGTTGGGCCGGTTATTAACATAAAAGTGTTTTTCCATCCTTATTAATTTTGGAAATCATTAAAAGCAACATAAGTACAAATTATATCACCGTTGGGCAGAAAATAATTTGACCCATGCAACTTATTATTTCCTTTTTTTCCGCTTAAAAATTAAAATATAATCTTCCGTTGGGCCAATTAATATTTTAATTAATAAGCGTAACGTGATGTGGTTTATCATTATCTCAACTTATAAAAGACAATAAACTTCCGTTGGGCCACTTACTGCCAAAATAAGTAAGAACCACTAATTATTTCAAGTTCATTATCATAGTCTAAACATGCCAAATGAAGCATAATGTTTTAGCACAATCTCGTAATTTTAAACTAATTCTTGAAATTATAATAATAACGGCACGTTATATTCATCAGTATCCCAATAATATAAGCCAATATTAAAATACATATGTTATCCATAATAACATATCAAATAAACAATTCAATAGGAATGTAGCGTTAAACGACTATGTAAATTTTATTTTACAAGGCCCAATTAAAATACACAAATCCTTTTGAAAATCCATAATGGCCAAATAGGCCCAATCATATAAACTACAGGCCCAAATTTACATGACCAATAAAAATCTAATTACTGGCCTAAAGGCTTAGCCCGCAAACCATTTAATAGGCCATTTACGGCCCAATTTTGCTTTGTGGACAGTAGGCCCTTAACAGGCCTTTCACGGCCCAATAAATTCGGCCCACCTAACAAAAACCTTAGCCACAAGGGCCAATGGCTTCAGGCCACAGAACAGGTCCAAAACATGTCTAAATTCTTTCTGCTGAACCGAAACATAACACCTAACTAGACAGAAAGCGTTTAACATAATCTGGGCCAATCCCGCAGGCCACCAAGCAAGGCCAAACAAGGCCTAAATAAATTTTCTGCTGGGCCATTTAACAGGCCACATAGCCTTTTTGGCTAAGTAACAAAACACCAAAGACATGGGCCACATGCCTCATGGCCCAAACAGCCACATGCTCTTTCAGCATATTCACTAACAGGCCACAACCTTACTTTTAACGGCCCAAATTTATAACACAGAAATCTGAAAACCTACCTTTGGCACAGCCCCCATTTTTTTCCTTACTTTAACGTTAGGCATAATTCATCAATTATTCAAACAAACTTATTTATATCATTCATCTTGACCCCATAATCAAGATCATTAGAATCTTACAATAACATAAACATACGAACGATAAGGTTACGAACTCACCGGAATCGAAGGAAGCCATAGATTACCAAGAGTTTTATTCCGATGATGAAAGAACGCCAAGATGCGGAAGCGAACATGTACCCTTTGGTATTGATCTTCACTACTCTTCTCTATTCTTGATGATGGAATAGAGTGGTGTATTTTTTCTTTAGTCTAAGAGGCAAATAGTGGCCAAAACATAATAATACCCTAGCCTCCAAGAAGAAAAGATATTTATATAGAGAGAGTAGTGGGATTAACCCTAAAGCCTGCCAAATCTCAACCGTCCATCAAAGTTAAGAGATTAGGGTCTATAAGCCTTTTATACACAATAAATCATTAGTGTATTGGATGCTAAATCAAATAGGCCCATAATGTTATTTAGCCTAATTTAATTAATTAATGTCCAAGTCAAATAATAAGTCAACATTAGTATGACCGTTAGGCCACTTAATTGGATTGGACCGATCAAATCCAACAGTACAGTGCTGCGAGTCAAATTTCAAGCGTAGAAATGAAGGATAAAGTAATGAGGCTGCGTGGATAGAGTTTGAGAACTGACAGTGTTACGTGGCAAATGCGGAATCGAGAAGGAGTATGGTAGTTGAAAGTTCAATACTCAAGTCAAGAGTCCAGGTATTCAGCCAAGCAACTTTCTCTCTTTAAGCCTGAAATTTAAAGTGAGAAAGTGAGATGGAGAATGATTTTTGAAATCTTGTATAATAAAAATATAATATAATATTATATTATTATAATTATAATTATTATAATTATAATTTATTTATAATAAATTCTCAAGCCGTCTGTCTACGGGTAGCAGAAGAAAGCTTGGCATATGGTGTGACGCTTAGACACTTCCTCAGAGTGACCCCTCACCGATGGTGCACCGTATGTTAGTGTTTTGCCGTATCGAATTTGTTAACCATTGAATTTAGTGACTTTTTTTTAGAATTATCGAAAATATATACCATCAAAAAACAAATGAGGCTAATATCCTTAATCTCTGGGATTTCATATTCATACAATATATTAATAACGGATGACAACCCCATCCGATAAGTAGTAGCAAAAAAAAAAGAAGTAAACTCCAAAATTGAAGAAGACAAAAGATAAAGAACTACTTTTTTTTTTTTCCAATAAACAACTAAATTTACAAACATGATAACTAAGAACTAAAACAAGATAAATATGTGAAAAGCAACCAATCAAAATACACCAACAGTCTTTCACGTGTGCATACCACGCGTGCGGTAGTAACAGTTATCCAACCTGCTTCATGACACTCGTAAAACTCAACCTGCTTATTTTTGCTCAAAACATGAAACCACACGACGACGAATAGAGATGCATAGACAAACTCACTGAAGTGTCCTTAACGCCAATTGGCATGCACGCTTTCACACACAGCCTGGTTTGATTGCTATGAATAATCTGATGTTGACTATAAATCTATAATTCCTGTTTTCATTTTGATGTTCCGGTTAACGTTAACAGCCTGTTTGCGAGTTTGGGGTGAGAAGAAAGAAAGTGAACATTGAGAGAAGAGAAAGGAAGAGTAAGAATTACGAGTTTCTTTCCTTGTGTTTGCGTGTTTAGGATGGAAGCGAAAACTATTTTCGTGGCGTGCTTTTGTGGTTCCAGCTGCGGCGGTTATTAGGACATCACAAAATTTTAGTTCTTCTAACAACTTAATGCTAATCAAAGATTGAAGAAGCCGGATTTTTTGAGGTGCTACTATTGCTTGCAAAAATACTTCACAACGACTTAGTGCAATCTCAATTTGTACAAACTGGCACGAACATCTTCCACCGCTCCTGCTCTCAGCTTCTGATAAGCATTAGTCTCTCGAGTCTCTACTGATTGAAACATCAAACGGAAGAGTCGTCGCCATCATCTGATACCTTCTTACTGCGCTTGTAACTCGAGAGATATTTGTCGTTCCCGAGGAGCGGGGCTGCGTCATACTCGCCCCCCACCTTCTTGTCCTCATGGCCTTCGAGAGGGTTGCTGCGGCGCAGAATCTGCAAAACCTCCTTCACGGAAGGCCTACTAGAAGGCAATGTGCTGGTGCATATGAGCCCCAGCTTGAACACTTTAGTCATCTCATCCAAGTAACGTGGCTCCTCAATCTCCTTATCCAACATGTCGCCAACGGGTTTCCCCTCTCCGTAGTGCTTCCATGCCCATTCCGCGAGGCTGGTGTGCTCAGCTCCATCGCTAGGCTCTCTTCCCGTCACCAGTTCCAGTAGTACAACTCCAAAGCTATAAACATCGATCTTTTCGTTCACTTTTGTGGTGTAAGCATACTCTGCAGGCAAGATAACAAAACGTTAAAACTCGTGAATCCAAGTTTTTGATTGAAAACAAGTAAGGGGTTAGAGGCTGAAGTGCTCTTACCAGGAGCCAGGTAACCGAATGAGCCAGCAACAGAGGACATGGTGTCAGGCTCACCGCGCTTGGCTAATATCTTGGCAAGGCCAAAATCTGCTATTCTTGCATTGAACTCAGAGTCCAGCAAGATATTGCTAGACTTGACATCTCTGTGGATTATTGGCGGAGTGCAGTCGTGGTGCATGTAGCAGAGGCCTTGCGCTGCTCCAACCGCAATGTGCAGTCTCCTCGGCCAATCCATTACTACATGATGCACCAGATTACTCATATACCGCGCTGTTCTCTTCTTCCCATGTAGCCACTTATCAAGACTCTGGTTTTCCATGTACTCGTACACAAGGAGTTTAGAGTTTTCGCTCGAGATACAACACAATAGTTTCACTATATTGGAATGCCGAATTGTTCCCAGTATCTGGACCTCGGCCAGAAATTCTCTCTCAAGGGAGTGGTCTAACTTTCTGTTACTCCAAATCCTCTTTACAGCAACATATTCACCGGATCTTCCGATGGCAATCTGATATATCTTCCCCGAGCCACCACTCCCAATCATGTTGTTTTCAGTCAAACTTGACAAAATGTTCACCTCAGTGAAATCCAACCTCTGAAATGAGGTCAACTTCCACGTCTCGATATCTCGTCTATGCTTCTTCTTCCGGTAGTTTCTAACCACAAACAAGGTCAAGACAACAGTGACTAGGAAAACAGCGATTGCAAGGACTAGAATCACAGCAAGAATTTTCGATGACATTTTGCCCGAATTGGAGTTTTTGGCGAAACAACTTCGAACATTTGAAAGAAGGTTAATGGCACAAAGATTGGGATTGTTCAAGAAACTGTTTTCATATGCCATGTTATCAAACTCACTTGGGATTTTCCCAGAAAGTTGGTTGGATGACAAGTTCAAAGAAGTTAGCCGCAAGTGGCCTAATTCAAGTGGGATTTGACCTGAAAATTGGTTTTCGGACAAATCCAGATCAAGGAGGTCTGGCAAAGAACCAATCAGGGGTGTAATTGAGCCCGAAAGGTCATTTCTTGCTAGATTCAATGATGTCAGAGATTTCCATGACAAGATTTGAGATGGAAATTCACCAGAAAATGAATTCCCATCAAGAATCAGAGTGATGACCTGCGAGAGACCAGTCAGTTCCACAGGAATTTTACCTGAAAGCAGGTTGTTACTAGCCTTGAACACAACCAAACTCGTCCAGGAAGAAACCGCAGCTGGAATTCCCCCCGAAAACCTGTTATTACTGATCTCCAAGCGTGACATATTCCATGCCAAGTTACTTGGAAGATTGCCGGAAAACAAGTTGTTGCTCAGCATCAAGCTTGACAAATTGAACGAAGTCCACATCCCTGAAGGAACCTCACCCGAAAAGTTGTTGTTATAGAGCTGGACCGTCCGCAAACTAGCACAGTTTCCAAGTGATTTCGGTATCTCTCCTGTCAGCTTGTTCGAGAAAGCAACAGCACCGGATAAACTCCCTCCCGCGCATAAATTTTCTGGCAACTTTCCAGTGAACTGATTGTCTGAGACCTCGAATCCCTCCAGCCTCGAATGAAGGCCAAATTCAGGCGGCAATTCTCCACTCAAATTGTTGAAAAATACCCGAAAGATTTTCAGTGCCGGAATTAGGCCTATACTTGAAGGAATCCTTCCAGTTAATTCATTTCGGAACAGATTGAAAAGCTCCAACTGTTGTAAACTGCCAAAACTTTCTGGTATTGCGCCAGTCAGATTATTTGCGGAGAGATCAATCCAGGTTAGATTCAACGACTCGATCACCGAAGGGATTGGACCAGATAATCTGTTGTTGTATAACAGTATAGTACTTAAATTCTTCAACAAAAACAATCCTGGAGGGATGTTACCGTTTAGGTTGTTCAAACACATATCAAGTCGTTTTAGGCTTGATAAATTTCCCAAAGTATCAGGAATTTCCCCGATCAGATTGGCCTCCTTTAGCCACAAGAACTTCAGCCTCTTCAGTTTCCCAAACTCGGGCGGAATTTCCATTGGAGCAAAACCGTTGTAGGCTAAAGTAAGGACTTCCAGATTGGACAAGTTCCCTATTTCTGCAGGGAAAGTGCCATTGAACAGGTTCGAGTGCAAATACAAAGCTTGCAGTCCTGACAGTAGGCCAATCTCAGGAGGGATATCTCCAGTGAAATTGTTGGCATCAAGATCAAGGTAGGTGAGGGTTGAAATACTGTATATGTCAGCTGGGATTAGGCTAATAAAGGCGTTCTGAGAGAGGTCAAGGTACTGGAGTTTCAAGCAGTTGTACAAGGCAGTAGGAAAAGGACCGGAAATGTTGTTGTAGGCCATGTCTATGAAAGTCAGGTTTTTGAGGTCGCAGATGGACGAAGGGATGCTTTGGCTGATGATTTTGCTCCGTAAGTGTAAACCCGTGACGGTGGTGTTGCTCGTGTCGCAGAGGATTTCGGGCCAGTTGCAAGGCGAGGACGCAGAATTCCATGCTTGCAGTGATGGTGGATCACCCCACTGCTGTTTTAGGTTGAGCAGGGTGGTCCTTTCGGTGGTCGAGAACTGAGAATTTACTTGGAAGGACAGGATGCTGAGGTTTATGGAGAGGAGAACGAGGAAGGATTTGTGAAATGGTGAGGACATTTTGGATAGAGGGTGAGAGGAGAAGGTGTTTTTCTTGCCGGAAAAGGCTGGGAAAGGTAAGGGTTGGTTTTCAAATTTGGGTTGCTGGTTTATACTATTTTCTGGACTGAGTGAGTAAGGTATAAGGACAATATGTTACAGGTGATGATTATGCCACTGAAAGTGATGTCAAAATGTTAGAGTCAACGGTGAAGAGCTTCGGATATACGCCATTTGGAACTAATGTATGCTGATTTCATGCAGGCCCCCTCCATTTTTCTTCTGAATTTTTGGGTGAACTCTGCATTTTTCCCCTTTCTTTTTTTTACAAAAGTTTGACTTCATCTGTAATAACATTATAAATCTCCAAGTTATTGAGGACTTGTTGTACTTTCATCCGTTGGGAGCTGCCCCTAACCTAATGGAGTGTTGAAGCTCATGGTCATGGCTGAATGTGGAGAGCACGCGCAAGGCGGTAATTGAAGCGATTACTTTGCCAATAGGTCCGAGTCTCATCCACCGTCTCTCCTCCCTGATCGGGTTTAACAGTAGCGATAAGTCAGCACAACTGTTTCAGTAATTTGTTAATTACTCATGGGATTAATGGGTTGCCCAAAAATGATACAGTATATAATCTTTATTCTGTTAAAATGTCTCCACCAATACACCTCCCCATTTGATTAGTTTAAACAAAGTTGCCGTCCTTCCACTGTAGGGGACTGTGTTAATGTAGACGAAGTTGCCATATCTGCACTCAAACTGGGGGTGTATTGTGGGCTTGTATACTCTAATCCAGGGGGAAGCAGTTATCTTGACATGGACTGGGATGTAAGAAAAGAAGAAAAGAAGAGGGTGGACCCATTATTCTAGAAGCCAGTAATCTTTCTTTTAAATTGGCTCTCGTGCTGTGTACCTAACAAAGCCAAATTGGACAAAGGTGAGAAACTGTATGAGTCTACGACTAAAAGCTTTGTAGTCAAGATTGTGCAAAAGTATATGACACAAAGTACTGATAACTACTGCCACTTCTTTCTTTCCTCCCCCTTTCCTTCGGTTGAACAACCAACCAGATGATTTCTACTATTCTAGATGATTTATGTTCTTTGCATTTGCTGTTCGATAATGCTGAATCTTTAATTTTTTTCTTTTTTTTTTTAAGTCAGAATGTTGTCTTCAGAATCCTTACTACTACATATGTCTAGTACTCTCTCTATCAAAAAAAAAATGGGATAGCAAAATCTAGAAAAAAAAAAAAAGTATATGCAGCAAACTTCTGGCAAATACTTCCTCGACTGAGCTTGTACCCCGTTGATCGAGCTCAAACCAAGTGCTAACCGCGTTGTGTATATATACCAACTTCTAGCTAGATGTAATTTGATAGCCAAATTAAATATTAAAATTCAGACCCTAAATTCGTATTGTGACAATATTGTACAAAGTTTGATATACAGTATACCCAAAAAAGGACAAAAAGAAAAAAAAAGAAAGAAAGAAAGAGACATTATAAAGAGTTTCAAGCTTTGGGTGGCCGACCTCATACACATGCAAAAGCCACCTTTTGGTCAAACGATGTGTGACAATTAAAGGAGAAGAGGTTTCCTACTATATTTCCTGGCTGTCTATATGCTTGTGTTTTCTTCCTTGGTCCATTTTCCAAAATACAAAAGCTACTTAAAGACTTTTCTTCTCTCTGAAATGCATGCTTCCATCCTTTCAATCTAGAAGGCTTTAAGTTAAGGACCCATACTTTACCAGAGCATGACAATGAATGAAGAAGACGGGGGCCAAATCAAGTAGGTCATTGTTAAAATTTTGAAAGGTGCAGAATTAGACATGGAGGTGTGAAAATAGTCGCACCTTGATCGTATTCTCATTCTTATCCTCCCGTCCATCTAAGTATGTTACAACCTCTAAATGACGAGGGGACAATCATGTTGGACCTGAAATGACATTTGGTAATTCAGTTTCAGATCCAAGCGATTGCTCGAAGCCCAAAAAGTTTGGATTTCTCTTCACTCCTACTCACTCTAGTCTGAAATTTGCCAACCTTGGGCAGTTTAGAAAAATTTGAAACGCTCTTTTAGCGATGCCATTCAATATGAATGTAGTTTCCTTTTGTTAGCCCTATGATTGAATAACTTAGGCTTACATCTTGTTTTGATGATAACTACACATTGATTTTGTTCTAATGTGTACTTTGAGTGTATTGTTAGTAGGTATATACATGCATACTCATGAAGACACATTTAAGAAGTTGAATAGATGGATTAAAGCTAAAGAAGCTTAAAGTTATAGTAGATATGCTATAGAAAATTCATCAAGTCCAATGTCAAAGAGCAAGAAAGAATGCAAAGGCTAAGTTACTATCGATTACGATTAATCTTTACTATTATGTAACTAGTCTTGATTTGATGATTGGATTGATGACTATGACCTAAAAAGACCTTAGGACACCTTGTGCATTGCATCTGAGTTCATAACCTTTCACACAAGTGTGGTTCTTGAAAATGAGTAAATTTTGGAGCTCACTCAGATTTCTCAAAAATGTTTTTGGTGCTAATCTTTTCATATTTTGATAAAACTTTTCATTAGCTTTCTAACGCAAAAAACGGCACTTCAATCTGATTTTTCTAGAGAAAGTTATGCCCAAAATGGAAAAGGGGGTTCCGTGAGGCAGCCGATAGGCACTAGGGTAATACAGTCGACTGCATTGGTCAAAATTCAGCTCCAACGGCTATTTTTGAGGTCAAGACTCCAACGGCTATTTTAGAGGGAACCCAGTCCACTGCATTGGGGGATGGCAGTTTTGCTTACTTTTTGTCTCTAACGGCTATATTTCATTTGCTCTCTATATAAATGATTTTAGGCTTCATCATACACTATGAAAACCACATTCTAAGCCTTCATTCATTAGAGAAACATCAAGGCTCATAGATTAAACTTTTCTCTTTTCATCTTTATGATTTTACATCATTAAAGAGAACATCTTTGTGAGCAATTCTTTGATTGAGAGTGAGTATATTTCAAGTCATCAATTCTCTCATCTCTCTATTGTACTAGAGCTTCATTTGTACTCATTTCCTTTCAAGAGATTTTCTTTGTACACATTTGATCTTTGTAAAAGGATTGTGATCAAGGTTTGGGTTTGTCAAGTCTTGGGTGAGCTTTGTGGATTCAAGGCTTGTGCTTGGTGTGGGGATATCACCAAGTGTTGTAAGGGTTTTGATCTTGACCCGGAAGAAGATTGTTGCTAGTGGATTCTAGTGCTCTTGCAAGGGACTTCCTTGAAGAGGTGGATGTAGGCTTAAGGGTAGTGCAAACCGAACCATTTAAATCTCAAGCGTCAAGTATCTTTAAACCCTTCTCTCTTTACATTATTGTCCTATACTTTTGTTGAGATTGGTTAGCTTGCTTATTTGAGATATTGTAATTGTGGTTTGGTGTTTGAAGCTATCTTAGTGTTCTTTATAATTTCTCTAAGTTTGTTGTGATCACTTGTTTAATTTTTAAAGTAGTCTTAAAATCCTATTCACCCCCCCCCCCCCCTTCTAGGGTTATTTTATTAGTTTTACCTTATTTCTAATGGCTTGTGTGGTGACATGCGTGGCACCCACATATCCACACCCTTTAGGTTCAAATTACAAAAAAATTACTAAAATTATGACCTAGAAGTTTAGAAATTTAATTATGTTGAGTACTTAAATATGATATAAGAACTTGAACTTGAACCTAAATGAGTTATTTGCCAAAAAGTGATGAAAGATAATTTGGTTGGGTTTTTTTTTTTTGTGGGCAAATAAGAGAATATAATTGATAATAAAGGCTACAGAACTTTTCCAATTGCCTTAGGACATCACAAATAGATATAAGCATGAAATACCCGTGATTCCATGTAATGAAGTTACAATAGATAAATATACCTAGTATGTCCTACACAAGTTATAATCAAAGTAAAGCATATCCTGCATTTACTTATAGTAATGGAAAAAAAACTGTGTTTCTATGACATAAAATTTTTCTAGCAAAGGTGCTCTTGGCTCGACATATAAAATTGGACTAGGGGGGGCACGTTTCCTCACCCTGGGTTTTCCGGTGATCGGCTTGGGGTCAAAGTTGCGGTTAAACTAAGAAATTGTGGCCTTAAAAAAATATTAGTTCATTGGGGTTAAAACAATCACTTGAGTTTTTAATTTTACAATCCAAATTCTTAACTTTCTTTGCTAGTTAGCACCACCACCCGACAAGTGCACAGTGGCGGTGAGGAGCAAAGAACAACAACAAGATAGGAATACACTGCCCCTTGTTCTGACTCTCAGTGGCTTTGGTCGCCACAGTGTGGGGTATTTTGGTGGTAGATTCAGTGGTTGGTATTGTGGTGGCATATTTGGTGGTGGGTTCAGTCGTAGGGATTGTGGTGACAAATTTGGTGATGGTGGTGTTGGATAGTAATGTGGTGAAGATCTTGTGGTTATAATAATGGCGGCAATGGTGTTGGGTTTGGTTGTCCAAAAAGCTCGGTTGGTTGCCCATGATGGCAGATTGACAAGCTGGGTTTGATGGAAGTATAGGGTTGGTGGAAGTCAGGTGAGATGGGTTTGGCAAGTGGTGGTGGAGAGACGGAGACTAAGAAAACTGATTATTTTATTTTGGTCTCCTACACTATGCCTTTGACTTTTTAAAATAGTCCATGAACTCCTATTTTCTCGACAAACAACTGATTTGGTGAAAATATCCCCTCAATGACCACGTGATAAGCACATGGTCAGTTGAGGGGACTAAAATGATGATGGGGCATAGTTCAAGGATCTTGTCAAGAAAATAAAAGTTCATGGACTGTTTTTGAAAAATGGGCATAGTTCAGGGGACCAAAATGGAACAATCCTTTGTATCATTAACTCTATACCAGCAAACCAACAACCAATTATAGTATAAACATTCCTTGACCCTCTAATCCCGATTACAGGGAACAATGGGAAGGCATGGGCTAGGTAATTTCCCCCTCCCCCTTACATTAGAGTTGCTCTCTTTTGTTAGAGTAGTAGTTGATTCGTGGGTTGTAGACCTGTGGTAATTGTTTTGGTCCGGCATGGGTTATTTTGGTGTGATGTGATTGTGTGATTGCTTTTGAGCTAGGTTTGGCAGTGATCAGTCTCTTTGGTTCATGGATCTCTTATAGTTTGGTGGTAGTTATAATTATTAATTAGCAATTTGTTTGACGCAAATGACTTATGTTTACAATTCAATTGTTGCATCGGCGAAGCGCACACACCAAGATGAAAGTTGATGTTGTAAGGATTTTGATACCGTACCGAATTGTTGTTAGGCCCTCCAGTCGACTGACGGAAAAGCTAAGGCGTGAGGCACGAGGACAAGGGATTAAGCAAGGAAGCTAACTCTTGTATGGTTTTTTTTTTTCCAAACTATTAGGAAAAAAATACGTATCTGATTTGATTTATTTGGATCCATCATGGTAAATCTTAGTGTTATGTTCTACATATCTGGATCCACCAGATTTCAGTGTGACTTGTAAACCTCTATGTTTTGGCAAATTACTTTGGGAGAAAGCCTTTGTGTTGTTATGTCATAGAAAACATTTCTATGACAACTAATTATAAAAAAACCTTTACTTCAAACCTACATGTATTAATTCATTAAGCGTAAAGACGTCATCTCATTTAAAATTTACAATCCTAATTGAAGCCTAATTCTTTTCTTCCAACCCTCACCCAACATCCGATACACTCATATTAAACCTATTCAGACCGACAACCAAACCTACCAATTTTCTCTTGAACCTAAGATCTGCATTTGGAGCTGATAATAACAGTTAATGAAGGCTTATAGAGGTGGTAGTGGCTTAAGGTAGTGGCTTAAGGTAGTGGTGACGACAGTTGGAGAAGTCCGCGGAAGTGGTGGACCTAGTTACAGTTGGTAGTGGTGGCTTGAAGAGTGGCAATTGAAGGTGGGTGGTTGTGGTGTACGGTATGGTAGGTTGTAAGGCTGGTGGTTGAAGGCGGTGCAAGCAGTTGTGTGAAGTGTGGCAATTGAGTTGGATGGTGGTAGGGGGAATCCTAACATTTTCCATTTGGTGGGATAAGTTTGGTCACATGGCTGGTACTGTGGCACTGCCACACCATTTTATCATTAGTTTGACAAAAATGCCCCTGGACAATTGTACACGTGATAGGCACATGGTTACTTTTGACAGAAAATGCTAACGGATGGACCAAAGTAAAAACAAAATTTAATTCAAGGACCAATTCAAGATAATAAAAGTTCATGAACTACTTTAAAAAATAGACATAGTTTAAGGGACCAAAATAGAATCATCCATATGGTTTACAATCATTAAAAATGGAGAAGTGACACAGCCACACCTCAACTTAGGGAGTATTTCACAAGCCGTCCCCAAATTTTGGTAATTATATTAATACCCCTTCACATCTAGGTCTGAATTACAAATTCCCCTCTGAGGAATTTATGAAAACTGCGTCGAGAAAAATGTCATTGACGACATAATGTAATATTGATTTTTCATATTTTATTGCTCAAACTCCATAGGTTAATTTAGTCATTTGTTGTCAGAACTCAAGGCAACGATGAAAATATAAGGGTTGGTTGGTGTACTAGTTTCTAAACTGTCGTATGATTTAACCATTAGAAATTGAGCTTTGCCAAAGTTATCCCATTATTTTGTTTAAGGCCCAAGTTGTAATCAATGGCCAAAAACAAAAAGCTATTTCAATCCGTTAAAGTTGTCTTCAAATCAACTTTTGGGAAGATTCTGCTAGCATAAAAGAATAGCAAGTGTATGAGGCCATCCAATATGGTGGGTGAAATATGTCTACAATATCTCATGTCTCAGAGAGTTGCAAGCTCAATTATATCATTTACCTAAAATTACAAGAGATGATCAACTCTATTTAAATTTTAATGTACGGGGAATGTTTGCCATCAAGTCTGCATGAAAAGCTGTATCAGAACAGCATGTTGTTCCCTGGTACCTATTGTTATGGATTCCTGGGCATCTACCAAAATGTCACTCATTTTATGATTGCTCTGCACAAAAAGAATGAGCCCTAAAGACAGTCTTGAAATACTGTGAATAATGAAAACTGCTCCATATGCTCTAAGAACAAAAAACTATGGAGCATTGGTCTGTTGGTGTTCTCCACTATAGTGTCCAAATGTATTTGTTTTGGGGTTCATTTTGTATGTTAACATGATGATATGAAAGGAAGGTGAAGAGGTAAAGAGGGAGGAATCCCAAATAGAAGAGAAATGAAAAAGTAAGTGGGTATATCATAATATTCACTACTTACTAATATACTTATGTGGTATGATAAGGCGTAGTATGCATGTGAACGGAGTATGGTGCGAAGCATCGTATGAGAAACGATCACACAAGCGCGTGAGGGTGACAGTGGACTGTAAGGCACAATGTGACACTTTGAAGGCACACTTTGCACGTGTGCATCAATGCAATTAGACGCCTTAAAGTTTTTGTGATCGAATCTGAGCCATCAGTTTGGACCGGTATGATGAATCAATTGCATCGGTTAGAATGAGACCCCTCCGTTGGGAGTTAGGTGGTTAATGGCCTGTAATCTAGACCGTGAATTTTAACAGTTTCTTATGCAACAGTCTAGACTGTATGGGTGCATGGTGAAAGGGCGTGACCATTGGTGGGCATCCACTAATGCTCTATAAATAAAGCACAATAATCAAATTTTTTGTGGACCATATATTAGCCTTTACTCTCTTCACTTCTTTCCTTTCGACAGATCTTCTACGACATGAAAATTTTGCAGAATATATTAGTTGTTGAAACATTATTCAGATATCCATACACTTGTTCATGGGATGTTCATCGTTTGAGAAAATACTATTCACCATTACGCTTCGTTGTATCTTAGACGGTATTTGCTTGTAACTTATTGCATACCATTTCCTGGTATGGAAAAATATAAACTTAAAAGAGCATCACAACTTGCTTTGAAGCCATTTTTTTCCAGTCACGAAGCCATGTACTTCCCCCTAACAATCTTAAGTTTATATTTTGTTACAATGGCATTTGTGACTTTGAAAGACATGGGTTCTGATTTTCACCTCTTAGAGCACTTTGATGGTGAGGATTTCGTTCGCTGGCAAAAGAAGATGAACTTTCTACTTGTTATTGTGAATACTATGTGATCGTGAATCTAAGGCCTCCGGAACTTGGTAGAAATGAGGATGAAGACGGTAAAATGCTTGAAAGGTTGAAGTGGGATCAAGTTGATGAAATATGTTGCGGACATATCTTGAACGACATGTTCAACACATTGCTCGATGCCTACCATACTATCAAGACTGCTAAGGAGCTTTGGAACCAATTAGAGTGTCGCTACAACACTGAGGATGCTACCAATAAGACTTTCATTGCCATTATTATTTTTGATTAAAAAATGGTTGATGGTAGGTCTATTATGGAGCAGTCTAATGAAACTTAGAGCATTCTTTATCGATATTCCTAACACAAGTTATCCTTGGATGAATGTTTTGTTGTTACATCTATCACTCATAAATTGCCTCCTTCTTAGAAAATTTTTAGTAACATCCTTAAGCATCATAAATAAGACATCAACCTTGATAAGTAGAGAACTCATCTTCGGATTGAGGAAGACTTGCGCAAGGAAGAAATGTCTAAAAAGGAAGGCGTTTCTAAAATTTTGGCTGCGGAGGAGGGAGAGTCATCCAAAAAGAACTCCCCTGAGAATAATAAAAAGACGTCAAGGAAATGACGACAACAAGAAAAAAACACAAAGGAGAGTGCTATGACTATGGCAAACCAGGGCATTATAAGCGTGATTGTCGTGCCTTGAAAAAATAACAAAAAAGCGATCTATAATAATCTAGTCACGATAATTAATGAGGTTAATGTCCTTGAAGACGATGTCGGATGGTGGATTGATTCAAGTGTGATAAGGCATGTCTACAAGGACAACATGTTTCATATGAACCATTGAAATATGGAAGCATCTTTACATAGGGAATTCGTCGACTGTGCAAATTGCGGACAAGGAAAATGTTGAACTCGAATTCACATCCCAAAAAGTTGTGACCCTCCCACATGTTTGTCATATGCCTGAGATTAGGAACAATTTAGCGTCGGGTTGTATGCTTAACAAGTTTAGTTTCAAACTTGTTTTCGAGGCTAATAAGTTTGTACTCTCAAAGGGAGAGGTTTTTGTGAGAAAATGATATCTTTGTGAGAGAATGTTCAAGCTCAATATTAATAATAAGAACAATATTTCTACTTGTATTGTTGAGTCTCCATCTTTACTTTGGCATAATCATTTAGGACATGTTAATATTTAGAAAATGAATGACATGGTTAATATGGATCGTTTGCCTAGCACGCATGTAGAAAAACAAAATACAAAACTTATATGCTTACTAAAATCACTAGAGCTCCTTTACCAAATGGACAAAGGGAGTCAAAGATTTTAGATTCAATACATAGTGAATTAGGAGATTTAAAATCGACTCCTTCAATAATAGGAGGTAACTCTTATTATGTGACATTCATTGATTATGCTAGGTATTGCTATATTTATTTGTTGCATAATAAAATGATGCCATGCCTAGGTTTGTCACATATAAAAATGAGGTAGAGAATTCATAAAAAGCAAAAATCAAGTACCTTAGAACTGATATGGGAGGGGAGTACTATAAGCCACCATTCTTTGAAGAAAATGGCATACTATATGAACCTTTTGTACCTTATATACCACAACAAAATAGTGAGGCAGAAAGCAAGAATAGAACACAACTCGAAATGGTTAATACCATACTCTTCAATTCGGGTCTAGGAAAAGGGTTTTAGGAGGAAGCTTTAATAACGGCTTGCTACAGTTTAAATAGAGTTACTACTAAAGGGAATGATACAACTCTTTATAAATTATGGAAGAAAAGGAAGCCTAAGCTCAATTATTTTAAGATTTATGGCGTGTAAGGCCCTTGTAAGACTTCCAGAACTAAAAAGAAAGAAATTCAGTGAAAGAGGCATTAAATGTATTTTTATTGATTATGCTTTATACAGTAAAACATATAGGTTTATGGTAGTGGAACATAATGATTATTGTTCTAAAAACACTATCATTGAATCTATAGATACCATCTTTGATGAAAGTAGATTGCAATCACTTTCGAAGCAAGTTGAGTAAAAGAAAGATTAACGAGAAGTTGAGGAAAACCATGAAAATGAAATGGAACCGAGGAAGAGCAAAAGAATGAGAATTGCTAAAGCCTATGGATCCAATTTCTATATGTATTTGGTAGAAGTAACTACGAAGGTAGCATACAACTCTGTACCAAGTGTCTTAAATTTGATATCCAATTATAGGATTTAAGATGAGGCTATGAAGTCTCAAGATTCTTCATTTTGGAAAGAAACAATAAATGAAGAATTTGATTCAATGAACATGGAAATCGGTGAATTTACCACGTGGTTCTAAAGCCATTAATTGTAAATGGATCTTCAAGAAAAAGTTAAGGGTTGAAGGACGAATTGAAAATTTTGAGGCAATGTTAGTGGCTAGGGAATTTTTCCATAAGGAAGGTGTCGATCGTTTTGATACTTATGCACCCGTTGCAAGGACAGCCACTATTAGGGTGTTTATAGCACTAGCTTCCAATAATCCATAAGCTTGTAATTCACCAAATATATGTTAAAATGACATTCTTAAATGGTGAATTAGATGCTGAGGTGTACATGCAGCAATCAGAAGGGTTTGTTACAGGCGGGCAAGAACATAAAGTTTGGAAACTTACTAAGTCCTTGTACGGACTTAAGCAAGCCCCAAAACAGTGTCATCAAAAGTTTGATCGGACTGTGCTATCTAATGGTTTCAAAATCCATGAGTTGGATAAGTGAATGTACAGCAAGTCCAATGCTTGTAAGGAAGTTATCATTTGCTTTTATGTAGATAATATGCTCATTTTTTGTACTGATTTGGTAAAAGTTGTAAAAAAAAGAAGTTTTTATCCAGCAATTTGGACAGAGTTTTGTTGATGTGATTAAATCATAAAAAATTAATGGTTCCATATCCTTGTCACAACCTCATTATATTGAGAAGGTGTTAAAAATGTTTGACATTTGGACAACACCTCAGTTAGCACACCATTTGATGACAGTATCAAGTTGTCTCCAAATGATGGTAGATATGTGAGACACTTAGAATATGCGAGTGCAAAAGGTTATTTAATATATGCTATGACTCGTACTAGATCGGATATTTAATATATGCTATGACTTGTACTAGATCGGATATTGCATATGCAATAGGAAACTTAGTAGATATACTAGTTCTAGTAATATGCATTGAAATGCAGCATATAGGATCTTTTTAGTACCTCAAACGAATCATGAAATTCGGCATATATTACAACAGATATCCTTTCATTTTCGGAGGATTCACAGATACTGATTGGATTATGAATTAGGAGGATTATGCTTCCACAAGTGGCTAGATTTTCATACTTTGTGGGGGCGCAATATCCTGGGGTTCGAAGAAGCAGACTTGCATCACTGATTTTACCATGATAGCAAAGTTCATTGCTTTGGATGCAAGGGGCAAGGAGGCAGAATGGTTAAGGAACTTGCTTTTAGGATTTTATTTATGGCGTAAGCCTATGGCTCCAATATCTATAAGGTGTGATACCAATCAATTCTATTACGAACATGTAGCGAAGTGTGTAATGGAAAGTCTAGACATATTGGTCTTAGACATAACTACAGTAATCATATTGGACTATGTGAAGTTATTGAAAATTTTGGCGGATTCATTCACTAAAGGGCTTGCAAGGCAAATGGATATTAGGGTTTCACAAGTAATGGGTCTCAAACCTATATCAATGATTACCAATGATGAAAATCTCGACTTAATGCTCACTAACACCAGGTCTTGAGTTCAAGTAGTCAAAAGTACATTATAATGGTGATTGCAAGCACTTGAAATTTTCAGTCATTGCAAGGGTATGTGCTTGGTAACCGTAATGAAAAGAATAGGATGAACGTTTATGCTTTTAGTAGGTCTATGAAACGATCATTCTTTAGAGTGTTAGTTACGTTAAACTTTTGATAGACCTGACTAGTGAGAGTAAAGTGGGGCCGCTTCCGTCGAGGTTAAGGGCTTAACTCTAGAACACTCATGAAAAACAAGTTACAAATTACAAGTCCTTTATCAAAAGCTATTTTCTGTATTTGTATATGTATAGGAGTTCCATGTATGATATGTGACTAGTATAGGAGTTCCACGTGTGATATGTGACTAGTTAGTTAACAAGGCTTGGTGGTTCAAAGTTTATCTACAACACTATTCAGATTAGCCTTGTTATGTAATCACTAAGTGAAGATTAAAGTCATATGACATCTTCATTTATGCATGCACTTCACTGGATAATAAGATTTGACTTCTATTTTGCTTTCAATATATTATAAATGGTGGGGATTGTTGGTATTTTCCAAGATATATTGTCCAAATGTGTTTGTCTTGGGTTCATTTTGAGTGTCTAAATAATCGTAAGAAAGGAAAGTGAAGAGATAAAAAGAGACCCACGTAAAAAAGAAATGAAAAAGTAAGTCGGTATAGAGTAATATGCATCACTTATCAAAATACTTATGTGGCATGCTAAGGTATATATATGTGCACCGAGTATGATGTGAAGCACCAAACGAGAAATGATCATGGGGCGTGAGCATCACATTGGACTATGAGGCACAATGTGGCACTTTGATGGCACACTTTGCACTTCGCATGTGCGCATCATCACAATTAGACACATTAAAGTTTTGGATTGAATCTGGGCCATCATTTTGGACGGGCGTGATGAACTGGTTGTAACAATTCGGGTCAAATCCGACGTTGGCAACAGGGTGATTATAGTTGCACCAGTTCAGGTGAGACCCGATCATTAGGCAGCTAGGTGGTAATGGTTGCACGGTTCAGGTGAGACTCGACAGTTAGGCAGCTAGGTGGGTGATGCGGGTTTGGGCTCACCCACCTTTTAAGAGCTGGCCGATTAATGGTCTGAAATCTGGACTGTTAATTTTAACAGTTTGTGATCCAACGGTCCAGGCTGAACGAGTGCATGCTGAAAGGGTATGACTCTCAGTAAGCAACCACTAGTAATCTATTATTAGAGCACAATAATCAGATTTTTTACAAACCATATATTGACCTTTATCTCTTCACTTCTTTCGTTTCTGCACATCTAATCATAGAAATGTTGTCCAGATTTCCATATACTTATTTGTGGGCTGTCTATTGTTTGTGCAAATGGTGTTCACCATTCCGCTTCGTTATATCTTGAATGGTATTTGCTTGTAACCCATTGCACACTTTTTTCCGGTGGAGACAAACATAAAATTAAAGAAAGCGTTACAACATAGCTTAGAGCCATTTTCTTTTCAATCACGAAACCATTTACTTTCCCCCAAAATGGTCATGGCTTGTCTCAGTCTCTTTGGAAAGACGTCTTACATAGACTGCAAGTAAACCATGCGTCCTTTCCCCCAACATGGTCATGGCTTGTCACAATCTCTTTGGAAAGATGTCTTACAGAGACTACAAGTAAGCAATGCGTTCTCCATTTGGACCGAATTTGCGATGCTCAATTTCAGAGGCAAGAGCTTTAAGGCCTCTCTCAGTAAATTGGCCTTGGCATTGACTCTGGATGGTGTTTGCAAAAGCAATAGAAGACTCTTTAGCCATCAAAAGAAGGATCTCAATTGTGTTAACAAAGATTGAGCTCCTGATCATATGCATCCTTAGCTTAAAAAAAATGCACCCAGAACCTTGCCAACAAGCAATTACGTCCGAGCTCAGAAGATACTTCACAGTGCTCGATTAGGCTAACTGAGAAGTGTGACATTTCTTGTGTACATTAATTTCAGGGTTATCCCTGAGTAGGCTGTAACAATTTGAGATTAATGGTCTATGCAGGACCATTTACCATTTGGAGAATCATCCTTCCTCTTTTCTTTTCTTTTCTTTTTTTCCCCTCTTTCTCTTCCAAAAAGCTTTCAGACATATGTGTAGAACTTTCATTCCACCACATCAGGAAACTATAAATGCATCACCTCTTTGTGAATAGCATAGCAGGGAAGGAGGCTTAGAACAATTCTGGTAATGTTCTTGACGTCCCAAGGTATCTTTCCTTGGCCAAAGCTTCATGGATTGGGTTTTACAAGTTTGTTGGTCTTTGATTAGCTTTGGAGGAGGTTTGGGTCCACAAGAATAAGAAAGGTGAAACTTTTTTTGCAGTCGTGATCATCTATTAGGTGCATTAACCGTTACACCCCGATGGCTATACTTTGGTTATACATCAATTCGTGCTTTCCTCTATACTATTCTTCATGTGAGGTCTAAGCCTTCCTGGTGAATAACATCCTTCAGACCAATTTTTTTGAATTTAGCGGCAGTTGGCTACACCACTATAGGTGATTCTGAAAGGTTTGGAATGGGAGTACCAATGCAGATTTCTATCTAAGAACAAGAAGCAACCAAAATGCACCGGAATGTGAAGTACTAGCAACCCACGGGAAGAGTGGAAGAGAGAGCCTCGCAGTGCCAAATTCCTCTACAACTGTCAACAACAGCAAAACCATGACTTCACATCTTCGAACACAAACCAAAAAGCTTTGAAATCGCAGAACAAAAGCCTGCTATGCTCAGCATGATCAAGGACAACCAATAATAAAGAGGGACGGAGATGGGTATAGTTCCAGCATGCAAAACCTTACCATGACAAAAAGAAAACCCACTCTCAAGATAAAAGCAAAATCCACCCCCACCAGATGATAAAAGATCATAGGAGTAAGAGTTAGAAAAAGAGAACTGAAAACTTTTGGTCCAGCCTCTTACCACTTACCAGCCTAAGCTTGTCAGCGGATTGAGAACAGGAAGGAAAACCAGACGAACCTTTGGTGCTTGCTTAACCAACAAGCAGGAAAAAATGAGGGAGGAAGGGGAAGATCCTATTAGCAAAACCTAATCTAGACCCAGGGAGCAAGAGCTTCGACCAAGCAAGAGAGAAGAAACCTCACTCCCCCAACTCCCATCACCACCACTTCCGCCACCAGAGAGGAGATTAGCCTATGCACTTGAAGTTTCCATTTTGTTCCTCTGGATAAGTAAAATCAATGACTTTTGTACCATAATCTCCCTCTACACAAACTGCGTGTGGTAGCAAATCCGATTAGGGACCTGATCAAATTATCAATAACATCCAGAATTGGAAAAGAGCAAACTATTCAGGAGCACCAACTAGGTTGGATACGTCTGCGATAGGAGAATTTCTGGAAAAAATAGATTAAAACCAAAAGCCTGTTGTACGTAAGATTTTAAAGGGCGTGGACAGTGATACAGACAGAGAGCATGCCAAAAGCAGAGAACTTTAACAATCAATCACAGAAATACGGTGTTTACAACTCACAGTAGACAGGATATGAAATGACACTAGAATGATATTTGTAAAGGTGAAACCAATCGGGTCCGCTAATAAAACAATCCACTAGACTTTAACAATATTATCTTTTCTTATCTACTTTTCTACGTCTTCTAGTAATTCCACAAAATATGACATCTAGTCCAGTAGAATGCTAGTGAAGAGCTAAACCTAGTTGCTAGCTTTGGAGAGACGCAGTGCAAATATATAAAACGGTATCTAAGATAACAAATCAAAAGAAAAAGTATTATCCAGACAGACTTTCATGGAAGATAATAAAGGTGAAGCAACACTGACCAAGAAAATTTCTCACTCAGCACAGCAAAACCTCCGCTCTTCATCTCATTTGTAGTCGAATGATGGTGGAGTTGGAGCATCAAAGCTCTCCAAAACCTGTGTCTTGCTTCCACCACTTGTATCTGTCTCCTCCTTCCTCCCACCATCAAAAAGTCCCCCAAACCATGACGAAGAAGAAGAAGCTGATGACGACGACAATGAAGGTCCTGATGGTGATGATCCGCCTCCCAAGCTCTCAACATTAACCGGGGCTTGGCCAGGAAGTTGACCCATTGGAAATCCAGGCACGCCAGCCATATTGGGTAAGGGCTCTTCCATAGGAGGAAAATTCTGTGGTGCACTCATAAGTTTATTCAACATGATTCCAGCTCCTTCAATCAGAGCAAGTAACACTCCACCAAACATTGCTGATCTTGAAGCCGCCCCCAATCCCTGACGCATCGAAAGAAAGCCTCCAGTGGCAGCACCAGCAATGATTGAATTCCATGGATCTTCTTTCTGGCGCATGTACACCATAGTGCAATCAAAGGTGGAGAAGAGGCCACCCCAGACAGCAAAACTACCACCGACGCGAGGTGCGTTCATTCGCACAGCTTGAGTGCCTCCAATCAAGCGCTCACCTTTAGGGGAGTTATAGATGCCTTTCAAGAAGTGAAAAGCTGAACCTCCGACAGCACCCATGCCAAATGCTCCACCAATGTCATCAAGGATACGGTCAGGACAAGGTTCACGTGCGGTCTCTGGAGTTCCCATGATCAAGGAAGCAAAAGCAAGCAGTCAAGACAGACAGGTTCTCGAGCAAATGCAGCTGCAGCTAAGGTCTTAAAATCCAGTCTTTGTAAGCTTATCCCCCTATGGATAAGCAGTTACGTTGCTGCAACAAAACCAGAAATTGATCAAGCAGAAAATGCACATGCCTTATACCTGTGTTTTCAACTAGTGAGGTATAACTACAACATAAATTTCACTGCTTCAAAACTTTGAATTGTCTTTGACCTCCGAACTTCCGGGTCACCTTTTTTAGAGTGTTCTTCTTCTCAATATTTGAGCTAAAGATACTAGAAATTATTCACTCAAAGATAAAGGACAACATGTAAGGTACATATTCAAGCGACATTGCCAAATACAATCTAGAAGACAGCAACCATAATTGCAGTTTATCTTATCCAGCAAATCTTAGTCTAATGTATTGTGGAGTGCGTCAAAAGGAGCAGAAGAGCAACTTAACTTCTTACAGTTCAGATGTATAGCCTCTCTACTTCTGATTTCTCAAGTGAGCAGTATTACGAAATGCATAAAAACGACTATAGTTATGTGTTCCCTACTAGAAAAGCCAGTACAAATAGGTGTTTACTAGATACATGAAGGTAAAAGAACTTGTTATCTGAAAGAAAGAGAGGAAGCTATTGGAGATGGTCCCGCGTAACCTACATTCATAATGCGAGACATTTTGACAGAATCCTTGTACAGGAAGAAAATTTTATGGTACAATTTTATAGAACTTGGCGCATCATGCTATTTCATAACCACCAGTTATAATGCTCTGAGAGCAATGCACCCGTCTTTTAAGATGCAAAACTAGGCCACTAAATCTAAATAAAGCTTATGCTCCTTTGAAAACCTCAAAATGTATTCATGAAAATGAACCAATTGTTGTTTTAAGGGAGTACCAGCCATGAAATTTCTGACGGCATTTTTTCCTCCATTTTGTTGACAAGGGGTAATAGCAGGTACAATTATGATCCATTCTCTTCCTTCTCAGAAATTGAACTGTCATGACCCCTCCCGTTGTGAAAATATGTGATACATTTTCTTGTCCTATTCGGATTGCTCGATATGTCATACTCACCACATGCAATTAAGTGAAGATGTTCCACCTCTTTGGTTGAACCAATATCGCATTACAAGTAACATACCCTGGACCTCAATATCAAAGTCACAAACTACTGAAAAACTGCTAAACAGTTCACCCATGCAAGTAGTAAACCAGGGCAGGACCCTGTAAAGAAATATATATATATATATATATATATATATATATATATATATATATGGGGAAAGCAAATATGTTGCTAGCCTTAGGCAACTTGCCTAATGCTAGCGAATAAAACAGCGTCGTTTCGTCATGTTTTTACAGCTTAACAATTTTCTTTTCACCCTGTAACTTTCTCCTTCTCTCTATCTCTCTCTCTTTATCAGTTTGACCACACAGCCCCATTGCCGGCCACCATCTCCGGCCAGCCTCTGCATCGGCAAACCACAGCCCCCACCATAACAATTAACCGCTGCTATATACACCCACCGTTGCCGGTTCATTCTCTCCCACGGCATTAGATTACATCAAGTGCCATGTTAGTTGATTTAAATAAGTGGATCTAATATACAATGTGTATTCAGCCACGTAAGCATTAGGGATTGTCCATTAGGGTAATGAAAAGAGAGCCTTTGATTTGTTTGACAGATTGGTGAAGGGGGCATGCTCCATGAAGAGGTGTAAATGCACTGATATTTGCACTAATGAGGAGGTGAAGATGAATGCATTAGACGGAGGAAGAGGTGGGTCAGGAATCAATTAACCATTAACCAAGTAGCACTGTAGCAGTGTGGGAGATCTGATAATGAGAGTGTGTTATAGGGGGAGAGAGAGAAAACAGAAAAAGGAAAACCAATGAAAATTAACCAAAACCACGTCGTTTTAGTTACTAGCCTTAGGCAAGTTGCCTAAGGCTAGCAACATATTCGCTTTCTCATATATATATATATATATATATATATATATATATATATAAACATTCTCTGTGAAATATAAAATATGTTTGCCTATTTATGATAACACATGTTAAATATAGACAACCCCCTGCAAAAATTGCAAAAAAAATCAATAGTAGGTGCTCTGTGAACCAGCTTAGATTAAAAACGAAGCTTCCCAATATAACCTCCATTGAGACTCTGAATCAAGCTTCTAATCATATGTTTCACCAGGGCTTCAACAAAACCTGTGCCACTTTACTTGAACACCAAAAGTTCAGAACTCAACTGGACATGGATGTCACCTCATAAAGCAAGAGGAAAACACACAACCATCTAGTAATGAGCCAATGAGGTAATTCAAGAAATGGTGATCTACTGCTGGACAGCTTACGTACTGCTGTTCACTAGCAACGGAGCTTCTCCATGCTCCTGAGTTGCAATCCTGATGCTTCTTGCAACCTTGCAACGCTGTTAACCTAAGATTCTGGTGAAGTCCTGTAGCTTTAAAAGGCCATCGGTAAAGTCGGTCTTGCGTGCGGCAAACAAAAAGTAAGTGCGAACAATAATGAATCTAAATAGCAAACACAACGCATCTGGCCCAATCGTTCTAGCCCTTTTTGCCTAAAGCTGAATATAAGGCCATGCCCTTACCCGTACACAAGCGCATACACATAGCAAACCCGCGCACGAGTACCACTATTTGACGATATATATATATATATATATATATATGGGAGCTGATCCATTGATAGCGCTAGCAAAATAGGACATCTTGCTAGCGCGATCTGGCCGTCCATCCTGAAAGATTTACGGCCCAGATCGCGCCTTTTTCGAATACTGTCAGTCGTCCGCGACATAGTGTCGCGGACGGACTTTTTTACATTTTTGCCCCTCCGCCCGTCCGCTACATTGTATCGCGGACTGTCCAAATCTTTTTTTTACGTTTTTTTCTAGTTCGTCCGCTACATAATGTAGCGGACTATTTTTGACAAAAATACAGTCACGTTCCATCCGCTACATTATGTAGCGGAGGAGTAGGCAACACTATTTTTTTTCTTCTGTTGCGCATTCTGAACCATCATTATCAGCACCCATCTTTCCAAAGGCCCCCAATTAACTACCCATGACAGACCCACGTTGTCGTGCCGCTGCCTCCCCGTAGCGACGACCACTACAACATCCAAACCACAAATCGCACATTTACCACCATTCACACGACCAATCGCACAGTGAAACTCATCCAATCGTACCATCACGTTTGCCAGTCGCTCACCCACGACCACACCTCCGTCAATCGGTCAATCGCAGACCCACGGCCTACAGCGGCCACCAACAAAACCCAGATCATAAAAAATGATCTGGGTTTCAATTGGGTCTCAAAATTCTCAAAATTTTAATTGGGTCAGTTTTACCACCCAAAATGGGGTTGCCACAGCAGGTGGATTGCTGCCGAAAGCGGAGCTGCCTTCCTCTGAGGTCGCCGGAAGCGGAGCTGCCTTCCTCGGTCGTCGTCAGAAGCAGAGCTGCCTTCCTCTGAGGTCGCCGGAAGCGGAGCTGCCTTCCTCGGTCGTCGTCGGAAGCGGAGCTGCCTTCCTCGGTCGTCGCCGGAAGCGGAGCTGCTTTCCTCGGTCGTCGCCGGAAGCGGAGCTGCCTCCCTCTGTCGTTGCCGGAAGCGGAGCTGCCTTCCTCGGTCGTCGCCGGAAGCGGAGCTGCTTTCCTCGGTCGTCACCGGAAGCGGAGCTGCCTCCCTCTGTCGTCGCCGGAAGCGGAGCTGCTTTCCTCGGTCGTCGCCGGAAGCGGAGCTGCCTCCCTCTGTCGTCGCCGGAAGCGGAGCTGCCTATCTCTTGGCACCCCTTCCTCTTCCTTTCGGTTTCTGGCATGGACGAGAGAGAGAGAGAGAGAGAGAGAGAGAGTCAGAGAGTTAATTAGAGAAAGAGAAAATGATGATGAGAGAGAGGAGAGAGAAAGAAAAAATGTCAGAACATTAAATGAGGAAAATGAGAGAGAAAGAGGAAAAAGTCATAAGATTAGTCCGCTACATAATGTAGCGGACGAAAGCTAGAGGGTATTTTTGTCAAAAATAGTCCGCTACATTATGTAGCGGACTAACTTAAAAAAAACGTAAAAAAAAAGATTTGGACAGTCCGCGATACAATGTAGCGGACGGGCGGAGGGGCAAAAATGTAAAAAAGTTCGTCCGCGACACTATGTCGCGGACGACTGACAGTATTCGAAAAAGGCGCGATCTGGGCCGTAAATCTTTCAGGATGGACGGCCAGATCGCGCTAGCAAGATGTCCTATTTTGCTAGCGCTATCAATGGATCAGCTCCCTATATATATATATATATATATATATATATATATATATATATATATATATATATATATATATATATATATATATATATATATATATATATATATATATATATACCACCAATTATCAATACCAGTGACTACGAACCGAAAACCCTAAATGCCTAACACGTCACCATATGCAATTAGGGTTCTACAACGATACTGAATCTCAAACGCCACCCTTATTTTCCAAAACGTTACATCACGCGTTAAAATTTCAGTTGCATACATTTTATGGCAGTATGTCCACAAATAACAGCAATAACAACTAAAATCACAAAATTTCATGAATAAGCTAAGAATTACCTCGATCAAACAATCTCACCATTAATAAATCATCATGCAAATATGAAGGGAGACAAATAGCGTACCCAATATCGCAAGCTCGGCCGCAACCTTGAGCTTTGGTTGCCGAGAGAAAGGTTAAGGCAGAGTTAAACCGACATACAGGGTTGCCGGTTACCTTCACAGTGCAGCTGCGTCAGAATTTAATACACATTATGTTAATTACACTCGACACCACTCAATTTTCACTTATTTACGTACTAATGCGATTTAAAAATTTATACTTCGGACACTCTGTTTGTATTAATTTTACGTTAGCCCATGCTGTTACTGTTAGGTCGCCGGAGATGATGTCATATGTTTTAATACTTGTTTACCCAAAATGCCCTCAGGGAATAGAAGAACAGTAAAATGTTTTGCACATTAAATTAATACCCCAAAAAAGAGAATTTCATCTTTTTGCCACTTTTGAGTAACCCCCACCACCGATTCCCATGAATGAATTATCCATGAAAGGTTTCAATGATTCTGAAATCGAAGTGTTCGCATGTCGATTTTGGACATTGACTATTTCTCTGTCACCCTCGTACTTAGAAAGTTCCACCATCATCACCCCTGTAATTGTTGCAGTATTCATGACCACCAGAGGAGGCATTAGGGTTGATGGCGAATGAACACACTTTTTTAAGATCCAAAGGTGGTCCTAACTAGGATACACACAGTTCAGTTTGGCGGATAAATTCCAAACTGAATCGTTACCCCTTGATTTGAAATTTTTTTAAGCAAATCGAACCAACACTATCGGTTTGGACGATCTAGTTTAGTTGGTTTAAACGTTTCATTTGGTCGCTTTAGATCGATTTACACCCATTTAAATAAGTTATCTCTTTCACACCTACTATTGGATCTAATAAGTATTTAAAATTGAAGTTAAATTGCACATAATTCTGTTACATCCAATATTATAGGACTAGTCTTGACATAAGATAAAAGTGTTATTTCATATATATAATACAATGAAAACACAATTATATCTTTGCAATTGATGTAAGATAAAGAATAAGTAGATATACAAGAGACATAGATCACTAGACTTTTGTGTTATAACTACTCTCATTATCTATTTATTTTTTAAGGGTTTCTCACTTGAGGATCCAAATGTTCAATTTTTATAACTAAGGGTTTGGAGTTTCAATTAGACTTTTAATAAGTATATTTTCATCTAAATCCTTAACTTTGTAACAAATCCGTCAGGTACAACATTGTCCTCCCGGCTTGGTTTTTTTTCCTTTTCTTTTTTTTTTCTTCTACTTTTCACTTCTTCTTCTTCTTCTTCTTCAGCCACGACACATACATTCTTACACCCAGCTGCTCCCCTCCGCCCCTTCACACGGTTACCCATCACCCACGCCACCTAGCCTATTACCCAAGCCCCACCCACCACCGAAATACACACATGAGCGCGCACACACACACTCGCATACACATAGATGCACATAAGCGCATGCAAATGACACACACAACACACAAGCTTCTCAGCCCATCAGTCACAAGCCCTAACACCAATATATGGCAAACCAATTTCAATCCAATACCATAGCTAGGTTCCATAAAAAGGTAAGACCAAACAAATGATTAAGCAATGACATATGGAGTGAGATCGTATGAATGAATTGTTGATTGGTTACCTTTAGAGACTGCATTACATTGGTTGATAGCATCGCGAGCTCGGTTGAACAGGCAAAACGATTGAAGTTTAACAACCTTGCCAAATTGGATGAGATTTGTTACAATGTTACCAATTGCCTCTGTTTTACGTCCACATCAGTCGAGATTTGTTTCGAATTCTAAATCATCTATGCGGGACTACATGCGTGTCATGTATGTGTGCGTGTGTGCGTATATATATGTCGTGTATGTGTGCGCGCACATCTGTGTGTGAGAGAGAGAGTTTTGATTGTGTTTGTGTGTGTGTGTGTGTATTTTGGCAATGGGTAAGGCCTGGGCAATGGGATTGGTGAGGTGGGGTGGGGAATTGGTGATGGGCGGATGGGTGTTTTTTTAAAAAAAAAAATAGAAGGAAAAAAAAAAAACCAAACCTGGGCAGATGATTTTGCCTTTGACAAAATTGTTCCAAAGTTAGGGATTTGGACGAAAATACTTACTAATGGCCTAATTGAAACTCCAGACCCTTAATTGTAAAATTTGAACATTTAGGTCTTCAAGTGAGAATTTCGCATACTATTGGGGTAATACACCTTTTTTTTTAACTTTCAAGGTTTTATTAATTTGAATTTATTTAGTACTATGTATGTGAAAATTATCGATGGATGTTACCACAGATAAATTAATATATCACAGATCAGTTAGGTTTGATTTATGATCGGTTTTAGAAAAGTGATCCGTCACCGAACCGAACTGAGATTGGTTTGAGAAATATGAAACCGTCACTTTTGAAAATTTCCCAATGGTTCTCATTGAATCGGTTTGGTTTGATTGATTTGAACGGTTCGAGTCATATTGAATAATGTTATGCTCACCGCTAGTCCTAACTATAGATTGATCGAATCATCTTCATCCTTGTGGTTTTTGGGGTAAATGTTGCAATTGGATCGAATTCTAATTGACAAAAGCCACCTACCATTTTTGACTAAGTTTGGAGTGTGATTGCATTCACACAGAAGTGGAACAAATCCTTGTGAAGACAAGAGAATAGTGAGTCAACTTGTAGTAATTATTCCTATGAAGGTTTTTGTTTTGAGATTATATGCGATTTCATCTGATTTCTCATGTATAAAGGAGCAAATTAAGAGGGACTCTATAGAGTAGTTTCAAGACTTAGCCTCTGAGAGCTAAAGGAAAAGATACACTGTGAATGAGCTACATAGAGCTAAAGAGAGAGAGAGTGTGTGTAAGGCATTTGGAGCTTAAGTTTGTAGCTCAGATGCTAGAGCGTTAAATACTTTTGTAATAGTACTAGTGACTGAGAAAAACTAGAAAGAGTTTTTATTCATTGAGAGAAAAATAGTGAGGTGAGTTTGGATGTATTTAGGAATTGGGTCTGATTGAGTGTGAAAGTTCCCTCGTAAACTTCTTCACTTCGTAGTTGAACATTCTTATTGCCTTTAATTCCCTATTGATTTATGCAAGAGACTGAACAACGTTAAACGTGTGTCTTCATGTTTATATGTGATAGTTTTTCTATTTTTATTTTTCTCGTTGTGCTAGTTATACCTGTTTTAAGGGTTTAAATCCTAACAACTGGTATCTTGAGCTTTGGTTGTTAACTTTATTATTTTTGCAATTGATAAAGATGGCCGGTCCAAAATATGGGATTGAGAATTTCAAATGTGATGATGGTTTCTCCTTCTCGCAATGAAATATCCCTATTCAAGAAGGTGTACACAATTAACTTTATCATTTTTGCAGCTAATAAAGATGACCAATCCAAAATATGGGATTGAGAATTTCAAATTTGACGATGGTTTCTCCTTCTCACAAAAGAGAATGGGAGATATCCTTATTCAAGAAGGTGTACACAATACACTACAAGAAAAGAAGCCAAAAAAATCTCAAAAGTAAAGACTAGGAAGACATAAACGAGAAGGCAGGCAGTTCAATTTGACATAATTTGTCAGATGAAGTTTTGAACAATGTCAATAATGTTCATAAGGGCGTGAAAAGTTCGAGGAAGGTGGAAAGCTTATACATGGTGAAAAACATGACAAAAACTTTATTTGCAACGAAAGCTATTTTCATTGTAGACAAAGAAAGATACGCATTTTTTAAGATATTTAATTATTTTTATTGGTACAATCACTCAATTGTCGAATACTGATATGAACATTTAAGAGGAGGATAAAACATTGGCTCACCCAGCGTCATTACCGACTTCCTAAGATAATTTAGTTACAACCTTATTACATAGGAATAATACTTTTTTTCTACATAATATTGCTCTATCTCTCTTACTTTATGAGAAAATGAAAAAAACGAAGCCATATGCATTTGTTACTGGAAACAGATGCAGAATAGCAATCGAAGTCGTAGCAAATTTAGAGACAAATCTTGACGTATATCCAGAAGCAAGTCTCAGTCTGGAGAAAAACAGAAGTGCCGCCATTTTTTTTGAAAAATTTGAGAATTGCATTGATAATTTTAAAGTTACACAGCCATTATGTTGTAGAGCTTACATATATTATAAGTCATGGCATTCCAGTGACTCAGTATACATTACAACAAAGGTCGACAGTAACAAAAAAAAACCTAATAAACTTATACACATTACAATTGAACTAGAATAGAGCATATCCTACACTTTAACTCAACTTAAAGTAACATGCAAAGTTTACAATTTTAAAATCCGAAGTACAAGATGGTAACAATATAGCAAAACAATCGGGAACAACACGACTCAAACATGAGCACACTGTTTAAAAAGGCGCATCACACATCCCACGCTCACCGCAATGTTTATTCTTCAACTAACACATATCTAATCCGAATCAAATCCAATACAAGGTGGAGGAACCATTACCCATCCACAAAAACAAAAAAAAAACCAAAGTAGACACACACGCTGCTCAAAACCAGAAAAGAGCCCTAAAAACCTGACCTCCTGCTCTGGACAGATTTCCCCACAATACCTTGTAAGACAGATCTCTCTCCCCCTTTCCTCGGGTCCTGAATCCCACCTACTTTTTCTCAACAAAACCCCCCTTCCCGCCCGCGGAGACCTATCCCCCCCACCCTTCCTAAGACCCCCCGAAGTCCTAAGACCAATCTCGTAACCAAGGCAAAGCCCCTCTTCCCTAAGCCCTATTGTTATTACTATTGACGACACAATCGACCTCACGCCCAAACCTCCACCTCTGCATATTAGAAATAGATAAGTAAAGAATCTAAAAAGCAGAAGGATAATTCAGAAATGAAGATCAAAACGCCAGTGAGATTCCGGTCACCTCTGGCTAATGATGGAAATAGGACGATCGAGCAGATCTACTAGACCGACCAAGATTGGAGACTTACCTTAAGGTCGCCGTCTCTGATCAAGATCTAGTGAGACGCCTCGCCACCGACCACCCTCATCTTGTGCTTCCGGCCTCCAACAATTCACGCCATAGAGTAAACCTCCACACGAGACGAAAAACAATCTGTAAACTAAGCGCCGAAGTGGCTGTAGCCCCATTCGCGTGGAAGCACGGTGCCATGATGACTTCCTCTAGAGTTAGGTTTTTGAGAGAAGGCAGAGAGTATTTTTAGAGAGAGAGAAAGTGTGAGTAAGTATCACCATTGTGGCAAAGAAGGACACACAAAAAGAACTTGTTATGTCTGAAAACGTTGTTCATACCCTATTCTGGTCACACCCCAGGACCCGTTAAGGGACCCACTTTGCGCGACATATCACCCAGTCAGCGGTTAACTTTTCAACGCTCAAGAGCCGGTCAAAGCAATGCATGCCCAAGTCACGTGAACCGCTCGTGAAGCGACCTCGGCGTTCCTTCGACCCAAGGGGTCGGACACCCTTGGGGGTCGGCCACCTGCCTTGACGATCGACAACCGACGACCATCGTTCGCAACCTCGCTCCGCCGTGGTCGCGACGACCGTCACTCTCGGCCGTGTTCCTTCGTCGCAATGACCATCGCCCGCGGCCACGCTCCGCCATAATCACGACGATCGTCGCTCTCGGCCGTACTCCGTCGTCGCGATGACTGTCGCTCGTAGTCACGACGATCGTCGCTTGTGGCCGCTCTGTTGCCATGACGATCGTCGCTCACAGTCGCGCGCCATCCACGCAATGACCACTGACGCTCTCTGTCACATTACAATACCCCGGCACTAGGTAAGGACTCGCGACAGTTGTCACAGTGCCCATGCGCCACAATTAATGTCTCGTGTTGTAGGCACCGCGCCTATGCTCCACAATCATGTTATATGCTTACGGGATAGGCGACTCCTCCAGGACACTATCTCCGCCAGGGTGCCTGCGTGACTGGCCTACGTGCTCTAGCACTGGGGGCTCGCGTCGGCACCCCTAAGGACTATGACCCCCGGGTCACTCCGGGATGGGAGCAGGTCTTCGAAAGGGCATCTTGCCTAGTCCACCTGGCAGCTGGGCATCGGGTCTTCCCCACCGCTGCCAGGCCTGTGGGATTCAGTAAGGGGTTGGACTGGAGGCTGGGGCAACGGGCTACTCTGACCATGCTACCGCGGCATGATCAGTCTCCTCAGACAGGCAGAGAGATGTCGCAAGGGCAGGGCAGCAAGAACTTAGGGACCGGCAGTCCCAACGGAGGATCAGTGCTTTGGCCCCCCCGGCGACGTGTCGTTCCCAGGGGGTGACACATGTCAACTTATGACACATGCACGTTTTTGCCTATAAATAGTGGACTTTGGAGCTTTTTTAAAGATCTTTTCTCATTTTTGGACTCTTCACTTTCTCTCTAAAACGACATTCTCTCTGGAATTCTAGTGAGAGAAACACACTTGGACTCCCGTCTCCGGACCCTTGACGCTGCACCCTTGTCACGGACTGTAGACTGTCGGTCCTGTTCATCGTCACCCTGCCTGCGCAGCGCTGCCAGCCCTCACGACCTATCTGGGGAGCCTTGCCCTCGGCCCTTACGCCGTCCTTGCTATCTCCCGCGTTGCCTACCTGGAAGCTGACTCAGACCGCATCCTTTGTGGCACCTCCACGTAGCATCGAACCATTTTTCGCATCATCAAACGTGAAACAAAAAGAGATCAAAATCAGACGAATGCTGATGATAGCATCACTATAACCAGTGTATATAAAGGATACCTAGTAGCTTTAGTTTTCAAGAAAGACAGTGCAATCATATTGCAAGCCATGAAATCAAGTCGGAGAAAAGATTCTGAAGCATCTTACCTCGCTACTCCTACAAGGAATATTTTATGTCGTACAAAGCAAGAGACTTTGTATATGTGAAAATGGGTAATAGCAACCATGCAACTATTGCTGGAATCAGTGATGTGCACTTAAAAACCAACGAGAGGTGCACACTCACTTTATGTACAACATATTCCTGATTTGCGCCTTAATTGTATTTCGACGCACGCAATGGATGTAGCAGGCTACCACAGTTATTTTGGTAGCAATAAATGAAAACTCACCAAAGGGTCTCTGATGGTTGCAAGAGGGAATGTTTATTGCACTCTACAACGGCTCAGTTTGGTCAACAGCGACAAACCTCACATTGCAGAACCAATTAACGTGGATTACCATCGTGACCATTTTGTTTATTTTGATTGGACAGTGATACCACTAGAGGTGTCAAATGGGCCGGGCTTGGCCCAGCCCAGCTCAAGCCCATCGGGCCTCCAGCAAACTGTGCCAGGGCCGCTGTCAAACAGTCCAGGCAAGAATGAGGGAAATCTGGGCCCAGTCCAAGCCCAGGCCCTAGGCCCAACATCTAGGGCCGGGCTTGGGCCGAGCCCGGGCCCAATTTTCTTTTATTATTCAAAATAATATTATTATTTTACTATCTATTTTGTTATTATTATTTAATAATATAAATACCAGCTTTTTATATGTATTTTAACATATTTTTTTACGCACGGTACTAATACTAATTTATATGTAAGAGAGTGAAATTAGTCGGTTTGGTATTTATTGACAAATAAGTTCGGCTAATTATCAATTAGTACAAACTTTTTTACAACTCAACGCTTGCTTCCTCAATCACTCAGAACTTGGGCTAATTGATCAGGGGAAGTCAAAATCTAAAATCATGTACAATTTTAAACAAATGATTTTACCATCTTCCCTGACCCTTGAAGCTGATAGTAAAGATTCAACCTACATGACCATAGCCTCCCACTTGCTGGCATGTTCCGCGAGTTACTCATCAACTGGAAGTTGACTCTTCCTTCTTTTTACACTTCTTATAAAGCAAGGTATGTTTGTGCCTTCTCAAAATGTTGTGTTGCTTAGCTCAAATCTAAAAGTAATAGATCTGTGACCACGAATATTTATTTGTTTTCTCACTAATAATCTAAAAGTAATAGATTTCTTCTACATTTTAGTCATAAAAGGCAAGCTAATACACCTTAATTTAAAAAAAAACTGAAAATGTCATTTTTGGGCCAAAAGAGGGCCGGGCCGGGCCTGTTTCTCAAAAAATTAGGCTTGGCCCTGACCCAAGCCCTAAAGGTTAGGGCCAATCCCGGCCAAAAAAGGGCCGGGTCGGCCCGGGCCAAAAAAGGGCAGGGTTGGGCCGGCCCATTTGACTCGTCTAGATACCACATTGGAGCCAAAGTTTTCCTCCCAACTGAGCCCCACTTTTCAGGTAACCGCGGTTAAACCCTGACCCGACGACCCAGTTGAACTAACCCCTGACGCCCTTCACGCTATTTCCCCTCTTCTCTCACCCTCTCTTCTCTCCAGTCTCCTCTAATTCTCTCTCTTCATTTCTCCTCTCCACATTCCACCTTTATGCGACGCCATTTCGCTTTTCCGGTACGTATCAGCATCATCAATCTATTTAGACTTCATCCGTTCCTACATTTTACTGTTTTTCTTCGCTTATTTTTCATCATATATACACTTAGCTCACTTCTACTTCCTGCTTGTTTCATGTGATAATTGAAAAGAAGAAGAAAAAAATTAGGTTCTAACTAGTAATTCGAGTAACCTGGAGATCAATTAAAGCAGGTAGAATGTACTTAGTGTATGTTTTGCTTTGTATATCTACGCTTTTTTCCCGATCCGAAACTTTGATGAGCAGTCCAAAATGATTGTCCTGTTAGTGCGTTAAGTTTTTTGCAATTCTTTTCACTGTTTCAATTGCTAATTTTGTTGCATTTTATTGCTACTGGAACTAGTACTCGATAGTGTGTTGCTCAATGCTGCTTTATAGAGCGTTTGGTTAGTCCGTCCGGCAGTAATTAGTGTCACACTATTTGCGTGTTTATCATACTTAGGGCACTAAGTCGATTGTCATTAGTTTGTGTTTTGGTTTATGGTACTCGCTTCATCCGCAGTTTTTGTCCCCTTTTGACTTTTTGCAAAGGGGGAGTAGAATTTGAACATGTGAATGTTGACTTTGCTTGTTGCTTTTGCAGTAGTTTGACCTGTCAGACATCTTTTGTTGGATCTAACAATCATTACCTAAGTTCAAGTTGATGTTTAGATTTTCCATCTGTACCATAGGCATTCATAAATAGTCAAACTGGGCAAAAATCATGTAATTGAGGGAGTATTTTTTTTTTCTCTAAAGGATCTGCAACATTTATCACTGCCAAAGATATTTTACTAATAATGCATTTTATTGGTTATTAAACCGAGTCTTCTTTGTTTTGCTCTTTGATATGGGAAGCGGAGGAGACTTTCTTGTTGTTTAAGAACTGAATGTAGAGAATTGTTCAAATGTAGTGCATTGTTGAGTTGACCGTCTTCTATGAATGTAAGTACTTGCAGGCAAGCATGCTCTAATTAAGTGCTGGAATACGTTTTCCTTCCAATTTTAAAGTGATATTAAATGATGCTTCCTTCATTGTTGGATAGTGCGTCCCTTAGTTGGTTTTGTTGTTGCTGTCAGTAATTGGATCCGCATTGTTGTCAACTCACTGTGTTTGTTGTGATTAGGACTTCTAGTCAATTGCCTTTTAACTTGTTGTTTCTGATTGCAATGCTTCTGTTCTGTGTTAATTCCCTCAAGCAGGAGATTTATTGGTTGTTCCTTATGGTGCATTTGTATGACATGAGTCACATGACTCTGTCTCTTTCTGAAGTTCTAAATTGTTGGCTCTTTGTTGCAAGTGTAGTTGTTCCAGATTGTAATGTCTCTAGTCTACCCTTACATCTATATAGTCGTGTCAGTGAACTTGTGATATACAACCAGCTGATGAAAATTTTGTTGTATTTGTTTCCCTGATAAGCACAAAGTTTGTAATCTGATTCTTGGAAATCATGCATTAGATCTAGCTGATTTACCATTAAGATTCCACAGAAATATTCTATTACAAAGGGTAAAATTTATTGGGTAGGATGCATTATTGCAAAGCTTAAGGACTTCAAGACTGGGGAATGATAATGGCTTGACTTGTTCGTTTTCTTGAGCATCGTGAATCATAGCAGAGTTGAATGTTTTGGTAACCAAGATATATCTCTGATCTGCATGCAGGATCATACCATTCTAGTTGAAGAGATATTACCACTACGCTGTTGAGCTCTTTTTGTTGTTCGATCTTGAAGCTTCTTTCATTGTAATGATTGATGAAGTGGCGTGTCCGTGATGATCATGAATTATGTGTTTTCTACAACTTTTGCATCTTTGCCATATTGAATCATCTACCAAGTGTTTATTCACCCTCTCCCTTGCCAAACAATTGTTTGCTCGGCCTTGTATTTATTTGTTGACTTTTCACTATCATACACCTCTGAAGCTGTTATTTTCTTGTTGCCTTGATGCTCAGCTCCAGGAGTGTTCTTGATCAGAGTGGGCCCTTTTGAGGTGGACTAGATGGATCAGGTAAAGTAGATTACATCATACCCTACTGTCATTTCTCATCAGTTTCACTCACAATGAATTTTGATGTTTGTGAAAATTGCAGTATGAGAAAGTTGAAAAGATTGGGGAAGGAACCTATGGGGTGGTTTATAAGGCTCGTGATCGAGTGACCAATGAAACTATTGCATTGAAAAAGATCCGGCTGGAGCAGGAAGATGAGGGAGTGCCAAGCACGGCTATTAGAGAAATCTCTCTCTTGAAGGAGATGCAGCATGGAAACATTGTCAGGTACATCATCATAGTACGTCTCTTTTGCAAATTTCAAGATTGCTGCACACAATGTTGGTGGGTATAGTGTTGAAACTTGGCTATGTGTAGGTACACATTCATTGGCCATATCATAGTATTAGTAGAAATTTTAATTTATTAACTGTGTCTCAGATTATATTTGTTGATTAATAGACTAGAAAACAAAGTTACATCTTAACCTTGGTGAATGCTAAATCAATGGTTCAGGTCCTGAACCATTGCACAAAGCAGGGACGGGCGGGGGTGGGGGAGCGTAAGCACCTGGAAGAATCTATGGTTGGGAGCGGCTTGAATAAATAAATGCGTAAAGCGTATTACCAATTGTTTAGTATAGTTTGAGAGAGAGAGAGAGAGAGCACTGATTTGATTGACAAGCTCTATTCTCTCGAGTAAGGTAGCTAGCAACAACATAAAAGGAGGCTTTAAGGACTTGAAGGAAGAGAGAAACATGGAATTGAGTTGAATAGGGCTTGATTTTCAGGTACTCTCTCACTTGTTCTATGCATCTCTGTCCAGATGACGGGATTGAGTTCCCATATTAGCTTGGGACGAGATCCCATGGAGCTCCTAACTTGGGATTGCAAAAGCGAGTTTCCGAGAGAGAAGCGTCACCATATTAGGAGTTTCCTGTTACTTAGGTTCAGGAGCTGAAAAGTAGTTTTAGTAGAACATTTTTATCTTTCATGGTGGAACTTTGCTACTCCTGTTAATGTTTTTCATGTGTATTCCTTCGTCTTGTCTGATAAACGCACTTTTTTCATGCCAGTTAAAATTTTTCTGTTTGCATCACTATCTGAGAGGGCAAATCATATGCAGGACCTTCAGTATTCAATGAAAGAACAGGCTGTTACATGTTCCACTACCCAATGGAAGGTGCAGGTGGTGACAATGGATGCGTATGGTGAAACCGTGAAAGTTGAAAATTTGAGGGATGTAGTAGCTATTAATGACTTAGCAACCAAAGCTGTTTCTTGCTCATCACCTATAGGCAACTGCGAGTACCTTTCAGTTACTGTCTCATAACCAAAAGGCAGCATGAAAACATTTCAACTGGCTTAGGCTATGTGAGTGGCTCTCGCCTGAAGGCAGCCATGTAACTTGGTAGCCATTAGTAACTAATCACCTATTAGCGGTGGTTAGAGTATTCATTGTGCTTACTCTTGTCGATGCTTTAAAAATATTCAAATTTGAGAACTTCAACGAGGTTGTCCATACTCTTTAGGAGAAGATGATTAGCTTGACAGATGTTGACAGATGAGATGAGAATACACTTGGAATGTTTTTCTTCAATTTTCAACCACATGTTTTGTGGTCTTACGCTATAATTGAAGAATGTCTTGCTATTGTGTTCATAGAAAAGATGCTTAGACAATTAGCCAATTGACGTTTGCACACCACAGCTAGATGAATGCCGGGACTAGGGCGCCACTACGATGTCTCTTGGATGGGACTGTGCTGTACCTGTTCTTGTATACATATAGTTCCTTATATACATGTTTTCTACTGCATTGTTAGGTTTATACGGTGTTAGGATCATAGAATGTTGAGCACAATGATGCACTGATGCGTATATCCACTTTTGCCAGAGAGGTGGTGCTTTAGTTTAGAGACAACACATTCTCAATGGTGCCAGATGCTCCTCGTACCCCTTTGTTTCTTACCGAGCCCTATTGGTTTTGCGACATAGCATTTGAGAGTCCTTACACTTGTGCTGTTGCCTGTTGGTGGTGGTCTGTGCTGTGAGGGTGGGCGTGGGTGATGTGTGTCACTCTATTAGGCATATGCACATAGAAGCATTCATATCTCAGCAGTCACTGTTTCGGTCATCTTACATCTCAACAAGTCTTGACAATGACAGTGACTTGACTATTGGTCCCAGAGACTTAGTATGAATTGCCAGATTTGACACTTCAGTGTGCTAGTGTGTTTGCTTGACATTAAATTTGTATCAAGAGCCTCCTCGTTGCATGACCAACGAGAATAGGTTGAATTTGTGTTTTCTTTTATCCGACAACTTTCTGGATGTTGTCTTTTCTTCGAGAACTTTCTGAAACTATCTTCTTTGGTGAGCGCAGTAAAGAGTAAGATAATTATATAGATGAGACATTTAGGATGTATGTGTAGGATGAATACATTTGGTTTTTGAATGCAGCCAACCTAATTTTTTTCATAATTAATTGGGTGACAGGTTACAGGATGTCGTCCACAGTGAGAAGCGATTGTATCTGGTTTTTGAATATCTGGACTTAGATTTGAAGAAACACATGGATTCATGTCCTGAGTTCGCTAAAGATCCACGTCTCATAAAAGTAAGTGAGCTCTTTTGCTTTAAGAGCGGCGCTCATCAAGAGAACGTGTTAGCTAGCAAAAGGAAGTTCTTTAACTCCTAAATTTAGAGGCTTTTTGGTCTCTAGTTGTCATTTTTGCTTATTAAATATGACTTTTTTTTACAAGGAAAGCACTTTTGTTATCATAAATTACTAGTATGTTAAGATTTTTTTAGTCCTGCCAGACATTCTTTACCCCATAGAGATGTTACTTCAGTTTTAAAGTCGATGTCTAATTTTCCACTACTTAGGTTGGCAAACTTAAATCACCTTCCCCGCTTTTTCTTCCTTCTTTCTGGAAGTAGCATGCTTGGTTGAACTTATCATTTAGTGGACTCTTGCAATCTAACACCTTTTGGTTTTGTAATTTAATTTACAGATGTTTCTTTACCAAATACTTCGTGGTATTGCTTATTGTCATTCTCATCGAGTTCTTCATCGAGACTTGAAGCCTCAGAATTTGTTGATAGATAGGCGTACCAATGCGCTAAAGCTTGCGGACTTTGGCTTAGCCAGAGCATTTGGTATTCCTGTTAGGACATTTACTCATGAGGTATTAACGTGCTTGGTATTTAGGTTTCAATTGCTGCTAATCATAAGCTTATTATGGTCTCCACATGCACTGTTATTCCCCTTCTTTCTGTTTCAGTATTGTCGCTCCCATCCTCCTCGTTTCCTCATCTGTATATGTATCTGTACATGCTTTCATGCAACAGAATTAGGCCTCAAACTGTGTAAACACATCAAAGTGTAGTTGATTCATCTGATGGTACCTGCAAGTAGTCCGTCTCATGATTGATGAATGATGAGGCAGCCTTTGCAGAACAAAAAAAGAGAAAAAACAAAGGAAATATTAGCTAGACTTTACGAAAGCAGATCTTTTAATTAGGCAAGTGTGAGATTGTTTCTCTTTCGTCATATTGGTCTCAACCAAATACAGAGCTTCCAGCCTTAGTCCACTCGCCAAATATGCAGCATGTACGTTCATGGCTAAAGCTGTTATGGCCATGCAAAGCCACTTGTTAGACTTGTAAAGCACAAAATGATCTATATATTGTGTAAACATAATTCTTTCCTATTTTTCAATATTCTAGGAGGATATGACCCACTTGTGATTCTGTGTTTTCAGCATCTCCTTTTATCATATTGAAGAACCTTTACCCTTCCATGCTTTTTGTTTCTGTTTTTTTACCTAAATTGGTGTTTCTTTCCAGGTGGTGACACTATGGTATAGGGCACCAGAAATTCTCCTTGGATCTCGCAATTATTCAACTCCCGTTGATGTATGGTCAGTAGGTTGCATATTTGCTGAGATGGTGAACCAACGACCATTGTTTCCTGGGGACTCTGAAATTGATGAGCTGTTCAAGATTTTCAGGTATTAAAGCTTTCCAACCCTTTTCCGCTATTCTCGTTCCCCCCATCCCCCATCTTGTAAAGTCGTTCTGCGACTCCGTTTTTGGAGAAGCATGAGTTAAATCAACTACAGTTAATGCTTGTGACCTTGCCTCTGTTATTCGAAATCAAAGATCTGCTTCAGTTCTCTTTGTTCTCTGTTGTATTCTTTCTGTTCATACACGGCTGCTCCGTTTCTTAAATGAAGAGTAATGGGCACTCCAAATGAGGATACATGGCCTGGAGTGAACTCTCTGCCTGATTTTAAATCTCAATTCCCAAAGTGGCCAGTAAAGGTGATTGACTCTTGCATTTGTGGTTAGTTTCTTTGATATCCCTGTATGACATACTCGGGAACTAAAGCAATTTGTGCACCTTCATCTTTACAGGAACTGGCAACTGTGGTTCCGAATCTTGATTCACCTGGGCTTGATCTCCTCAGTGTAAGTTTATGTTACTAAATTCTCTTACTGAACTAGTTGTCATACAGGTCTTCTTTGCACTTGAAAAGGCTTATACCTGATAAAGGCAATGTTCAGATCTGTATTGTGATCATGACAATGGACCAGTTGTAGATATGGTTGAACCATTTTCTAGCTGTTTTACCTTAAATGGGTTCTGACACATGAACCCTTTGCCGCGACTGGCGTAAGATAATATCTACAGTTATTTTTTAGCTTTTTCCCTGTTCATTACCCATCAGGTAGTGACGTGTGTTCATAAAGGTCTTAGATGGACTGAAATAGATCCTTTAATAACTCTTTTAAGACCAACCCTTTTGCTCCTCCCACACGGAATGTGGGTAATTCAGGGGCCATAATTTTACTGAAAGCAAGCTTGCACTTTCACCTGCACTGGTTGTTAGACATGAATTGTAGTAGAGACTTCTTGATTTCTTTGGTATTTCACAAAGAGATAAAAGGAGCATCTTCTGCAATTTAATTTTCCTTTTAGTTATGCAATTTATCCTATGTTCCAGAAAATGCTCTGCTTGGATCCCAGTAGAAGAATTACTGCGAGGAGTGCCCTTGACCATGAGTACTTCAAGGATGTTGGTTCTGTTCCTTAATTCCCTGCGTACCTCTTCCTGGCTGCAACTGTATATTGATGTGCAGCATTTGCGGGGTTTAATTCTGTGAGATAATGATATGCGTGCTATTTTCAGATGTTCTGTTTCTCCCTTTTTGATTTCCTTGGACACAATTCAATTACGCTGGAGTGGTTTTTGGTACAGACGTTATATGGATTAGGCATCTCAAGCAGTTCTTGTCATCTCAAGTCTCATTCATGTCCAAAAGCAGACATGGCTTCATTTTTTTCCTATTTCCAAGTAATTTCTTGTAACGTCGTGCTTGGTGAAGGATTATGTGTTGGAGTCCGATGGAATCTTTTGGTGTGCATTTCGTTTGCAGCGAGTGTGGCCTTTCTCTTTCATCTTGCATCATCTAGAATCAAACTACAAATATTATGGTTATACGGGTCGAGGCTATGAATGCCCAGATAGTTTGTTCCTTTCTCCGGAAAGTTTTCTTTTCCGTTAATGAAAGGCCTGCACCAAGATAAGAAAAACCTTTTTCGTACAACTGTTGTGACAACAAGCATCATATAAAAATTGCTTTAAACCAACCAGTGCCTAATTTATCAATGAAATGTTGTATGCGCGCTAGTGATGCTTCCTTTTTTGTTTATGTTCTACTGTTGAGTGAAATAAACATTAGTCAGCAATAGAAGACTTTAAAGAGCCCCGAAAGAGCAAGCTCTAATACAAGAACCCTAAACAAAAGAAAGACTTCAGTAATGACGAAGGCAGTAATCAAAGCAACAACATGAGCAAAACAGAGCTCAGCTCTGATGTACATTAATGATCAAAGGCAGTGTAAAACATATCTAATCATCCATAAAACAAAGCCCGGCTCTGATGTACATTAGTGATCAAAGTGACATTAAAGATCCAAACATCCAAAAACAGAGCTCCGCTCCTACAAAACCTGTCACGTGATCCCAACATCGAACATTAAATAGTTCCAGATCTGGGCTCTCATTTCTACTGCCTATGCTTCTCCTAGAGGTAGTCTGACTTCCTTGAGTGGATGGTGGCGGCCTTAATTAAGATACCCCTTCCGTCTCCTGCCTGAAACCTTTGCCCTAGCATTTTCTTTCCTTTTAAGGGGAGTGGCCTAATTTGTACTGCTTTCAGGGGGTATCAATTCAAGGGGGTTGCTCGCATTGTGCGTTGGTCACATTTGCACTGCTCCAGCATTTTGAATTCTGTGCTTAACCCCCAACGATGAACAAATCTATCTATTACTAGTATACAACTTAAATTTAAGTAATAATCCGATACGTTTCACGATACTAACCATAGTTTCAGTTGGATTCCATCTACAAAATATGCTACAAGCCTCATGTTATGCCCTATTGACCACGGTTACCACGTTTACTACTGTTCTTAGGGGCTCTTCTTTTAGCAGCTCCACTTGGATGTGCAGCAACTGCAGTTGGTTGTGATGCCGCTGTTGGCTATGGTGGTGCATCTGTTGCTTCACGTTGAACCTGTATAAATTAACATAAATGGCAACGAAGATAGATTCGAGGAAAGTATAGGCAACACAAACCAAAATGGTTTGAAATGTTACCTTGGGGCATGATCTTCTGACTCTATCTTCAAACGTTTTATATCCCTTCAACTGTCTTACTCCTACTTCTCTTCGATCTGCCTAATTGTTTCCTAACAATTGAAGGACAAATCTGAGGTAGACCTGATTTGGGCCATATATCCTGGCCATTGACAGGGAATATGATATGCTCAAAACTTTTCATATAGGTGTTTATTTATATAATAGCAAGGATGGACATTATCCTACGTTTCTTCTCGCACTTTGTAAATGGCAACAATTGCATGTAACCAAGATATGCCATTATGGTCCCAATTTACTATTGGCAAAAAATTTAAGTCCCTTTTTCACCATTATGCTATTGTTCCAATAGTCTTTAACATTTCTTGCCAGGACCTTAATGAGAAAACAAAAAACAATACTCTTTTGAAATTTGTACTTTTTTCTTAATAACGTGTCCTACTACTTGTATCCACTTTTTTCTTTTTTGTTAATTAGTTGATTAACTTACCTGAAAAATAAAGACTTTATCTATATATTTCCAAAGTGTACACATACATACATACACACATACATACATATAACTAATTCTAAAAATATGGTAATACTTTCTGTCTTATAATTAGCAGTGAATTACTATGCTTCTACATGCTTTTTTGTCTTGTATTACGCTATATTAGTATTTTATGTCTTATTATAATCTAATGGTTAGGTTCATAATACTGCTCAAAGAATATGGTTTTATATGCTTTTAGGGGCAAATGATGGAGTTAAACTTGCAAGTAATCCTATTTTACTTACTCTACTGATCCTCGCAATGACAACAAAATAAAATAGAATTTAGACTGCTTATCAGAAAACTACCAGATCTCAAACTAGGAACGTGAATCTCTTGTCCCCGGAGAGAACTTAACTAAGTTGTCAGTGCAATCTGACCATACATCCTTTGTGAATGGATGAGTCAAATCAAAGTTTCATTTAAAATTTTTCGTTGTCCGCTACATTATCTAGCGGACATGAATTTTGACCAGAATGTTCTGAAGGAATTTAATGCATCGGATGGATTCTTAGGCAAATTTGGGTGGGGGGGGGGGGGGGGGGGGTTGTAGTGTTGTAATTTTTACCGTGGTGAAGTTTACTAAATGAAAAAGTGATATGGCCCATCCTTCTGCGTGCGTGGACGACCAAGTTTCGCTGACAAGTTAACTTAAGTTACCTGCACTGTCATTTTATCTGCGCCCCCCCCATCTATAGGGTTCAAAAAGCATTCAAACAAGATCCTACTATGATGATCAAGTCTCGGCTTGATTCTATAGTTTGGTGAAATCGTTCCTTTATATATTATAACATGTTATTATTAAATTTATATTGTAATAGTTGTTGTTTTGCTCCAAAAATTATTGTAAACGAATTTATATCCAACATTTTAAAAGGTTGATTAAAATGGAATCACAATTTCTCGCACAAACGAATGTTTTTCCAGACGCAAGACGAATTGAACGTTTTGACGGAAACAACTTTAAAAGATGGAAAGATATGATTTTGGATGTCTTGAATTTTTCTAAAATCTTGTTCGTTCTAACTGAGCTTGAGCCGGATAACAATACTGAAAATTATGCTCAAGTCTTAGAAAAGTGGAATAACACTGATAGATTTTGTCTTAGTACTATTCCTAATGCTTTATCTAATGATCTATATGGCGTTTATAATCACTTTACTCTTGCTAAGGCTTTATGGGATGAATTACTTAACAAGTGTTAATTCGAGGATGAAGGAACCAAAAAGTTTCTAGCCATTAATACCAAAAAGTTTATAGCTGTTAATTTTTTATACTACCAAATGACTGATGATAAAAGTATTGAAAGTCAAATAAATGATTTTCAAAATATCATAAATGGATTAGCTAAAGAGAGTGACTGTAATACCCTAAGCCTTGGTATTTCTTGGAGGTTATTTGAGTTCTTTAGCGATAATTTTTGCACGCAACATTTAGCGTCAATTTGCCTAACCGATATTTTATCGACAACGTCAAGGGACAGTTTATAATTCTCTTAAGTTGCAAGTTAATGAGGTGAGAAGAATGTAATGCCCAAAATGTTTCATTGGTCGATGAAATTTTTATTTTAACCTTAATCTAAGATTATTTTGGTCTTTTAAAAAGGATTGTGGGTGAGATAAGGACACTAGCTAAGTGTGGGGGGTCTTTAGAATTATTACAACCTAGGGCAACCGTATATAAAGGAAGTCATAAGAGGGGCAGCCGTCCTAGCAGATGTTTCACGTGAAAAAGGAGAGAGAAGGGAGGGAAAAATCAAGCTACGGCAAGGAAGAATTCAGGGTAATACAATTCCTAGACTCTCTTTAGTTTAGCTATGAATTCGATGTTTTATATATATTTTTGGTGTGTGAAATTGGTAGCTTTCGGTGGTAATTGAGAAGAAGGCTGTTGTAGAGTAGAATAAGAGTAGGTTAGGATTTTTATCACATTTCCTTTATTTTAAATCCTATTGAGATGATTTTACCCTTTTTGAAAACGTCATTTTGTTGCCTTCAACTCTTTAGTTTTAAGTTTCCTCAGAATCTCACGTTTGCACAGTGAAAAACGATCTTAAAGTCTATCCACTGTAAAAGTCCAGAATTTTCAGTTTCTAGCAGCCACTTCGATTTGTCATAGAAAATTAATTACTCATGGGGTTATTGTGAAATTTATATTTACAAAATTTTTAGAAAGTCCTCTTCAACTTTGTAGTTTTAAGTTTCTGAGATTCATAGTATTTATTCTCCAAAATAACCATTGAACAAAACTAGTTTGCAAAGAGATGTGTTGTTTTGATCAGCCACTTTGATTTACTATAGAGAAGTCATCAATCATTAGATTTTTGTGAGCCTTGTATTTCTAAAAACCTTAGAAAGTCTACTTTAACCTCGTAGTTTTTAGTTTTTTTAAGATTAGTCATGTTTCTTCCTCAAAATGGTCAATCTACAAAACTAGGATTTGCTAAAAAATGCTGATTCTAGAATTACAGATTAGTCCATTGTTCAAGACTTTTTAAGCCATTACAGATTAGTCCATCCAATGCAATATCCAAGTTATTGAGATATTTGAGAGGCACAATTGATTATGGACTGACATATTTTGGTCATCCTTCTGTGCTTGAAGGTTATTGTGATGCTAACTGGATTTCAGATTCAGATGAGTCAAAGCCCACTAGTGGATGTGTGTTCTTACTAGCTGGAGGAGCGATCTATTGGAAGTCATCCAAGCAGACAGTTATCGCTAAATCCACCATGGAATCAAAGTTGATTGCCTTAGAGAACGTGTGTTCTGAAGCAAAGTGGCTCAAAAGTTTTTTGGTTGATATACCTTTGTGGGGTAAACCCAGTCCACCTGTGGTGATGCATTGTGATTGTCAATCTGCCATTGCTAGAGCTAAAAACAAAGTATATAATGGGAAGAGTGGTCACATCTGGATGCGACATGTTACTGTGAAGCAGCTAATTGAGAATGGTGCCATATTTATGAATTTTGTGAGGTCAGAAAGAAACTTGGTCGATCCTCTGACTAAGCCACTATGGAGAGGCCTAGTGATGGAAGCATCGAGGGAAATGAGACTTTACCCAAATCTAGAGATAAAGTGGCGGATACCTAACCTTCGTGATTGGCGATCCCGTGAAGGAGATTTAATAGGTAATAACAAAATCATGGAGTCCGTTGGGCACTATCTCTTTGTGTATATCCTCTAAGGCGGAAGGTCTTTAAGAGAAGAGTCTATCCCTGTGGTGTATGACAGTGACCACTATAGTGTGTGAGGATAAGCATAGCTCTTAATTGGCCCATAGTCCCTAATTATTGAGATGGGGTGTTCAGCTGCAGCACATTCCCTGGTAGCTATCACCTATATGTGTGTGAGGTTGAGCTGCCTCTACAGGACTGTCGCTAGATCCCACAAGCAAATCCAGGCACAACGCATGACTATTTAGTGTCAACCCGCGAGAACAACCCTGACTAGAGATATTATGTGGGTGGTGAGTATGCAGCAATTCACAGTAACCACATTTGGTTAAAAGAGTATTTGCTCTACCATCGTATTTTAGTGAGTTCCTGCTCATTTATCCTACGAATGGTTCAATCCACATAACACCTCGTTGATGCATAATTTCTCGTCTCCTCTTCCTTTATTGAGTGTATGTTTTGAAACATGTGGGGGATTGTTGTATTTTATGTGTGTTTCAAAACACACCTTGGCCCCACTCTATTTTTCTTTGCTCAGACGAGGAGAAGCCACGTATGCCCCTTTCTATTGCTTTGGCTCCAAACAAATTTCTTTGGCTCCACTCAAAGTTGTTATTAGAGAAGTTTAATATCTTATGTACAATAGAAAATTTAAATACGTGTTTCAGCGTAAAGGTGCTGAGCCTTAAAAATTACAAAATTAACTTTAAGAGGTGTCTTTGCCATCGTGTGCTTGAAACTTCACGGGGCTTCTCGTGCGAGCTGAAACGATAATGTAGGACATGCATAAATTAAGGAGAGAGAGTCGTCACAAATATGCAGCAAAAGAAAACGAGGGAGGGAGAGGGAGAGGGACCTGAAAATAAGTTTCAAGCTTCCTCCTCAGAGTCGCATGCTCTTGTTTAACTTGTTGAAATGTCCTGATGCATCTGCAAAAGCCATCCAGAAACCAATTTTACCACTGTTAGCTTTGTTAACATTTATTCAAATAGTTTTTTTTACTGCAGAATCTACCTAACAGTAAAGGTATGTCATGCTTAAAATTACTATTAAGTATTGTACGGTTCACCGATTATTACAACTTTTACTCAGAAAGTTTAGGGTATAAGGCCTTAATTATACTTCACAGAATGCACCTAACAATGTTTGTTGCAAACCTTCTCCAGAAGATGAGGCCAGTCTTCTTGTAAGGCGGGCAACTGCCCGCCATTAATTTTGAAAAAAGAAAAGAAAAGAAACTTATCTTTTGAAAACACCATGCAATCAAAAAATGATAGGATCAAATTGATTCACCTTAAGCAATCTGATCACTATAGAACCTTATGAAGATGATTTTCTTAAGCTATCCCAATATAATGTTCTTTTACCTTTTCACTGGACATTGAGCGACACAGAGTAGTGCGAGGCTCAAATTTTTATCATTTCTTGCTTGATCCAATATTTTTTCTAGTAATTTGTACGATGGTGCAAAATTGACAAAGAAACAAAGAAAAGAACTTATTTCATTTTACATTAAGTACCTTATATTGATGTCTAATCAATGACAGTTTTCTATGAATTTTGACCACCTTAGATAAAATTGTTGAACTTTGTTCCAAACACTATACAAAGAAGATGAAACTCTAGTAATAAAAACGTATGTATCCTTCAGCATTTCTTACCTTGCAGTAATCCTGGAACTGTGTGCATTGCTTCTTCACCTTTTTGGCACCAATGCTGCACAAGAATTTACCTTTTAACAGCTAGCAATTGAAGATAAATTGGGGCTTAATGACCATGTTTCTTGGTCCCAGTTACAAAATGTTTCATTTTACCAAATTATGGTCCGAAACTGTGTGAGTTCACCGTAACTAATACGTTTTCCCGAAAAAAATTGGATCAAATTCAGTTTTAGATTTTTTCATCTAAGTATTAATCGGATAACTATTTAGAATGTTTGAAAACAGTCGAAGTTCAGAGTTTTTTGAGCTACTCCACCGTTGTTTCGATTAAATGCACAAAAAACTCCGACCTTTATACTATCAAAGTATAGAAACGATGTTCTATATATTGTAGTAATTTGGACTCCAAGCCCATTTTTGAAATGCATTTTTAATATGTGCATAGAAATTGAATGAATAAAGCAAATGGGCATCAAATAGAGTAGGGGGACCTTGGACAGTAACCAACTAGCAACTACTGAGTGAGCTCAAAACATAAAATCAAGTATGACGAGCTTTGAAATACTACGTAGGGTTTAACGCGATTTTTGCAATGAGATTTGAAAAGTTGCTCTTACATATAATTCTTGATGTTCTATTTAAAGTATGCCCACGTCCGAGGTTCATAGCCATTTGTATTTGGATCACTTATCCATAGGTTCTTTATTGGCACGGTATCTAATTCTTTTAGCATAAATTTCGTTGTTACTTGGGTTGTAGGAATACATAGAATTTTGTATATGGCTACTATTAAGGATTGTCATTGAAGGTGTTAATTATATGATAGAGGATTATAGGCATTTTCCTACGGTTTAGATAACAGCTAAAATTCATCCATTTTTTAAGCCATGTTTGGAATCTAGCTCTATTACGCCCAATTTATTAAATTCCACTTATGGATTTAGTGAAGCTATTGAGATTATATATATAGTGACCATTTCTGAACTTTCTACAATTAGAACAGAACTCAATGCTAAAAGTGAAGTTCAAATATCAGTTCTCAGAAAATCAATAATTACAAAGTAAATCTAATGATGATAAGTTGCGTGAGACACGTGTTCTTAGTTTCTACATTGCAAAACTGGAATTCAAATACCCCACAGGGCACTGTCACTAAAAAGTGTGTCATTAATAAACTTTAGCAACAATACAAGTTACGAAGAAGCGTACAGGGGAGCGGAAATAAGAGTTCCCAAGTTTTGTTGCTCTGCATGAGAGGTTTTAATGTATCACCCGTGTTCATCTGTCAGAGTTCCGTCCAAAAGTACATTTTTTATGATGTCATCAATACATATTTTTAAAATGACGATACTACTCCTTGTACTGTATATACTGAATACATTTAAAAAAATTTAATTAAGAATTCAAGGCTTAATTTAAAGATTAGGGTTTGAAAACCATAAAATTATTGATTTATTCCCTAGCAGTCTATTTCATTAAAATTTCTCAAATTTGCATCAAGTCCCTTCATCAAAATCCTAATTTGCACATTAGGGTTTCAAAACCCTAATTCCTAATCTGCAATCTCAATCTACAAATTTCACACTGAAAAACCCTAATTTACAAATTAGGGTTTCAAAACCCTAATTTGCGAATTAGGGTTTTGAAACCATAATTTGCGAATTAGGGTTTTGAAACCCTAATTTGCAAGTTGCAAATTTCTCACTAAAATCCTCCCCCAGCGCCGGCAGCCGTCTCCCCTCGCCCCATGCCGACAGCCCCTCCCCATTGGCCCACGCCGGCCAAAAGTCAACCTTCACAGTTGCGATTGCAAAATTTCAGGAGCGCTGTGTTAATTATTAGATCACCTCGACGGGGTGCACCGTTACCTCCATCACTGTCAACTAACTTTACGGCGACGGGGTGTGACGACGGGGAAGGGGAAGGAAAAGGGGGAGGATGGTCGCGACAGCGGGGAAGGGGGAGGCAGACAGGGAGATGAAGGGGCGCGGTGGTTGGGGGAGTTTGAAAGACAGAATTGGGTTGGGGGGAGGGGAGGGGAGGGGTAGGGAGGGGGTGGGGATTTGGGTGGTGGGGGGTGGGGTGGGGGGTAGTGCCATTAATCTTTCTTTTTCTTTTTTTAAAGATAAAGTATTGGCATTAAAAAAATGGTTCCAACTTAGGGGCAATACAGTCTTTTCATCAAAACCGTTAGGGTTTTTTAGATTCCGTCTAGTTAACGGATATAAGTGTAATTTGTTTAAACTATTGTCCTTACCTGTAATTACCCCTAACTTCAAGGATATAGCTGTAATTAGCCCTTACTTTTATCACTCCGTACCATATGTTCAAATGGTCTTGGCTATTTGTGGCTACTGTTCCTTGCTTCACCTCCTTGTTACGTTTTCCCTATCCTCATATTGGATTTTGAAGCTTTGTTTCGTTTCTGTTTTCTTTCTTTTTTTGACATGTTCCAAGTAAGAGTGGTGGAAAAAGTTACGAAAATTTTGTCTGCGGGATTTATCTCATGACTGAGTAGTGTACGTACAGTTGAAAAGACAAGACATCTTTTTCAAAGTTGCTATTTCTGGACTCCATTCCATGTGGAATATTATTCCACGTGGGAGAATCCTTTGAGAGAAGAGTTGAAACTACAGATCTAGAAAAGCGAAGAGAAGAGAGGAGAAATTCGGCAAAAGTGATGGATTGATGGAGAATGGAAAAGAGAGAGGATGGAGAAGTGGGAGAATCTGATGATGCGTTGCGTGAGAGAGACGTGCGACAGACGAACCAAAGTCGTGCGTTAAGAGGAAGAAAACATCAAAAAGAAAAAATGGAATATAAACCAACATGTTCTATGCCGACGATCAACAGCTAAAAGACTGCCGGCATAGAACATGTTTTGGCACTAGATTAAGGCGCTTATACTTTTTGGTGAAAATATGACCTATCACAGCACCGAACATGCGACAGTTGGCTTAAAGCGTTGTTATAGATCCTATAGCAACAGTAAAAGTGTAGGCACCACTGTAGACCATGTACAGCAACGCCTTCGTGTGGCCACCGGCATAAAGCGTCACGACATATCACTTTTTTTGTCGTGTGGTGGTTCAAAGCAATCAACTGCCCTTCGTCAAGAAAATTGAGGTTCATCGTTTTTTTCTCTCTGAGAGGGGTGGGAGGGGGGGGGGGGGAGGGAGAGAGAGAGAGAGAGAGTCACAAGGCACATGACTAAGGAATAAAGAATTTGGCACTCCCTTACACAGTCATTCCAGTGAAGTTCCATTTAACAACAGTTTTGCCATTTAACTCCCCAGAAGAGGAAATTACTGAAGGATGTTGACTACAAAGAAGAATCTGAAGCACTTTAAAAATGTTCTTGTTATTGTTACCTTGAGGTGCTACCCTTGAACTGGTGCATGAACCGATCTAGTTTGGCAAAATCAAGAGCATCGTTCTCCCTGCATTATTGACAGATATAACGTAAGTTATGATAAGACATAGAAACATTCAATACTCATTGGTGGCGAAGGCTCATTCTCTAATGAGCTAGAGTCTACTGGACAGATTCTAAACCACTCACAGTGCCGATTCTATGTTACGGATCAATCTGGCCGAGTCACTGTAAAACAATGTGACAATTTCTTCAACAAAATTAGGGTTTGCATCGTCTTGCAAATCCTCCAGCTGAATGAACTGCTCGTCAAGATATCCCTAAAGACACCCCCAACACTTTGTTATTGCAATGAAACTTGATAAGCATTTGATTCAGCAAAGAAGAACGAAAGATGAATGGGGAGAAAACAGGTTTTGACATTTGAAAAATTCCCAGCAAAGTTCACCATAAGATCCACTGAGAAGCCTCCTTGTCTGCTTTAGACTAGGAGGAAAAAGCTTCGGAATCTAAAGCCTCCTGTTGTGGGGTTGCATAAAGATTACGAGCTAATTCCCTGTCCATTATTGGAAAAGGAAAAAACCTCCCTGTCTGCTTTAGATTACAATGGGGTTGATAAAACAAATTTACATCTCAAATCAGCAAGACATTTTGAAGCCAAAAGAGCTCAGTTTTATGTAACAGTTGGACAAAACCCAACTCCAGGTAGTTTACGAGCTAATTTGGACTACCAACATGGATGTAGAAAGTGGGATTGAAAGCGGTGGTGATCCTTCAACCAACATTAGGCGGCCTTTTTGGCGCACAAGCAGCAAACTTGACCAGCTTTGCTTCACGGCTCGCACTGTTGGAGAAAGCCGCAGCTGGCCTAGGAGCTCTTGGGGTTTGGCTCCTTTTTCCCGAAGTTGCTTTTTGGTCAAGAAACAGTAGCGTACATTTGTAAAAGACAAAGTGTTGAGATTTACATATTGATCTCATTGGTTGTTTGGTTGTTTAATCAAAATGAGAGCTTAAGTTTTGTTTAAAACCTTGTCATCATCTTCTTTGGCAGAAACTAGTTTGAGTTGGCCGCTTCATCCCAAATATAAAACCCATGTAACGATGATGCTCGCGGCAAGCAGCACCTTTGCATTGAAGCGGTGGCTTTCTTCAAGAGTGATTTGCCAACGTTTTTGGCTGGAACACAACGGTTATTACCGTTATTTGGTGAAACGATGCCATGTCATCTCATCTGATTTTCAGATTGGAGAAGCCGAAAGGGAGTTATGTGACCGTTGTTGTGCAACGGTCACTACAGTGCATCTGCCTTTTTGAAGAGGTGTTGTGCGTTGTTGTGCCTGTGGCTTCTGTGTGTGTGTATAAATACACCCATGCTTTTTTGCAGAAGATGATACACGTATTCTGAATTTACAAACAAAACAAAAAAGTATTTTGCTGAGAAAAATTCACTTTGCTCTCATAATCTCCCAAAATCTATTTACAATTGTTTCACAAAAATTTTGGAGATCTTCGATATTACTAATCGCAGTTCTTCTCAGGTTTTGTTGTATTCTAGGAACGAATTTGCCAGCAACCTGCTAGCAAACTCTATCTTGAGTGGGGGCAAATAACGTTCTAAAGAAAGTGTCTTTAAATACGCCTCAAAATCTTTTTCGTTTTCATTTCTCAACAATTTTTCCAACAGTTTTAGAACGTTATTTTGAAGAGAATGGAAGCGGTAACTAGTGCTTCTATCAAGATGATGAATCAAGACCTCATCAAATTGGATCAATTTGATAATAGCAATTTTGGTCTTTGGCAAGACAAAGTCAAATTCTTACTCACGGCGTTAAGGATCGTCTACATCTTAAATTGCGAGCCACTTTTGGAGCCCGGTGATAATGCTAGTGAGAATGAAAAAAAAGAATGGCAAAGGAGGAACGATGATGAAGTTATGTGTCGCAGCCATATTCTCAACGCACTTTCGGATCGTCTTTACAACTTCTACAAATCATTTGACTCAGCTAAAGAAATTTGGAAGGCGTTGGAGTACAAATATAAAGTTCAAGAAGAAGGTACGAATAAGTTCTTAATTTCTGAGTATAATGATTTTACCATGTTAGATGGCATACCAATTCTCCACCAAGTTCACGAATTGCAAGATATTGCAAATAAAATTTGCGAACTTGATGGAAAACTTCCGGAATCTTTTCAAATTGGTATGATAATTGCAAAGTTACCACCATCTTGGAAAGTTTATAGGAAGAAATTGTTGCATAGAGAGAAAAAGTTTACTTTGGAGAAAATTCAGAAACATCTTCATATAGAAGAGGAATCTCGTAATAGAGATAAAACGGGAGAAGTTGAATTTAATTATAAAGTGAATTACATTGATGCCGCTAGTGGAAAATCATTTCATGCTCTTCAAGTTAAGAAAGAAGACAACATGTTTAAGAGGAACACCAATCACAATAAGAACAAAAAGAAGAGTAAATGTCATGTTTGCGGAAAGAAGGGGCATAATGCACGGGAATGCCGACATCGAAAGAGTGGAAAAAGAGCCACCGGCGAGTCCACAAACATGGTTGAGGAGAATTTAGTAGCCATGGTTACCAAAATCAATATGGCCGATTCATCTTCTAGTTCCGGATGGTGGTTTGATTCGGGTGCCACAGCCCACATTTGCAAGGATAGATATCTTTTCAAGACCTACGAAGAATTGCCTAACAATCTGGCAAGGGCATAGGTTGTTGGCAAAGGCAACGTGGAGTTAAACTTTACATCCGGAAAGACGTTGACTCTTCTTAATGTTCTTCATGTTCTCGATATTAGAAAGAATTTAGTTTCTGTTAACCTTGTTTGTAAGAAAGGTTTCCGTGTTCTTTTTGAGTTTGACAAGTTAATTCTGTCTAAGAACGGAAACTTTGTCGGAAAGGGATATGGTTGTGATGAGATGTTCAAACTCAATCTTAATGAAATAAATGTTGCTTCTTCTTATATTGTTGAGCCTTTTAATCTTTGGCATAGTAAATTAGCACATTTAAATTACAAGTACATTAGAAACATGATGCATCTAGGTTTAATTTCTTGTTCTCATGTTAGTACTGATAAATGTGAAGTATGTATTAAATCTAAAATGACGAAGAAACCTTTTAAAAGTGTTGAAAGGAAATCCGAACTTTTAGATTTGGTACATTTAGATATATGTGAATTAAATGCTTTAATAACTAGAGGTGGTAGGAGGTATTTCATCACGTTTATTAATGATTGCTCTAGATATAATTACGTGTATCTTATGAGAACTAAAGATGAGACATTTGGTATGTTCAAAACCTATAAGTCCGAGGTAGAAAATCAACTTAATAAAAAGATTAAGATTTTTCGGACTGATAGAGGTTTAGAATATTTTCCAAATGAATTTAATGCCTACTGTGAAGAGCACGACATTATACATCAAAAGACTGCCTCTTATACACCTCAACAGAATGGTTTAGCTGAAAGAAAAAATCATACGCTAGTTGAAATGACTAATTGTATGATTATGAATTCGGGCTTACCTTTAAATTTGTGGGGAGAAGCTTTGTTAACTGCTTGTCACGTGCACAATAAAATCCCCGCTAGGAATTCTGATAAGACTCCCTATGAGTTTTGGAAAGGTAGGAAACCTAATTTAGAATATCTAAAAATGTGGGAGTGCCAGATCCTAAAAGAACTAAATTAGGACCATAGCTCTTAAAGGAGTTTTTGTTGGATATGCATAACATAGTAAAGCATTTAGGATTCTTGATTTGGAATCAAATGTGATAGTTGAATCTAGAGGTGTAACATTCTTTGAATGCAAGTTCATCACATTTTTAGAGGTGAAAGTTCTAAATCAGATTTAGTATCTAATTCAAGAACTGAACCTAACGTTGACGTAGACTTTTCAACGGTTCCTAGTGCGGAACCTAGGAGGAGTCAAAGGCATAGGAAAGGAAAAGATTTAGGTAAAGATTTTATCTCACCTGATTCTATAGTTTTCCTAGTTAAAGGAAATTGGGAAATAGTATTAAATTAGACTCATATTATCCTTAACGTTGACAGTGATGTAAAGACCTATACGGAAGCAGTAACTTCAAGAGATGCTACATTCTGGAAAGAGGCCATTAATGATGAAATAGACTCTATTGTGTCAAATGAAACTTGGACACTAGTTGACTTACCTCCAGGGTCAAAGCCTATAGGTTGTAAATGGGTATTTAGAAGGAAGTATAATTTTGATGGTTTTGTACAAACCTTCAAAGCTAAGATTAGTAGCTAAAGGTTTTAAACAGAAAGAAGGAGTAGACTATTTCGATACATATACTCTTGTAGCTAGAATTACTTCTATTAGAATTTTATTTGCCTTGTCATCTATATACTATCTTACATCCATCAAATGGATGTTAAAACTGTATTTTTAAATGATAATTTAGATGAAGAGATTTATATGGAACAACCAGAAGGATTCGTTCCACAAGGCAATAAGAATAAAGTATGCAAGTCAGTGAAATCCTTGTATGGTTTAAAACAAGCACCTAAACAGTGGCACAAGAAGTTTGACTCATGTGTGTTGTCATACGGTTTTAAACATAATAGTGCAGATAAGTGCATCTATTCTAAATTTACTAAGGATTATGGTGTTATTGTATGTTTGTATGTTGACGACATGCTTATTATTGGGACTAATATGATTGGCATAAATGAGACTAAGCAGTATCTTTCTTCTATGTTTAAAATGAAAGACTTAGGAGAGGTTGATACCATCTTAGGTATTAAAGTGACAAAACATAGTGGGGGTTTTGCTCTTTATCAATCACATTATGTTGAGAAAATTCTATTTAAATTCCAACATCTTGGTTTCAAAGATTTAAGTACTCCTTATGATTCTAGCATTAAATTGACTAAAAATCTTGGAAGACCGGTGGCATAACTAGAGTATGCTAGTGCTATTGGTTGTTTAATGTATTTAATGCATTGCATACGACCTGATATAGCATTTGCAGTTTGTAAATTGAGTAGATTTACAAGTAACCCTAGTGTAGAACACTGGAAAGGAATTAGTAGAATTTTTTGATACATAAAGAAAACTATAGAACTTGGTTTGTTTTATAGTGAAGAACTGGGTACACTTGAGGGGTATACCGATGCTAGTTGGATTACAAGTACAGGGGATAGCAAGTCTACATTAGGGTGGGTTCTTACCCTTGGTGGTAGAGCTGTTTCATCGGCTTCTAAGAAACAGACTTGTATATCTCACTCTACTATGGAATCCGAATTGTAACACTAGCAGCTACAGGCAAGGAGGCCAAATGGATAAGGAATCTGTTGTTGGATATAGATCTGTGGCCTAATCTTATGTTGCCGATCACAATATATTGTGATAGTGAAGCTACTTTATCAAGGGCTTATAGTAGTACTTACAATGGTAAGTCCAGACATATCAATCTGAGGCATGATTTTGCAAGACAACTAATTAAAGATGGTATCATTACTATCATCTATGTGAAGTCAAATAAAAATTTGGCTAACCCTCTAACCAAGAGTTTATCTAGAGAGTTGGTTAGAACGACTTCTAGAGAGATGGGACTGAAACCCATTCATTAGTCACCAATAATGGTAACCAAACTCATTACTAGTCCAAAGCTAGTCCCTGAGTTTTAATGGGTAAGAACAAGTTATTGAGTGTGACTGTTAGCACTAAGTTTGCGTGTCTCTCTAGAATAATGAATAAATTAGTGTTGTCTGTTACGCTAAAAGATGTTGAGTACATCTCTTAATGAAGTTGTTCAAATGCGTTCTTAGTAACGGAGACACAAGAGAACTTCACCTATATGAATGTATATAAGTGGTGCCGCTTCTTAAGAGAGTTACTTGGGTTTACTCTCGAGAGCATTCATGAATCCAGGATCGAGCACATGGCCATAAAAGTGCCAAGCGAGTTTATATAATTCTTTACCGAAACAAGATATTATTATGCGTATAGTAATTCTGGAATTATCTCTAGAGTACTTGGTTTAAGGTCTGACCACCAAGGACTTTGATAAAACTTTGAGTTACTTATACTTATTGAAGGTTTAAGTTGAAAAACACCTTCTTGAAAACATAATAAGATCGAGTAATAGATTTTGAGGAGACTTGTGATTAAATAATCAAAGTGGGGGATTGTTGAGATTTACATATTGATCTCATTGGTTGTTTGGTTATTTAATCAAAATGAGAGCTTAAGTTTTATTTAAAACCTTGTCATCATCTTCTTTGGCAGAAACTAGTTTGAGTTGGCCACTTCATTCCAAATATAAAAACCCATGTAACGGTGATGCTCGCGGCAAGCAGCGCCTTTGCATTGAAGCGGTGGCTTTCTTCAAGAGTGATTTGCCAACGTTTTTGGCTGGAACACAACGGTTATTACTGTTGTTTGGTGAAACAGTGCCATGTCATCTCATCTGATTTTCAGATTGGAGAAGCCGAAAGGGAGTTATGTGACCGTTGTTGTGCAACGGTCACTGCAGCGCATCTACCTCTTTGAAGAGGTGTTGTACGTTGTTGTGTCTGTGGCTTCTGTGTGTGTATATAAATACACCCATGTTTTTTGCAGAAGATGATACACGTATTCTGAATTTACAAACAAAACAAATAAGTATTTTGCTGAGAAAAATTCACTTTGCTCTCATAATCTCCCAAAATCTATCTATAATTGTTTCACAAAAATTTTGGAAATCTTCAATATTGCTAATCGCAATTCTTCTCAGGTTTTGTTGTATCCTGGGAACGAATTTGCCTGCAACCTGCTAGCAAACTCTATCTTCAGTGGGGGCAAATAACGTGTCGAAGCCTTTCTCGTTTCCATTTCTCAACAATTTTCCCAACACAAAGAAAACTATAGAATTTTACTCGATTGGATTTCTTTGTGCCAACTGACACTTTATGCTTTGATCACAAGGATTTTTATTGCAGTGCTGCCCTGTTACATTTCAGGACAGCATCACTAGTTGTGGTTGCTGCTTTCTTCAGTAGTGATTCCGAGGTGAATATAGTCTTGACGGGTTGGTCAGTCAGTTTTTGCTTCTAAGTTTGGGCCTTCGAGTCCCATTATAGGCGGCTTGTCCTAGCTTGTTTCTTTCTTGATAGGTTCTCTTTGTTTTTTTTTTTGGCTTCCTGCCAGGGCTTGTCCTGCTAGAAGGGAGAGATATGCCTTCGCCGTCATGCTGCATTCTATATTCTCATGGCAAAAGAAATCTAAATGGCCTAGACTCTCTCTCTCTCTCTCTCTCTCTCTCTCTCTCTCTCTCACACACACACACACACATCAAAAGTATCTCATTCTGAAAATAAACACATTAATAATCAATACAGCGCAGGTATTTTAAGTGGCAAGACAGTCAAGTTTCTGTTAGAAAATAAACTTGATTTACTCCTTTCGAGTGGTGATTATTGTGGCATACAAGTGGAATATAAGTATTCTCTCAAGTATTTGCCTCCTCATGTATTTGTGAGTGTGAGTTCGAGTGCAACAAAGTGTGAGTCTGAGTGACACTTTGTTTCCAACAGTTTCATGGACGAATGGCAAGAAGAGACCTGATCAAAGAGACACTTCCTGGTGAAGGCGATCTGCCGTTGCCAGTGATTCATGTCCATTCTCGTGAAATGGCAGATCGAGGAATGATGAAGCAAGATCGGAAAACAGATGGAAGTAACACTTCTCTTCAAATGGTACAAGAGTGTTCTTGCTCTAGTGAGACTTGCATCTTCCATGCACGGCTATATATAGACACAAGGTTACCCCGATGAAGAGGGAAGATTAATGGAGACACAGAGTAATCGGAGGGCATCAGCTGCAGGACAGAGACTCGAGACTCCGTAGGGCATACGGTCTAAATATCTCGCATATCCATCACAGTTGTGCTTTTACAATTTTATTTTGTCACCAAAATTGCGATATCCCACGTCAATGGAAGGTAAAGATTGATCTTAGGGCTAATTACACCCATGTCCAAGAGGTTTGGGGGTAATTACACGCGAGGACACAAAGTTTCACAATGTAACATACGTGACCAAAAACGTTAAAAAAAAGTAACACTTTTATCCAACCGTCAGTATTCCGTCCAAAAAGTATAATTTTCGTCATTACGTATTTTGAAAATGGCAATACTACCCCTGTACAGTATATCGTCACAAAAAGTATAATTTTCTCTCTCCACAATTTAAACCCTAAATCTGAAGTCACCGCCGGCAGCCTCCCTTCGCCGCCCCATGCCGCCGGCAGCCCCCCTTCCCACCACCGCCGGCCACAAACTCAACTGATCAGACCACCATGACCCAACAACGGGCCACCACCGTAGGCACCAATCTCCTGCTCGACGCCTTACACCATTTTCGGCGAGGGCAGATGGCCAACAACGGCCACTGCTATTCTTCACCGGCGATTGCCACCAACCAAACACCAATGTACATCCCCATCGATCAACCCGCCCATGGCCGGCGACATCACAACCGCAACTGCTCTCTTCCACAGATCGGCCCACCCACCGTCGCTGTCGGAGCAGACCCATCACCAGGCATCGATCGCACCGGTGGGCACGATGGTGCAAGCCCATCGTGGTGGTGATGGCGCTGCCTTGCTGGTGGTCACGGTGGCGCGCATCTCGATGGAGGAGGCCGGTGTCGCGACGTAGCTCGGTGATGCTTGCGATCTCAAACGGCGCGGGGTACGGAGGTATGGCGACCGCGATCTTGCGGCGCCGGTGCCTCGCCGGAGGGCCTGCTACTGCGTTGACGGGGAAAGGGAAAGGCAGTCGGCGTGGGGGGTGTGGGGAGAGGAAGAGGCAGACGCGTGGGGGTGGGGTGGGGGCGCGAGGGGGGTGGGGGTGGGTGCTGGGTGTGGGGAGAGAAAGAGGCAGACGCGTGGGGGTGGGGTGGGGGCGCGGGGGGTGGGGGTGGGGGCTGGGTGTGGGGAGAGGAAGAGGCAGACGCGTGGGGGTGGGGGTGGGGTGGGGGCGCGGGGGGGTGGGGGTGGGTGCTGGGTGTGGGGAGAGGAAGAATAAACAGTAAGTTAAGTGGGTAATTGATTTTAAAGTCAGGGGCAATCAAGTCTTTTTGTTAAAACCGTTAAGTATTTTTGTATTCCGTTAATCAATGGACATAAGTGTTACATTTTGAAACTTTGTGTCCTCGCGTGTAATTACCCCCAAACCTCAGGGACATGGGTGTAATTAGCCCTTGATCTTATCTTTAGTAGTATTTATTTAACTAACCTTTTTGAGGAAGTCATTGTCATGTGACGCAAACGGAACCTGTGTCGCTACTGAAATAGAGAAAAACAAAGTTATCTTAGATGCTCTCTCTTTCCATTCGAAAGAGAAGTCAAGTAAAAGATCTACAATCTTAACACTTATCTTTTTTTAGTCTCTGTTTTTTTTTTATTATTCTTGTCAATACCGTTATAGGCTATATTATTTATTTTCAAAAAGTATTTCTCTTCGCATGGTGTATTTTTTTTTCTTAATTCTATCACATCACAATTAATCTACAATTTTTTTTAGTAGAATCAACTAGCCATTTGGCAAATAAAAGAAAATGGTGAATCCTAATCCTGAAGTGCAAAAAGCAAATTTGACATGTATTGTTCATATAATCAGTCACAAGACCAGTGTCATACTTGGCTTAAACTTTTAGACTTTGTTTATCTACGAACAACAATACTGAGTGTGTTTGGACGTGAAATTTTGAAATATCCTTCATTTAAAATTCCTCTTATATTGTTCTTTCAAATTCTCTCATTTTTAAAATTCCTTCATTTACAAGTCCTATCATTACAAAATATTCTCTCTCGGAATTTTTTATTGTTTGGTGAATTCTTACTGAAAAATTGTAAGAAAATTTTATTTAAAAAGGCTGTTAAAAGGCTGGAGAGCAGATGTCTTAAAAAGTAGGCATAAGTTACGAAGTGATTTTACAAATTACCTCTTTAAAGAAATTTGGCAAAGAATTAGTCCAGACGAGTTTTTTGAAATGTGGCTTTAGGGGCTCCAAATTTCCAGTTCAAATCCCTCTGAGAATTTCTCAAATTTTCTTTCACATAATCCAAACAAGAGATTTTGTTCAAGAAATTTTCAAATACCGCCCCAAAGTGAAAGCCTCAATTCGGAACTCACATCCAAACACACTGTAAGAGGATTTTGAGAATGATTCTGGAATGGTCAGACCTGATTGAATCCAAGTTAAATCAGATTTTGAAGTGTTTGACAAAAAAAAAAGATAAACAAATTAAATCTGCTCCAATATAAGACTAAATAAATCTAATGATCTTGGATTCTAATTTAATCAGTTTCAAGAAAGTGTTAACTTATAGAATTATCAAAATATCCTCACATGTACATAGACATTTTATGCCCCTTTTAGATCTTAATACATTTTATAGTCATTACGCACACTAAACCTACATTTATAACTTTTTATTCAAACAAATTTGACACTTTTGATTTGATATGCTTAAAATAGATTAAAACTGAAGTTAAAAACTGATTATGATTTAATTAAAAATTGATTCTGAGATGGTCAAACTTGATTTATCTTAAAATTAAATCAGATTGATAGGTATTTGATAAACATACAAAACTAATTAAATCACATTTTTGAAGTTAAGTGGTTGTCCGCTTATCATTAGGAAATATGGTTACCTTTATCATTTTGCCAATTTCTTTTTAGCTACTTTTCTCTGACAATATGTGAGAGGAGAGGCAGCCGAAAAAAAGTGAAAACACCTATCACTTTGGTATTATTTGGGTTGAATTTTTTTCTTAAAAAAAAGAAAATAGTAAATGTACAAAAAAAAAAGAAAGATATTTTTGTTCATCATTACAGAACCTGAAGATAAAAATATTAAAAACAAACAGGGCCTTAAAAACTGATGATATCGTATTTCAAGAAAACAAGAATCATGAATTAATCACTTCTTCATAATCAAGTTTGACCAAGTACCGGAATATCCATATCAATTACAAAGGCCATCAACAAACTTTTGTATTCAATTACTAAATTTTTGATCATTTTGCAGCATCAAAACTAAATTTTTGAGGTTAATTAAACCGATTTTGAAAGTTAGATAAAAAATAATGTAATATTTGCATTCAAAAATTAACCTCAAATAGACTCGAAGACCTAAAAGCTTGATTAAAGGAATGCCGCTATTTGTCCATAATTCCTCTTCATGTTGTAAACATTTTATGTTTGTCAATCCTGACTTCTATCTTCATTTTGTTTCTTTTCTTTTACTTCTTCTCCATTTTTTTTTTTGTAGAGTCTCTTTATCTTAATTATTTCAACGTCCCTTCTTTTGCAAGGTTTTAACTGTACCGAAAAGGCAAAAAAATCCTCCTGTTGGCACGATATGCTATTGTCCTTTTCAAACTTCAGTCGATTAGCAAATAGTGGTCCTCTTCATGTCTCTCTGTCGATCTCTCAGCAAATTCAGCAAAACGTTAAAGAAAGACTATAGCAAGCTGCCACCTTTATTCTTTTGCCACCCACAGAGAGAAAGGTTTACAATGCCATCGCACTCTTACTGTTTCCCTATCATGGTTTTGCGATGCGGTCACCTACCCTACTTTCCAAAAGAAACAAAGCTGTGGGTGTGTGGATCGAAATGGGATCAGAATAGGATTGAACAATGTTTTATTTTTCCCCTATCAATGGACATAGATTCTTTCTTTTCCGTTGCTATCTTCATAACTGAAAAAGAACCAAGCAGGCACAGTAAACCCTACAACTTGGCTTAGAGTCCAGCTCAAGATTATCATATTAGCTTAGCAATCGATGCATGTGTAGGATTAATGCAGGCAAACTCACAATAAAATTAGTTGTATTATCAGGACTCTTGCTCTTTTTATAGTTCGTGTGTTTCAAATAGAATTGGGTTTTCTTTCTCTGTTTAAGGTGATATAATCCCCATATTAGGTGACTCCAACTGGACTTTGGCATGGTGGGTCTTTTGTGAAACGAGTTTCTTCTCCACCACCCCACACTCTGCCTTTTCCTTTCCACTCCCGTTTTTCTACTGTGTGCTCTAGTTCCATAAGACAACTAATAACTGAGTTTACAGGTGGAAAAGTCACTAGGGTTAGTCAAGGAGAAATCCTGTTCCTATATCACAGCAAATTGGGATATTAACAAAACTTTAGGCTCATTTCTAAGAGCTGCCACACTTGCAATATGTAGGTTACTGGAGGAGTCACCTTCCTAGACATACCTTGCAAAACAAAGTGGTGGTGTAGGGGTGCCCTAATGGTTGGCAGGTACTATAAACTAGCACCGAAAACAAAACCAGGAAAAAACTTCCAACTTGCTTAGGTTACAAGTAAACAGAGTGAAGCTTGGAACACTCAGATCTTGTAACAAGAAAGGTCATTAGAAGGATCTATCTGGAAAAGGAGATGTCAATACAATTGCATTATAACTGTGGACCATCTACGATAAATAACTTTATCCCTCCATCAAGAATATTCCCATAGCTATAACCCAAAAACTTGCGGGTGATGATGAATCATACAAAAGTTGCTACTAATGTAGCTTTCTCACTGACCTTTTGAAATAACTCTTTTGTGCAGTATCGATTCTCCTCATCTTCGCAAGAATCCCATTGCCTGATAAAGATTATTGATGGTAACATCTGCTATATCTGAAGCTTTCCTGGCACCCTTGGCCAAGACTTCATCCAAATAAGTTGTATCAGACATGATCTCCCCATAACGAACCTGCAAAAGTAGAAAACACAGTTGATGGTGGCAATGATATAATGGGTATCAAAGTCAATACTGCAGCCAACAGGCAACGACTGATCTTAACTGTGCCCATTAAATTTTGAGATATGCCAACACTGAACTGATTTAGACTAAGAGGTCTTTCAGAGTATCTCGCCCCATATGATCTACATCAGTTCCCAGCAGGAGTCCTTTTAATTTGTCTCTTTCTCACAGGAGAAACTCATGCAGAATTGTTAGAAAGCTGGTGTTTCAGAATGAACTTCTGTTCAACTGATATGACAAGGACACGCAATTCATACATGCATCACAAGAAAACCTTCACATATAAGGATGCTAACACAAGAAACTATCAACCTGTAACACAGGACAGTCGTGGATCAAAATACTTATTTTCATCACAAAAGTTAACTTTTTAAATACCTTGACTTAGTTTTCAAAACTATTACCAAGATTTAGCATCATAAACTGTTTGATTGATGTTAAATATCAGATGAATCATTAAGTTTTCACTTATTTCCATCATAAAAAATTTAACAATTCAATAAATTGGTAATTCACAATAAAAGTCTTTGTAATTGTCATAACTTCAGGTCACAAAAGACTAAAATGATGAATAATGTGAAAAAGAATGCAGTAATAACACGAAGCAGATACTAGTGAAAGACATGAGTTAGGATCCCAGAACAATGTGATATGTTGACGAGGCAAAGAGGAAAATGCCAAAAATGTATTAGCTTAAAGAAAGAGAAATAAGAAGGGAAATTTCAACTACAACAACTTCAATTTGGGCCTTCTTTGTGACAAGTAACTTCAATTTGGGCCTAGCTTTTGAAAGGTTTAAGGAACCGGGCCAATTGAGGAACAAAGAGACTTTTTCCTTGGGCTAGTTTTCATGTGTGCTTATTGAACTGTTCGTTGGGGGTCCTGTGGGCTTAATAGGTTAACACACATAAAGATAATCTTGACTTATATGCTCGTTTGGTTAGCATTTTCTTCGTCTTCATTTTCATGTTTTTGAATACATAAAATAAAAAAAATAAAAAATTTGCTGTTCTGAAGACAAGAAAACATGTATTCACTTGTTTAGAGAATATTTTCAGAAATGAAAATAAAGGATGCGTCTCTCTGAGCCAAATCGGATTCAGTAACCAATAAAAGAAAAAATATCCACATAAAGATAAAACATTTGGGTCACAAAATGATTAACTCTTGTATTACTTCGTCAAAAGGTGTTGATGCTGACATCAGCACTTAAGGACTTTCTCTGACAAATCTAGCTGACCATATTACTCACTCAACACAACAGAGCTGGAATAAGCACCTTGTTTTGAGTTAGATTGGAGGAGAACAAGACATTACATGGGAACAGAGGTTTCCATGTTGTTGCCCGTACCACACACGAAACTTATAAATGCTACTAAAATGATGTCCTCAACTACATCAAGGTTATACGAAATAGGTAGTGGCCCTAGAACTAACAGTGAAGGTATTAACAGAACATCTATGTCATCAATAAAAGCGATTCTTAGCAGGAAACATATGGAAAAGCAAGTATATAACAGCTATTTGTGCCACAAAACTATATGAGGGCATTATATCGAGAGGTGGAAACCTGGATTGGAGTAAGATGATCAATTAAAGCATCAGTAATAACGATTTTGAATGTGCCCCAGTTCATATCTTGGCATTCCAGTGCAACTTCCTGTAGAAGAGAATTGTTCAGCACCCGGCTAGATGATAATTGATTATCATGTAAAAGGTCCAAAGAGTGCTAACCGTATTTAGCAATATTTTAAAGGAAGCGTCTATTTTCACACCTCCATGTGCTTGTTCACAGCCAACTTTGTTGCTAATGCACTTTTTGGCCATAAAAGATGGTGTGCAAACATAATAGGGTATGGAAATCGACGTTCCCTAATTTGTGTAGGCAAACAACTTCATTTTATCACCTGTTCTCAATCAAATGCTACACAGGAACAAATACAGATTCTGCAAACTGACAAATCTTTAATGCATGATCCAGCGACAAACTGATGAAATGTACTATTTACCTCTTTTGTCCTACCCGTGATGAGCTGATATATTGCAAGTAGGTTGTTGCATTCAGGCCGATCAGGATTGTCAAATTCTAGACTGTATAGATTACCATGGAGGAGAAAAAAGAGAATAGCTAGTCATGTTTATGAATTTATTCACCAAGGAAGAGTAAAAAAATGCGGAAACAACTATCTTTCCCTGACAATAGAACTTAGATCCACGTAAAGAAAGAAAAAAACCCATATAACCATTATTTACAAGAAAAAGCACTGACCTTGGAAATGAATCAGTCTTGCAACGCTTTATTTTGTTTGCTATTACCTAGTACAACAGACAATCAACATCAAATTAAGCAAGCAGAAAACCTCTTAGTATACAAAATTCTTTAACTGGATATATTCCGGTACCTTGTTATATATCTGAGACAGTACCTAACAAAAAAATGACCAGAGTACTTGATCTGAACGAACAGACTAAGATGGCAGAGGGATTTGGGGGATGGGAGAGAGAGAGGGAGAAGGAAGAATTTTCCATCACTTTTCTGTAAATTGGGAGAGAGATGCGTTAGGTAAATCTTTTGTTTTTTTTCCTGAAAAATGTTTTCAGTTTTCACTTTTTGCTGGTTTTATAAACCCAAGAAAGGATATTCTGGAAACACCGCTGCTTTTATAAAAGTTGTTGGAAGCAAACCATACCACCTCCAGGAACCCATCTCCAGTCAACTCGGTGAGCTCGCCTCCTTCCTAATCGAACAGGCCAACTTTATGTTCTCAAGCCACAGCACTCTCTCTCTCTCTCCCCCCTATCCCCCTCTCCCTCTTTCTATCCCTCCCCTCTCTCTCCCTCCCCCTCTCCCGCTCCCTCTCCCTCTCCCTCCCCCTCTCCCTCTCTCTCTCCCATGCCCCTTGTAGATGCCTACGCATTAATGCATATATATGTCCACGCTCCTACTACCCAACAAGCAAAGAACCCATTTTCCTCCACAATAGAGGCAGAGCGCACAGAAGCTCAGTGATTAGGGTTTGAAATGACGAGGATTCATCTAGTCATGTGGAAGAGGGAAGTGGATCACAAGAGAAAGGGAATGACATTTCACAATACTGCAGAGAACTGTCCGAAGTAGTGATGTAGATAACAAAGAAGCAGGATTCTGTCAAAGCTTTTCGACTTTGTGTCAATTGCCATCACTAGCGCTCAGTTCATTTGTGGTTCCCGAAAAAAGTGAAATGAACTGAACTAAAGGAAAAATTAACTGGCTTCTCGTGACGTGTTCATTTCAAAAGTTTCCACGGGGTGCTCATCTTATGCTTTCAAAATTGTCCTTTGACCTCCTCGAGCTTAATGTAAATGTTGCAGGGTCCTGATGAAGTTTAGGTTCCAGATTTGTTTTGAATGAATCCCCTAATTCTGATTTAATACGGTGCTACTGGTGGGAGACGGGCAGCGATGGAAAGGGTTGGTCATGATTTTCAGTGGTGACTACTATTTAAGTAGAAGACCGTGAAAGAACCTCATGCACTGGGTCTAACACCCTCTTTCAAAGATGACGGACAAAAGAGAGTGAACAAATTAAATTACATCAAGCCACAGAAAAGGAAAACAGTCAACCAAGCAGAAAGGGTGTGTTATAAGTTGGAAAAAGAATAAATATTTTTGCCGATTTCAGCCAATGTAGATACGAAAAATGAAAAAATTGAATCAACAGGGCCTAACCATACCAACGGCAAGTCTGAACTAAAAAACTACATAACCAAGTCAAAATAAACAAAGAATGGGGGGCTAAACGTACACCCCTTTTTCCCCCTCGCACGAAAGAACTTGAGCCCTACGCACTGAGCCAGGGATGCAGAAAATTGGCACACTCATACCACAGATACACAAAATGAGCAACCTAGTAATCGCTTACTCAATCTCAAGTTATGATGGCTAAGGCATTGTCATTTTAGCAAACTGGATGTACTTGGAATCTGGTTTTCTAGAGGAATTTCCAAATTGGGAAGAGCAAGCATTGACCTTGATGAACAGGTTATATTCAACTGGGGCGTCCTATGGGAGGGAGGATAGAATGGTGTGGCAGGAAAATTCTAGAAGCTGCTTCCCAGTCAAGTCGTATTATTGGACTCTGAAAACTTGTGCAAGTTCAATTCCCCTGGAAGGCCATCTGGAAGGTAGGGGCTCCTAAGAAACTCTCTTTCTTGACTCGGGAGGCAGCCAGAAACGGTGCTAACTGGTGATAGTTTGAGGGAGAAAACCGATCTTAACCACTCTTACATGTTTAAACAAGATTGGGGATTCAGTCAATTGCCTTTTACTTCATTGTCAACTTGTAGCTAGGGAAATGTTGAGTTTGATTTTCTGCCTTCTAGGTCTTCGCTGGGTGATGCCTTAGTCAGTTTCTGTTCTTCTGAGGTGAGGTGGTCGCTTTCCTAGTGGAGGAAAAGAAAGTAGATATGAGACTTGATTCCCCTGTGCTTGCCATGGTGCCTGTGGAGGGACCGACACCATAGAGTGTTCAAGGGTCCTGAGTTGTCACTTTCTACGGTCAAGGCCCTATCTTTGTCTACTTTGTTTTGATGGGCAGGAAGAACAGTTTCACATTATCCTTGGCTGTTTCCAGACAGCTTTTTGTTGTGTATAGATTGATGATTTGTGCCAGATTTCGCCCCGTATTTACTATACATTGTTAGCAGGAAGTTTGAGACCTCAAAGAACAAGGGTCGATCAAAACCAGTGAGCAAACAAACATCCATCGGCACTGATTCTTTGCGCCTGTCTTTACTTTTGGTTGTGGGGATCCGATCTCCGATCTGATGGCTGTCAGATCATTAAATACATCATCAAGCAAGATAACAAGAATCACCTATGATTCTAACTAAAATAAACAAGGAACCAACATGAAATGTAAAGAGAATGAAAATTTATTGTACATGGGGGATGAAACCCTACGTTCACAATGTTTTTTTTTTTTTACCAAACAGTGGTTCCAACCTATGCCTGTAAGCCATCGTGCTTGAAGGTTTCTCTAGGTTTCTACTTTCTCTGTTTTGCTAGGTTTCTACTTTCTCTCACCCTGATTTTCTGAACCTCGATCTCTGATCCCCTTTCACGTAGGATTTGTCTCTTCTTTTTATAGAGCCTTCCCCCAAGGATCGTTTCAGGCTTATCGGTTTGTTTCTACTTTGTTTGGTTATCCTCCGAAAAGATAACACAACCCAGTGACAAACGTCCTTCCTTTTTGTTTGGGCTTCAAACTTTGAAGTAAAGTTTGAACCCCTGACAAGTTTCAAACTTTAAGGTTTAAAACCTCAGGTTATGAAGTCAACCTTCGAGTCCATATGCGCAAGTTCGAAACTTCATCAAAGTTTGAAACCTTGTTAGGCCCACAAAACCAATTTGTACTGAAGCTTGAGCGCCTTCATTTAACCTTCAAGCACAAGTGGCGTGGGTTACTTTGATGAGGTTCAAAACCTACTTGACCCGTCCAGTACAAATCCAAAACACACAAGTGTACACGCTTTTGGTTTGCGATTTGAGTACCAACACCAGTTACTTATCACTAAGAAGGTAACCACAGAACTTTAAGATGCCTCCAGTTATATACACATGTGCCAGGAGATCTCACTCTGACCATTTGGCTGTAAGCAAAGAAAGCTAGTGACCCCAATAGCAGCTACCCAATACTTTGCCTTGCCAGGATTGCCTTGGAAGTTTAATATAGGGAAAAATGGTATTCAAAACAGGCACTATTATCTAGATATATTGTATAACGAAAGATCATTAGTATGGGATAAAACATAGGATCTTATAGCAAAGAATCCAATCAAAATGCAAAGCATTTAAATTAACTCAACCATAACTGATAAAATAAAATTTTACAATTAGCGTCAAAAACTTTGGAGTACAGACATTACAATCAATACAGAACATAGTAAAAAGCAAATTGTGGCTACTCACATCTTTTGAGTCAAGTAAATTGATTCGAGATTGATCGGAAGGTGCAGACTTGGACATCTACAAACAAAAGAACCAAAGAAGTACATTAGCTTATTTACACAAGCTGATCATTAAAAACTTAATGTGAAATGACGAACGCTGCAGTGGGTCTTAGATCCACTTAATACAGGAGCAATAAGATGTTTGTTTGAAATAAAAATCAGTGTTCCTAAAGAGTCATCTTCTTTTAACTTCCAAAAGAAGTTCTGAAAGTACAGTCGATTATGTCTGGGAAGAAGAAAAAAGGACAAAGAGAGAGGACCTATGCCACATATACAGTAGGGATAAGTCACCCACACCATAACCACCATCACATGTCTATTCAACTGTACATAGTGCATATATACAAAAAGAAAACCTCCCTCCCTCTCCCTCCCCCCACCCCCCACCCCCCCAACCTATGGGGCTTCATCTGAAGCTCTTTTTCTCTCTCCAAATTGTTGAAAATGATCTACGTTTCTCTGTCACTTCCCTAAGCTTTCTGCCCCTTCCTCCCCTTATTTCAAATCACCCAATTACCTGTACATGCGTATCGATTATATATCTATATGCTATGAAGCACGGACATGGGTGCAAAAGATACACAAGAAGGGAGAGGATACACCTATACGGGTTTCTCAAAATTAGAAAGCAGGTGCATGGTGGACACGGCAAAATGCATTATAGATACTAGATATAGCAACAGGCAATTGCAACCACACTTTGACTTTACAAGGAATGAAAAATAAGCTTTCCGATAACATGCTACAAAAGTCTAAAACAGTAAAAAGCATCATAAGCAATAAGTATTAGCAAAGAAAGGTTATTTCATCGGCCTCAATATGTTACTTCCACAAGCTTTCATCTCCGTCTTCATCGCCTCCATCATCTGTAGAAGGTATCATCGGTCACAAAATGTTATTAACAAAACGTCATCTTCTCCATCTCCACCTCCTCCATCATCTGTAAACAGCATAGGCTCCATCTCCGATACCCACCCCATGTTCAAAGAAATGAAGGATACTTCTTTTAACGAACGCACTACCCACGCTACTTGTAGGAGGTGCTATACATGGAGTTTATTTAGGCACATTTTCTAATTGCTTAATCTTCAAAAATGCGTGATTACATGATAGGAAACAAACATTAACTGAAGAATAAAGTCGGAAGAATCCTTGAACAACAAGACATGTACGACTTGTGAACAAAACCAAGTATATATTATAAAACTCAAAAGATGACAGTTCCGTCAACTAAGCAAAGCGCAAAAAGGAAACGTGAGAACTTTATATATGTCAAAAGGTTTCTTTTCGTTATTGACAGGTCTGACGCTGACAAAGCAACAAGCTATCAATCAAAGAAATGGAAATATACAACAGAATTTTAACCCTCCATCCCAAAATAAAACATCTAGAATGCTATTTTATTCTGTCCCAACATAATTGTTGTACACATTATCAATCATACTTTTCCAAAACTAGCTTTCATTACTTCTAGCAAACATACTTCTAGTCTTTCTACAAGAGCAAAAATGGAATACAGGCATTAATTGTTACTTTCAAGAAGCATTGACTCATTGTCCATAAAGTTGGTATTCCAAAGAGGCTATTATTTGGTGACAGGGGAGTATAAACTTTAACACCTTGGAAAGACCATCAGTCAGGGACATCACACGGGCTCCAGCAGGCGGGATAAGGGGCTCAGGAACCTACATGGGTAAACTCATATTTGTTAGCATCATCTAAATCAGTTATGATGTGTCACGAGCTGAACTGGACAATGTCAAGAAAATAACAGAATTCACCTTAAATATTGCACCACCTCGCCTGTAGAAAAACAAATTTTATAGTAAATTCTCCATTTAGTGAAACAATGCACAAGATATATTTACTATTTAGGCCAATTTTAATGTATATTTTCCTCACCCTCCCAATTTTTTCCATTTCCTCCCTCCATATAAACGATTAACACGCTCAGCCAGCTCTCGAGTCAATTCTAAATGCTGCTTTTGATCCTCGCCCACGGGGACAAAATCAGACTGCAGAATGGCTGCAACTTGTAAGAATTATACACATTCAGCATACATATTATTGAGACATCAGGTCAAGTAAGCAGAGAGAAATACGGCGTGCAAAATATTTTTATATTGCAGTCACCGATATTGGAGGAGTGCTATTGCTTTTCCAAGTCTAAAAACCAAATGCACTGAACAGATGCAATTCGGAACACATTTGCAAATGAACAATTGAATTAGAACATATCCAAAAAAAATATTGCTGCTGCATAGATACAACAAAAAAAGGTACCTGATACAAAAGAATATCAGAAGCCATCAAAACAGGATAGGTTAGGAGGGCAACGCCAACATTTTCATCTCCCTGAATAACAGAAAAGTAAAGGGACCAAAGTTGACTTAAACTAACTAAAGAAGGCAAGGGAGGTAAACTAAAAGCATGCTACAGTTAGTCTCCAATAATACATGAGAAGTTTGCTTCCTTTTAGAATTTCCATGGGAAGACCATAAAAGTAATAGTAAAGCAAGAAAAAGAAAAGAACCGCACGTGTGAAGAATATAGAACCATACTGCAATATGAGTCATAAACTTACGAACTACACTTAATTAGGGGATCTAGCGCAAATGATGAGGGCAGTTAATTTCATTTCCCCTATAATCCTTTAATTTTGTTGAGGTGATTGAAGGAACATCTTTTAACAGTTGAACAAATATTTGACCAATTGGCTAAATTTTGGGTTTTCAAAGTTGTTTATAAGTGATATGAAGTATGGCATTATCTAATATATGAATTCTCTAAGTCCTCTGCGAACTCAAAATGCAGCCTAGGATGCGTATGCAAACATAGGATTTGAACATATGCACAGGAGGCTCAATTTCCTCAAAAGACCTTTCTTTCCATGTTAAGCACATGAAACATAGCAGCCCAAAATCCCAAACCTTTCTACTCCAGACCAGCACACCAAACCTGGCAGAAGAAGATAACTACCTAATCCACCCTTTTGCACATCCAGAAAAAGATTAACAATAACCTTTTATACTCATTTACATGTCCAGTGCAAGAATTGCTTCCCAAGCACCCAACCACACAAAAAGAAAGGGCAAACTACACCCACACCACCACATTTATGGTAAAATACACTCACTGCCCCTCATATTTCGGTAACTACACCACATTCCTTGCCATGCAATTTTTGCTAACCAAATGAAGAATTTCCCTCAACGTTTGAGTCAGAAAAAAAGTGAGCAATTTGTTGTTTCAATCTTTTGCTTGATAATTTTTTTGACAAGAAAATCCTATATCGTCAAACTATAGAACTATGAAACTCAAGGTCAAGTTTTCTGCAATGGAAGGAAGATCTTAAGCAGGCAAAGAAGAACAGAAAAGAAACTTTTTGCATAGCTTCCTTGAAACTCAGTGCAATTACATTTAACAAAAAGAAAAAAAGACAGAACTTGGAAACAGAAAAGGTCATTATAACAATATTTGGTTCATTAAAATCTTAACCAAAGTTTAAACTGAAAAATGGAACTTTAAGAATAATCAATTAAAGAAGATAAAGAATTTAGACTCTATCATATAGGACTAAAAAAAACAGAGCAAATGTAGAGATTGAGCTGCATACAGCAACAACGCACCGCCTTCCGCGACTTCTCTTTAAACTGAATCATTTTGTTCAGCCAACCGATTGGGGTGGCAGAACTCAGTAGCCACATCAATTCTACATGAGCACGAACATGAGACTGCACAAACACTGAAGCCTGTGCATTGAAGTTAAAGTTATTAATCTATAGTTGGAAACTAGGTAATAGTGGATAATAGCTATAACACACCTTGGAGATGTCCACACCGCATGCCAAATATAATGCAGCAGTATCTCTTGTTGCTCTAGACAGTTGTTGGGTATCATAGGGTAGTGTTATCTGTAAATGAAAATTTATGCGGTGCTTAAAAGTACCTCTGAAAAGAGAAATTGAAAACAGAAGCACCATGCATTAAGTGCAACTAACATCGTGTCCCTCAGTACTCTTGTCATACAAGAACAAAATTATCAAAAATTTGTTTGGTGGGATATCACTCTGTAGAACTTTTCATAAGCAGGAAAAAGTTACACATGTTTCATTTACATAATCAAGTGGTAAATTGTGCTATGCTTCACCAAAAGTAATCATAAGCACACAACTACTTTTAGCATAGTCCTATTAAAAGTAACAGTAGAATATAATCCCTGCATCCCAAGAATATTGATCCTTTTTTCATTTTTGGCATTCCTAATATTTTCGTTCACTTTCCTCTGTTAGACTAAAAGTTCATCAACTTCCATATTTGCCCTTTCTCCAATAACCTTGGTCTTTTCCTCTTTTGTCAGGTCCTCTCTCTCTCTCTCTCTCTCTCTCTCCCCCTTCAACCAGCCACTGCCGCCTTCTGTTGACCACCACGAACCACCATTGTTGCCACGCGTAAATCTCCACCTTTATCGCATCCCATCTTGTCATAGAACTTGATGTCTGATCTAGATTGTATTTCAGATTGACCCATCAAAAAAGTTGATTTGCATTCTAACTTAGTACGATTCAGAACTTTAAGTTGATTTGAATTTCGGCTTTGAAGCAAATTGGGAGGTAATTTCTACAATGGTTGATTGGATGATAGTGATAGATGTAAATGGTGGTTTGAGGCGGCGAATAGCCCACCGCCTTGGCCAACGACAAGGCATACTAGGCAAAGCGACTCGACAGCCTAGGCAAAGCGACTTGACAGCCTAGGCAAAGCGACTCGACAGCCTAGGCAAAGCGACTCGACAGCCTAGGTGACAACTAAGCAAGGAAGTAAATAGCAGGGGTGCGGACCCATGGAAACCTATTAATCAACTATAATCACCACAGTCAAACCGCCGCCACCGAAACCATCATTGTCAGTAAATAGATGCTTGGTCTGCAAATCCAACCTGTTTATGTTCATGGCAGTGACATGCGGTGGAGGGGGATACAATGAGTCAAAGTGGTAGGGATTCCAGAGGCGGAGTAGATGATGGTTAAAGTGATGGCGACAGAGCGGTGGTGCCGCGGTGATAGAGCTTGACGGTGGTACTGCGTGCACCACTAAGGAAAGAGAGCGGAATGGTAAAACTATGAAGTTCTTGAACAACTTCTTGAAGTTGGTGCAAGTAAAATGTGTGCAATTGTTGTGGCATGGAAGGAGTATTTAACTAGCTGGTGTGTGTACAACTGTATTTACATACATATCTATGGTGTGGTTAGTGGTTATGGAGTATGAATTATATAGGTACCTGCATGCTAAGGTGCATAGGTCAGGGTGCCAAACTGTGGAACCTTTTTATATATGCGTTCAATCTTCTTATATGCATCTTGGCAACATCCCCGTTCCCATTCTCTTAACAAAGAGGATGAGGGATAGGTACATAGAGATAGACACCCTCCACCAGGGTTTTTGGACAATATTTGCAGCTACTTAGCCAAGCAAAGGAGGAAGCGTACAACCAAAAACAAATCAGTAGTTAAGCGGTGAAAAAATAGAAGTATGTTGCTTATTCACGTTTTGAAGCAGATACAGAGTAAGATCTTTTACAAAGGCTTTGTATGTAATATATTAGAAAGGTTTGTGATAGTAAAAGAGGGTACTTGCTAAGACGCATAAGAGATCACTTGTATAAAGTTGCACATGAATGCAGAGACCTAAATGTATAATGCATGGTAACACAATCATCAGTTTCCAACCTTCTGTTATACGTACTGGGTGCCTTAGTTTTGGTTTTTGCCTGTTGAATTCGTAAATCAATAGCACTCAATGCTGATGTCACTTCAAGCCGGGCGAAAGTAGCTTATTTGGTTGCTGACACGTGAAAGCTTATTTTTCTGATTCAGTTCTAACATTAAAAAGAGAGATATACAAAAGAAATCTTTTATTCAAACAACCTTGCGTGTGTGGACATAAGGGCCAAACCTGACCTTGCGTGTGTGGACATAAGGGTCAAAACTGAACTAAGACTCGATCCAAAACTCTTTATGATAACTATACAATCTGTTTCCCAGGTCTATCCAAAACTACTTGGCGGATCCTCCCAGGTCTATCCTTACTTATTCTTTTATTCTTATCCTACAAAACCATTAAGAAATCTTCCCAGAATTACTATTTCTGCATAGAACCACTTAAGCTATCCTAAATGACAAGACATGCAGGAAGGGAAACTGTACTAGGGTGAGACTGCAGATTGAAACATACTGCATGGAGATCCACAATGAAGAAAAGAGTATCATAGCTATCCTGCAAGTAAACAAACATCAAGAAGTTAAACAGTGAGTCTTAAAGGACATTAATAGTAAGAACATTTCACTAGGAAAGCTTTTTCCCTGCACTTACCAGATTAACAAGAGTCAAGTTATTGAACTGGAAAGTAGAGCAAACTGAATGAAATAAAAGAGACATCATTTTCCTATAATGCTACACTTGTGCAAGTGGATAGGAGTAGGTTAAAAAAACTCATCCAACATTCACAATAGATAAGTGAATAGTTGTAGAAAACTCGGACCTGAGGATTATCATGCAATGCAGTACCTCTCTTATTTTCCTTTTCTTAAGGATACGCACGTGTGCAAGCATATGTATAAATATTCTTATCACACACAATGTTACACAATGTTGCACCTCATAAACCATATGCTACCACCCTTTGGCATAAGAAATATTCATATGCAAATCATCTGCACTGGCATTTAGAAATATCAATTGACCAGCCATCTAGAGGCACATTATTCAAAGAACTAATATAGCAGAGATTATATTGATTCATTGTCTGGATTAAACATAGAAGTATATCATTCTTCCTTTCTTTCGTTATGTTTTCATTTAGGTTCATGTGTCTACGTAGAAAGGAAATGTCATAGAAAGCATTGCAAATGCACATAATGGTGTGAGCATATGATGTCCTTTGGGCTTTGTCTTTTGTTTCTTTTTTCTGACACGTGAAGTATTATACACAAAATCTGCCACTACAGGCACGAAACCCAGAACAATTCCTATCTAGAGACAACAAGAAGCTACCCAAAAAATATTGACAAGGCATCGTGGGGAACTTCTCCCGTGATCAACAAAACCAGTAAACAAAGAAATGGCCCGTATCCTTGAAAGTGCTGGTTCAACACCACATGCTATGGTTGCGTTGCATATGCAAGCACCAAAAAAGACAATGGGGGATCCCATCCCAAATTTTCATTTTCCTCCTTTTTCTCATATGAAGCAACCAACACCTCAGAAGATCAATTCCATCCTGTTTTGACGTGTAAAAGGTAATGAAATTAAGAATTGGGTTGCTGAGGGATGCCGGCCTTCCTTAAGCACTAAGACAATGCTACATTTGAATGAGACACCACCCATCAAAGCCCGAGAAGGCAGAAAATCAAGCTACACACCTCCCTCGCCACCTGACAATCAAGTGAGAGGTGGTCCACCGACCCCTCATCCTGTTTACACATGTAACGCCAATCTGAAATAAGCTTTCCATATTTCACAGGTTACACCAGTTTCAATCTGCAACATTAGCCAGAGTTTCTAGAGGAACTATGAAACCACCACACGACCTTCCACAGGTATAACACTCACCATGGCTCGATAACTGAACTCTGATTGTAAGATAATTTGTGAGATGCCCCAATATTTCACTTGAACATTCTTCTAGATGCTTAATATCAATAATAAGTAGTAATTGGTTATAGAAAATTGATGATCCAAAGAAGATTATACTTGAATTTAGCGGGCCTTTAGACCAAATATGAGAATACCAAAATTAACATTGGAATCCGATTAATATGGTTTGTACTTGAATATATAAGAGGATAAGAAAAAGAGAAAATATGTATTCTCTATTGGGAAAGAGATCGGAGAAAAAGCCCTAGCTCAAACCTTTATGAAGCTTAAACACCAAGGTACGACTCTGTGACTTCTGGATTATGATTTTAGACGTATGATTTACGTAGAGATTACGTACTAGACTTTAATTTGCTTCAGGATTATAATTGGTTTGAGAACTTGAGGTTCATATTTATGACTCGATCTAAAATAAGGATGACACTTTTCAGCGTTAATTCGCTATTTGAAGTAAGGGATTTTTAAACACTCTACCAATGGAATACACAGTATCTGTTGATTTGCTACTGTTCTTATGAACCCGGACAGCCAATTGAAAAAAGAACCTATGTATACATTTGTGTCTGGCCACAGTACGGTAGTTGCAGTTCTTTTGTTGTAAGTCTGCCGGATTCGTATCCTTCTCTTAACTTTGCATTCGTTGATGCGGCTTAAATTGCTATAATATGTGCCTTCATGTCTATTAAACATATTCCAGTAAATCTCGTTTGTCTTCTTCTATCCTTCTCCCACATGAAGATTTATTGTTAAGGCTTTCATCTTTTATTGTTGACTTCCATCTTGCCATGGTGATGTCATCCTTGCCAAGTCACCACTAGGGATAGCTACTTTTGGAGCAATTATGACTTGAACCTGAAACTTAAATAGTATGCGCTTACTTTCCTGGGCTGCCAAATGTCAAAATCTGGTAGTTGCTCGTCCTTTATGCATTATTTTGGCCTCTGTTATTTGTTTTGATCATACGTTGCTGAATTTAATTCCAGTCAAACTGGTTTCACTTTTGTTGGATTCAATTTCTGATCCTCATTGGTTTTTGACTGAAATGAACAACTTTTGAACTGCAAATAAGAATCAATTGTGTTAGTCAAATTACTAAATTCTAAGTGATGTCAGAATTTGAAAGCCACTTTTAATGAGTGATTTGTATGTGATGCACGGGGTTGCGACACTCTACATCGTATAACCATGATTATCTGATGCTTATTAGCAAATGAGTATGTGACACTCACTAGCTTTGATCACTGGAATTTGGCAATTACTTGTTAGTCCTTTGACCACTTTTGTCATTTTTATCATTTGTATGTAAAGTTTGGTTGGGTTATCTAAATTCATTGGCTCTAGCTGATATCTCTTTGTGGCACTCTGGGTGCTTATTATTATACTGGGCAATTCGTGGTCACCCCTATGTTTTCCTTTTCTTTCTGCTTTTATTCAAGATTAACGCGAAGGATGAGATCTTAATGGATTGCTTTAATATTCTGATTTGAGGACAAATGGCTTATAATCAAGTTTTCAATTAACTTCAAGTTAAGAAAAGATTTTGATAATTATGCGGAAGCTGTTCGATGGTCGGCTCTACCATTTGGTTTGATAAGTTAAATAGACGACTACGTTTTGATTCTTTGACATGCATGGGGCCTTTGGATTTGGGGTGTTAATGTTCAGTATATAAAAGCTAGGCTCAAGATTCTGTAGACTCTTTGAGCTAGCTTCAGACACATTAGTTAATAGCTTCCGAGCCAATTAGAACTATTTATAGGGATTTACTTTTATAAGCTTTGGATTTATGTACGTGTGTGATGTTGTTCAGGACGCCGCAGGTGGAGTTCAAGGTTACACCAAAAGCTGTGGAGACGAAGGAGGAAGAGGAAATGGTCAGGTACCCAATGCTGATGCTGCTTAGGTTGCAGCTAATGCAGTAGATTTGATAAAGCTACTGATCCTATGGCTGCGAAGACTTCGGTATCTGATTTGCATAAAAATTTGAGGTTATGGGGTGCACAGACAAGGCGAAAGTTAAGCCGGCAGTTTTTCGATTGACTGGAGAAGCTGACCAATGGTGGAAGATGACATCACAGAGGTTAGCTAGACTCTTGGGATTCTCGACATGTTGTTCAGGATAAGAGATATCGTGCACGTAAGTTTCAGGATGGACTGCTGTTCGAGATGAGGAAGATGACTATCTTGGACAACAGAACCTATGCTAAGGTGGTTGATGAAGCTCAACAGTTAGAGTGAGTTCACAAGGAGCAGGTGTGCTGCTTGTGCATCTAAATGACAAGAAAAAGAAGACCGTAACGAATTCAACTCTGGAAATGGAAGAACATCACCCGATGCCAAGAAAAGATCAGCCGGTTGGTGAGGGCAGAAGCAACAGACTCGATTACTGAAATTGCATTACTTATAGGAAATATCATAGGAACTCACCCAGCTGTAAGGGCACAGGAGCGTGTTTTAACCATAGAGCTGTGGGACATATTGCTAAAGATTAGCCTCAACGCACTCCGAAGTGGAATAAGAAGGAAGCTGATAAGCAGAGAACACATGATGGGCAGGCCAGAGTTTTTGCTATGATGACCCAAGAGGCTAGAGCGTGAAATAATGTGCCAACAGGTATATTTAAAGATTTGTTCAAACAAGGCATGTGTATTATTAAATCCTAGGGCCACCCAATCGTTTGTTTCCATACCTTTTTGTAACCATTAGATTATTAGACCTAGAGACTTGAAACCAAAACGGTACGTTGATGATAGATTTGACAGTGGACTTTCAGCTGGATATGAAAGACTTCAATGTTAAGGTATGGATCTGCTATCTTCCAATCATGCCACAATAGATTGCATTAGCGAGGAGGTTTTGTTCCCTATTCCTGATTGGCCTGAGTTTAAGATTCATGGAGCTAGAAGTAGTACACTACCAAGTTTGATTTCGTCTGCAAGCTCGTCTGCCTAGGTAGGATTGTAAAGGTATTGTGGGTCATGGTCATGACACCCGTTTTGCATAGCTGAAATCAGAGTATGTCCCTGTTGTGTGTGTTTCCGGATGTCTTTCTGAAGACTTGCCTAGTCTTTGACCTAATAGAGAGATTGAGTTTACTGTTGATTTCATTCCTGACCGCCACTTAAATCCTGGGCATCCAATGCTTTCTGCTGAATTTCAATAACCTAAATGAACAATTACGAGAACTCTTAGATAAGGATATTATTCGTCCTAGTGTGTCTTCATGGGTGCATTGGTGCTATTTTTGGAAAAGAAAGATGGAAGTATGCGTTATGCGGTGACTTCAAGGACCTTTGCACGGCAGTTCGAGCTTACTACATTCTTTTAGAAAATAAGATTTTTGCTCAGGATATCATCACCTCAAAGTGAAAGATGATGATGTACCAAATATTGCTTTTACAAACAAGGTCTGGCCATGACGAGTTTTGGTAATGCCTTTATCTAATGCTCGTGTTGCATTTATGGAACTCATGAAAAAGGTGTTTAAAAACTTTTTGGATGAGTTTGTGATTGTCTTGATCAGCTAGTTTTGCAAAATTTGAGGGAGTATACTCTCTATGCCAAATTCACTAAGTATAGGATATCTTTTGATCCTATTAAAGTCAGAGCAGTTGTGAATCGGGAGAGACCAACTTCAGTGACAGACATTAGAAGCTTCTTGGGGTCGCAGGTTACTATAGAAGGTTTAATAAAGGTTTTTCTTGCATTTTTATTCTTAGACCAGGTTGACAGGGAAGAATGCTAGTTTTGTATAGACAGCAAAATGTGAAAACAGTTTTCAGGAATTAAAGAAACATTTGGTTTCAGCACAGCTCCTTAGCCTGCCGTGCAGGCGAGGTGATTTAGTTATACATAGTGATACGTCATGACAAGGACTTGGATGTGTGCTTATGCAACATGGTAAGGTAATCGCTTATGCCTCTGGATAACTTAAACCAAGTAGTTGTGTTTAGTGCGGTGGATAGGATACGATATGGGAGGATAAGGGAGGATTTCGTTTTATGCTGTGTTTGGGACGGACATTGGACTACAAGCGGGTTGGCTCTGCTTTTGAACCGAATCACCACCCACAACCGCCACAACATCACCCATTTTTAACAAGACCTGTCACCCACAACCACTACAACAACGCTCATCACAACCCACAATTCCAACTTCAACATCTACACCATTCTCTATTATTCAACCAAATCACCACCTCTATTGCATGATTCAAACTACCAATCAAAGCAACATGCAACATGCAACTCCAACAACCACCAACAAAATTACATAGGAAAAACTAAAAGTTCCAAAATTATGCCAAAAACACCCAGTGTTGGTGACAGTGACCAGATTTGGCAGCATCAATTCATCACTATCCATATCGGCACCGGAAAAATCTCCCAAAAAATTCAGTCTAACAATCGCGAGCGTCAATTGTCCAGATTTGCAGCAGTGGTGTGAATTTGAAAGCCACTACTAATGCTAGTGACTTATATGTGGCCCACTGGATGCAATATTCAACATGGTATAATCATGATTATGTGAGGTTTAATGATAAGCACGTGTATAAGTCAGACTCACTAGATTTGATATTTCGTATTTGATATTTGACTTCATGGTTATTTTGAACTCTTTTGTCGCATTTTGTCAATTGTATGTGAAGTTTGGTTGAGGACTCTAAGTTCCTACATATTGGCTCTAATGATCACTCCAATACGTATCCCTCTTTGGCACTCCGAGTGTCAAAACATTTTACTGGGCAATTTGTGCTCACCCATTAGCTTTCCCTTTGTCTCCCCTTTCAGGCCAAGATTAGCAGTAAGGGTAAAACTTTGATAAAGCTGTGGATTGCTTTCGTGTTCGCATTTCAGAGAAAAGAGCTTATAGATTTTGTTTCAGATATACTATTGGTTTAGTGTATTAACTATTACTTGGACTGGGATTGCGTATACGAGAGAGTTGTAATTTTTCGAATTATCTTGGGGTAAAGCCTTTAGGTCTCAATGATTACATGGAAGGTTTAAGATGCTCAGCTCTGCCACTTTGTTTGATGTGTTAAGCGCAAGACTAAGTTATGATATTGCAACGCTTTTAGTTTAAGAGCTTTAGAATTTATCGTTCATTTGATTAGAATCATTGCTTCAGCCTCTTCTTGGGTTTGCTTTGTACTGCCAATGGTGGTCGCCTCTCTTCCGGTGCCTGATTCGTAGTAGACTCTTCTGCCCGACTCCAATCAATATAGCAGGCAGACTTTCATAGAATCTGCTGCCTTAATCAAGAGTTTGCTAGGGGTGAATATCAGCCGGAGGACTTAACGGAAAAGCAGCCCTTAGAATCATCCCTCCATACCACCGTATCCTCCCTCCAGTGACACACCTCTTGGATCTGGCGGCCTACTTCAGTGGATGCACCAGCAAAGAGGAATTCAACCTGTCCATCAAAACCAACGGATAGTCTACTTCCCAATCTTAAAAACTCCTCCTACAAACCAAATTCTAGACAGGGCAAGCAGAAGAAAAAGACAACCTCTGCCACAATAACAGCCTTGTTGTTCGCAATACTGAAAAGCGACGGGACAGACTGAAATAATTTCATCTGACCTCCATCCCCAACAATGAACCATAACTGATCAACAAACGTCCCCCAAACTCTGCTAATGCCCATCCCCATGCTGGAACCATGTGGCCAATGCATCTACCTAGGAGACCAAAACCTATCCAAAAAAGTTGTGACCAGTTATTACTATCTTGTGTTATTACTATCGTGTGTAATATTACTTCACAAGTTTAAAATTGTTTTACTTTTTCTGACATGTTTAATCAACTTAAATGCAGTAATTTTGTAATTTCACGTGTATTCAATGAAATGTGTTGACCATGTCTTACTTTCTCATAAATTTACACCCATGACAATCAACTCCAAAATTAGGCCACATCACCAAGATAATAGACCACAATTCATCTACAAGACACAAGGCACGTTGTTCGGTGTCAAATTGTTCATCATAAGATAGATATTAAAGGAATCCCAACCTGCAAGGAAATCCAATTCTTTATTGCGCCAAGATAATTCCCAAGGTGTATAGATCCTGTCGGCTGAACTCCAGACACTATCCTCTTCCTGTCAACTATAAATGTTCATCAAGAGGAGCTAACATCCAGATAAACAAAACAAAAGTTGGATATTCCATACTGAAGCATCAACTTCACCATTTGCACAGCAAGGAAAATCATGAGATAAATTGAGTGATAAAGTAAGTTATGGTGTTATAAAAGTCATTACACCATGTTAATTAATGCCATGGCATGCTTCAGCTGTACTCGCTCATGGAAGGTACACTGAGGTGATACATAACACTAAGGCCTTCCTTTGTTCGTTTATGTACACACAGCGAATAGTTCCTGAGAACATATTTCATGCGAATATAGATCGAGAGCTACGTACATAACCGGAAAAGCAATAAGCACAACCACAACAGTATTATTATTGCCACCGCCTTTCACTAAACATCATAACCTTGACCGGATTCCATGGTGCAATGGCCTAAGCCTGGACTGTAAAGTGTGGGAATGCAGGACCTATCTTGAAAGCAGACGCTTTGCATTAACCAGCAAGTGTTGGGACTGTATCTAAATGGCCTACTTAATGGTTCACGTGATAATAAAAGTTAGTAGATTTTTCATGGGAAGAAATCACGTCAAGGGCCCAAAGGAAGGGCAAAACAACTTGTTAGTCTTTGCAAGGCTAAATAATTCTAATCAAATAAATTCAAAGAATTTACTCTCTGTCTCTCAATAGAGTTCCCATAATTTGAAGAATGCATGCATGATAGATGGAAGGCTTGGGTGACCTTACATTGTCTTCCACTGGGGCCAGGCTCTGGTTTACTGGAGTTCATATTGACTTTGCATGCCCACATCATGAGCAAAGCCTCCTACCACAGCCACCATCACTCTATTATGCATCAATAATTACGGTAATGTCCCCAAGCTGTCTCAAACCCTCCCACCAAGGTCCCCACAAATAGTTACAGCAGTCGATCTCTATAGCTATCCAAAGTTGAACTTCAAATACTTTAAGAAAAAAGCCAATAGCATCTAGATTGAGCCCATGACCAGTTATAATCAGGTAAGTTATCAGCTACTGCAAAAGTTTAAGCTGTTAGAGAATGGTCCCAACAGTGTTATCGTGCTTAAACACTCCCCCTCACGTGCAAGCCCACGATTGCATGTGGAGAGACTAATCAATAAGAAATAAATCAGGTGCACCTCTAACAAGTGCACAAGGAAGGGGGGGGGGGGGGGGGGGATGCGTAAGTGGGAATAATCGAACCCAAGATCGGGAAGAATTGAACCCAAGACCTTGCGCAACGAGGGACCCGATAGCAATTTAAGTCACCAATTCCACTAAAAGCTTAAGCTGTTAAAGAATGAACCCAACGATGTTATGATACTGAACATGATCAAATATACTAGTGCTACAGCTTGTAACAGTTATGCACTACTCATTCTCTACTTGAAGTGGAAGTTGATCATACACTTCCCCTACTTTTGGCATAGCTAGACTCTAAAGCTTGGAGATCTAGCTTCAACAGGTTCCTATTTATTTTCTTTCACTTTTTAATATGCGGTCATAAGTCTCAAAACAATTTCACCATATACTCTCTCATGGAAATGACAATTCGCATAAAAATAAAAACAAACATGTCGACAAAAAAACACATAGAATTACATGTTTCAACATAGAAGGCCAACACTCTATATCTACGAGAAGACAAGAAAAGAATGGTCTGAGTAGGACACTAGATCGCTTCCCCAACATAATTACAAGCACTAGACCAGATTCTGCCCCTCAACAATGAGGTCATTCTTGCAAACCCCAAAAACTGAGCTTTCTAGTACCTGAGTCCAAGTACAAGATAGTAACCAAAAGTGCAATTGTCCCCCAAATGAATCCAAGTAGTATGAAGCCATGTCCCCCAAAGAGATGGATCAGCACAAAACCCACAAAAAAATGATCTAATTTAGGGAGGAGTTACCAAGTGAAAGGTTTAATAAATATGTCAACTTAATTAAGTTCATTCCACAGGAAAAGATAAGTTGAGGAGTACTCTCCTTTATAATGGTGACAAGATTGATGCAGACGTGGCTGAAAGCAATTCATTAAGTACGCATATTCTTTTGTATTTGACGCTAAATGTAAAGAATTGTTTAACTGGATAGAAACCTAGTCTAAAGGAGGTTAACAATCAAATAGGCCAAACTATTAGCTTAAACAACATAGACATAACCAAATAACGCGAACAAGTCTCAATTAAATGTGACAAAATGAGAACTTCCATTATTCGTTTTGTTTAACTGAGATTATAACTCTCAAAACTTTTCCATTCTGGAAATCAGAAATAAGTTAAAAACAAAACCAATATTATTAGCACGAAGCACATATTGAATTGCATGGTTCAGCATATGAGGCCTACAATCTACGTCTGCGAGAAGACTTGAGAAATGGAGACAAAGAGGACACTACGAGCCCTATAACCAATTTTGGCTCTTCGATGAAAAGTTCTTTATCTAAAACCCCAAAAATAATAGTTTATCAACTTTAATTTTTAAAAAAAAGGACAATCCCTTTTATAAAATCAAGACTAGTTGAGATATAACAGTAATATTCATAGCCTAGAGACTAGATTCTACATAATTTTGCAGTGATTTGCTATGCAACGAATATTAAACGGATTTAAACATGGATATTAGTCCACAAGAATCTAACTGTCAAACAGAGCAAGATTAACTTAAACAACAAATACATTACGAAATACTAAGTACACATTAGCAACCAACTATTTACCAGCATTGCAAAAAAATTGGTATCTAGATATTGAAAAGGGATATGCAGAGTTATTACTTTGCGGAGTTGAACGAACTTTCTGGAACAGCGGGTTCAGACGCAGAAACACTGCAATAGCATCGCAAACGGCCGGTACCACGGATAATTGGAAGGCGACTATGGCGAGCCGAACGGGGTATTTTCGAGCATTTGGTTGAAATTCCATGTAGCCTGCGCAAATTAAGAAGTCATGAGAAACATCCAAACATTACAGCGAAACTCGTTCTAGTGCACAATGTAGAGTGTGTGTGTGAGTACATGGAAGAGGTGAGGCGTGGGGAGATGCTGGAGAGCATGAGGAACTGAGAGATAAGAGAGCGCCCCATTCGATTCTTCTTTCCTCTTCGACTTGGCTTCAGTTCGAGGGTTTCAATGTTTCTATACTACTTCGTAAGTACTTATATATAAGTTGTAACAAGTAACAAGATGAACCAACGGGCCTCTTTCAAATCTACAAGATAAAACTTGAAAAGCGATAAATATTGGCAGCAACCATTGACCCACCGTGGTCCCGTTTTGTGCGTGTAGATATTGTTGACGATCAATTTTTCAACTCTCCTAACCGATCAAAATGCGCACGCTCATGTCACGCTCCTGTCATGCTTTTTTTTTTTTTTTTGCCTTTTTTACAATTTTATCCGCTAAGTTATTTTCACACGGCTCATTTTTTTTTTTTTTGGCAAACAAGACGGCCTCGGCATGCCTCAACCTTCGCGGACCATTTTTGCTTAGTCAACTGCACGCCTTCTATCTTGGGGTCGGCCGCCTACCCTCTCAGGGGGTCAGCCGCCTTCCACTTAGTGGGGTTGTCCTTCTTCCTTGGGGGGTTGGCCTTGGCTTCCCAACGTATACCCACTCCTTTTCTTGTTGCTTCGACCAAGTGCTATGGGAGCGCCACTCGACTGCCAACTCCATAACACCTGTCACCCTACACGCCTGCTCCACGATGCCCGGCATCTGTGCCCACGCGCCAAATCTGGAACATCAGTCATTGTGCCCATGCGTCGCGTGCCCTAGCGCGACACTCACTTCAGCGACAGATATCGTCACGTCCATTCGCAGCTTTCATGTCACGTGCCCCTGGGACCATGCTCTAGTCCGTGACACCTCGTCGCTGCATCTGTGCTCCGTTTTCATGTCGTGTGCCCCTAGCACCATGCTCTATTCCGCAACACCTATTGTCGTGCCGTATGTCGCTCCCGTGTTACGTACCTCCGGGCACCCCACATAACCGTCGCATTTATGCTCCGCGCTACTAAAACATTCCCCCCTGACTCTCTAGCACACTACTGCACCCCCCCCCCCGGTGTTGGTCCATCTATTCACCACACCCTGCACCCCCACTGTGGAACACGCTTCGACCCACTCTCTAGAGCGTGCAGCATTTCAAGGAGCTCCACTCACAATGCTCCGGCATGAGGACCCTTCACAGCAGGATAGGCTTACTCTCAATTAAGGGCTTTGGATCGGTGACTAGGGCAAGGGCGTTTGTTGGTCATGCCGACATTGTGGCCTGTGTAGTCAGTTTTTTTAGACAGACAGAACGACGCTATGTGAGACCGGCAGCACAAATATGGGAACCGATAGTCCTCCAAAGGAGCACCTGCACTTTTTTAAGCCCTGTGACGTGTCACTCCCGGGGACGACACGTGTCAACTGATGATACAGGCATGCTTTTGCCTATAAATAGTGGACTTGGGACTTCATTTTGGACACATCAATTTTTATTTGAAAAAATCACTTTCTCACTCTAAAAACTAGAGCTACCAAATTCTAGAGAGAGAAACACATTGGACCGTAATATTAGACATAACATCGAACCATGATGGACCCTGACTTGACCTTAGCTTGGACTATTGACTGTCAGCTCTGTTCTTTTTAGCCTCGTCCTCACAGCACCCCACTCTTCTGTCTCTGTCTCGGAAGCGTTGCTCTCTATCCGTACTTCACCCTCATTGTGTCCCAGTACTGATTACTTGGCAGTGAACTCACTTCCCTAACATCAAATATGTATATGACTTATGTTGAAATAAAATGAAGGAAATTAGATTTGTCAAAGAGAAAAATTCTTAGAGAATATTGAGCTTGTGTAATAAATAAAACATATGAAATATATGAGACACAAACTTGAGAAAGACTGACATTTTTGGAGAAAATTTTTATGGGGTGGAATTGCAAACCAATGAATAAAATTTCTAAGTATGACCTTAAAAAAGAAGGGAATTATAAAATTAACCTAATTTGTTGAATTTCAAACGGCAATGTGATAGACATGCCAAGTAAAATAGAGAATATAACATTTTCTCAGGTTCGACTTTATTCCTGTGTACGATTACAACATATTTTTTTGTGACTTCATACACTAAATAGCCATATACCTACAACTTAAGGTTTGGTACAGTTACGATTGTTCGAAGAAAATTAAAAAAGGGAGGGCAAAAGTTGTTGACTATAAGTATATTTGGGACGAAAAAAATAGAAAGAGGCCTGTAGTTCTTCAAAGAATTTGACAAAAAATTTAATGGACTCGAAAGGTTGAATTGTATCCGACAAAAATAGTCCCATTCATATTTTTAAAATAAACCATAAAGTTATAAGCTGGAATCGTTGGTGTCGAAGGACAACATCCAAGAAGCCAAATGATCAACCATTGTACTGATTTAGTCTCGTTGTTAGCTAGAGAATACCTAAACAATTGCCTCTCCAAAGGGAAGAAAGACAAAGGCATTCTAAAGGTGATGGAAAATGATTTTTTGGTTCTCCACGCCCACACCCCCCCCCCCCCACCCAATGTGGAGGATGTGCAATTATGAACAGGGAGCCAACTTAGATCTCTAAAGCCAAAGTTTGGTAGTTCAGAAGGCTGCATATTCAGTAAAATTTGGTTGGAGTAACAAAGAGAAATGAACAATAGTGAGTGCAGAAAGGAAAAAGTCAAGAAATGAATGACAGCGCTACTGTTATGACTTGCATCCTCGAATTATAAAAACGTGGTATTATTGGCATGAGGTTTCAAGAGAAAATTCTTGACAACTTTGGAATGGACAACAACGATCTTATAGCATCTTCGACAAGCACCTTTGGGGTGAGATCTCTCCATCAGCAATTGTAATAAATATTTGCTTATGTGATGCTTGTCCTGGTAATTGAGGGCATGCTTGTTTCACGGAAATCGTTTTTCGGAAAAGATTTTTCCTCATTTTCCGGTGTTTGGTGCATGGAAATCATTTCCGGAAAAAAATTTCCGGTGTTTGGTGCATGCATGAGATTTTCAACGGAAAATAATTTCCAATTAACTTATTTTGAAGAACAAAATGTCGAAAAACCACTGACCTTTTAAAACTCGATAAATCATTTTCCGAACCAGTGAACACACACACCCACACATACCCACACACACCGACACACACACACACACACGTGCGCCTGCCTGCCCACCCGCCCACCCACACACACATGCCCGTCCGCCACACACCCACCCACCCCTACACACACACATACTCCACCCCCACACAGACCCACTCCCACCCACACACAGACGGAGATATGCCCAAATAGCGAAAATAGTGAAAAACATTTTTTTTTTGTATAGATATTTGTATTATTACACGACACCCAAACAAAGGAAAATAAAATTTATAAAAATGTTTTCAGGTGCTATTTCCGGAAAGCATACTCCGGGAAAGTATTTTCCTTGAAGTATTTTCCGTGAAACAAACAGGGCCTGAGTTTGATATAAGATTGTTACCTTAATGGTTGTAAGCCACTAATTGTGCCCGGAGAAGAAAAGGTAGACAAAACACTGTGACCTTCATATTGGAGATACGTTGGAAGTAATTCTTAGTTAAATCCATGGTTTTTCCCTTCACGCTCAACGAGTTCCCTGATAAATATTGTGTCTCTTATGGTTGATTTGTGCAACAGTGTCACGTGTTAAACCGTTGTTTCGATTTAAAGCACACGAGGGTCGGGCAAAAGGATTGCCAAAGACTTGCATAACCATGGGTTTTGTATTGTTGTTAGTGGCATCTTCCGCTCATATAATGCAATACAAACTTTGTTGTATCTGACTTCACACTACTCCAAAAAAAAATTCTTAGGATCATGGTGCAACTTTGCCTTATCTGTATGTACAAAAGAACTAAAACTGTGAGCCTTCTATAATAGTTCTTTCCTCGGGCTCACATTTGCCAACACACAAAGTCTCGTGGGAAGTTAAACGACACCTCGATTATTAACTTCGTGCTCATTTTTCTTCCCACTGCTAAAGTTCTCAGTAGTACGAGCGACAATGATGCAGAGTTCCTTGTGCTCTTTATACTTAGTGCAACCACTACATATGTATTACTAGGGTTATGGGTAACAACGCAAGGATAGTCTTTCAAAAGCTCTAACCAACGCCAATTTCACGTTTTAAATCTCTTGATTTTGTGCACTTAAGGCTCTTGTGGTCAAATGTTTATCTCACAAATCAAGTCTCTCCTTAGGGGCAAAACCCATGGCTGCTTACTTTAGATCATGTGTGGGATAGTTTTAACCATATTTTCAGCTCTCTCATGCATTTAAAAATATTGGATCTTGTAATTTCAAAATACTTGGCTCAAAACTTTTTTGCCTTAATTTAGGAGTCAAATCTTAGGACTAATGCCAAATTTGTGCCTTAAAGTATCACTCCAGTACCGCTTAAATACCCAACATTTAAAGAGTACCTCAAACTATGTTTTTGACCCAAAGTAGTCCAATGGCTAACGGACCTTAAAAGTCAAAGGTTAAGACCATCATCATGAAAAATTAGCCTTAAACAGATCCACGTGTCATTGAGAGATTATTTTAAGGACACGTGGCATGATCACCACTGCATGATTAGCCATTTAATATGTTGTCTTAGTTTAATGACTCAAAAAAAATAACAAAGAACTAGTTCTCCGCTCAAGCACACCCCACCCCCCCCCCCCACCCCACAAAATTCAATTGGCTAACCGCGGCGCCAAGAGTCACTGGAAACCTGCATCACCCACCACCATGCCATCATCAAGGCATCATAACCCACCGCCAGAGCTTACTCCACAACCACCGGCACTAACTAAGATCCACAGTTCACTCCGTCACCACCAATTTCATCGGCGTCTACAAACAATTAAAAACTGATCTAAAAAATACCACCATGACCACTTCTCCCCAGTGGAAACTCCAGCTCCACCACCGCATCTACAACACCACATCACTCATGACCACCACCTCAACAGCATACCCACCACCCTGTTGCACTACATCACAACCACCCCCAGCATACCCACCATCGCCTACACCTCCATCATTCACTCATCCCTGAATGTCACGGTAGACACCCTATTTTTGTAGTCTTTTTACGTGTTATTATTAGGCTTTTATTAGTAATTAAGGTGTGCTATTGATTATAGGCCTTAAGCCTAATAAAAATAATAAGCTTAGTTAACGCAGTTCAGTTCAATCCAGTCTACTTTTGTCCAATTTAGTTGGGAGATTGTAATTCGTAAGATAATTTAGAATTATCTTGTAACTGATACATGATGTATGTAAATCTTCTTGATTTTAGTTAAAAATTGGAGATGATTTACGAATCTATTGCATCCCTTATGCTTTATCATAGATAATTATCGATTAAGGATAGATAATGTTTCAAATTTTTGAAAAAAAAATCTTAAAATATTAAGGGGTGAACCGGCGGGTTAATTGACTTTTTTTTCTAATCTGCGACTTTAATAAGATATTTGACTTTATTTGAGATCTTATACTTGAAAAGTCATACTTCTCAGTTCGATCAGCCCTAGACTTTTATAAAAATAAAAAAAAAAACCTTTTGGCTAAAGAGTTGTGTGTGTGTGTGTGTGTGGGGGGGGGGGGGGGGGAACGCTACTCTCTTTAAAAACTTTGAACTATTTCTTCTCTAGAAATGGTGCATCATTTCTAAGAGGAAATTCAACTTTCATATGAAAGCTCTCCATATTTGTGATATACTTGCATGGTGGATTCATCGTGAGGTGATTCTAAGTCTTTTAAGCAAGCGCCGTCTTGACGTAACTTTATATCATTTTCTATCTTAGATTAAATTAGAAGAAGTTTAGAGTGTCTCCCATCCCTGCGACCAAGGTTCTGCCAATAGAATAAGAGTTATAAAAAATATTCTTTCAAAATTCATTTCTTTTTATTAGTACAAGCCGTATCAAAGATTGAAGTATAGGTTGCCTCTATATGGTTCGGTGAAAATAGTGTAGTTCTTATTCTGGTTTGTTCGACCGATACGTAGGCCATTTGATAGAGATGTCAAAAGGGTCGGGCTACCCGCGGGCCGGCTCGACCCGGTCCTAAAATGGCCCGGGCTGGCTCGACCCTAAATGGTGAACAATGCGGTCCTGGTCCATAGGGCCAAGGGCCAAGGGCTAGGGCCAGGGCCAGGGCCAGGCCATGAAACTTTCCAAAAAAACCCGGCCCTGGCCCGATTTCTGGGCCTCTTTCGGCTCTATTCTGGCCCGGCCCTAAACCATTTTAAGCCACTTTTTTTCCCTTCTTTCTCATGCCTCACTCTCTCTCTCTACCTCATTTTTTTCTCTTTTTATTTAACTCTTTGGACATGTACATTTCTTTTCAGCTCATGATGATGGTTTCTACTTCTTTATCAAATTTTACTTGCAATCCTCTTCTGTACTGGTTTCATGGAATTATGAAGAGAAAATATATCTTTATTTGTCTAGGAATTAAAAACAACACAATTTAGGCAATATAAAATGGGGAACATAACTCCAGAAAGTACGGGAAAGTTCATGGAAAAAGTGGTCTAATGATGCATGCTTCTAATGAGATACCTAATACTACGTAAAATACAAAACTAGAGGTATGTTTGAGTGAAATTTTTAGAAATATCATTGAAAAAATTTCTGTATCCATTGTTGAGTTTAGATAACAAAAAGCAGTATTATAAAATTAAGTGGAATTGTCAAGAGAAAATGCAAAATGTTTGATAAGAGAAAGTAGGAGCAGATGAATTAGATGAAAATGCTTAACAAATCAACTGCTAATCATTCTTGTTTTCCCAAAATTACAAGCAATCGATCCCAAGCCCGTATAAAAGGAGGAGAGTCTATTAAAAAATTTATTTCATGTGTTAATATTTTTGCAACACAAAATAAAAATATAAATAAAAAAGGGCCCGAGTCCAGCCCCACCCTAAAATTAGGGCCTAATGCTTGGGCTTGGACAGAACTTGGATTTCCCAACTTTGGGCCAGGGCTGGGTCCGCCCACGCCCGACCCTTTGACACCTCTACCATTTGATCCTGATTGTCAAATTTAAACCAATGCTATAAAATTAGATTACAGTGTATTTTATGTATGTTTACGTGTTATGTGTTAAAAAGGTCAACAAAGTCCATGAAACTAAGTTGAGGCTGTTAGGGTATGGGGGTGCCTAACGCCTTCCCGCTGTATAACTTAATCCTTAAATCCATCATCTCTGTTTTTGACAAATTGTAAGCCTAGTTGGGCATTTTAGAGTCTTTTAGGGTTTTTCATATTTTCCTTTATTTCATAAAATAAGATGGTGACTCGAATCAAGACCTTTTTGCGGTCTGAATTTTTTGAGGAGGCTCGCTACAGTCACCAACCCTCGCTCTGTTGGTATCTCGATCATAGATGATCTGTAATGTAAAAACCAACAAAAGTCTAGTCAGATATGAGCAGATCTACAACAGTAAATACCACAAATCCATCATTTGCAAGTTGCAATAGTGGTGGGCAGTGGAAGCTTGTAGGGGCTAGGTGGTGGTTGGCAGTGGTGATTTTTTCATGGCAATGGTCGCACAGGTGCTCAGCAGAGGTGTTGGTTGACAACAGTGGCTTATGTGAGTGTGTGTTTATCAATAATGTAGATCTACTATCTCCATCATTGACCATGTTGTGGTGTGTCCTCGTCAGCACTACGATTTGTTGCACGCCAGTGATAACACCGCCTGCCTTCAAGATTTTTCTTTTGCTATTGACATATTTAACAACCGTTGATGTCCGTCCATTTTTTGGACTAGTTTGGGTCAAAAAAAATAGTTTGAGGTACTGATTAGTTGTAATATCCCGAACTTCGGAGCCGGTTAATGTAACCATCTGGGCTCTGAAAATAAACCAGCGTTAAATTTGAGTAATGTTTGGGTATTAGTGGAGAATGCAAGCTTAAAAGAATTTTGGGGCAAAAATGTAATTTTTGAAAATTTTAGGGTTATTTTGTAATTTTGGAAAATATGGTGCATGAGATGCATGTTTTTATTAAGTAGCATCATTTTGATGATAATTGAGTGTTAAATGGTTAAATGAGGGGTTAATATGGCTTTGGGGTCAAAGTGTAAAATTTCTAAACTAGAGGGGTCAAAATGCAATTTTAGAAACTTGAGGGGCCAAAGTGTAAAATTTGAAAGTTCGCAAAGGTGTCACAATTTGGGAAGAATTCAGCCCAGTGTTTGCCACTTGATTAATTGAGTTGACTGAGTGTTGGAAAATAATAAACTATTGTGGGGATAAGAATCATGAAGTGAAAATACAAAAGAAAATTGGTTGGTGTGTAAAGTGGAAATAAAGGGAAGTCAAGAACAACCAAAGAACAGGAACAAGAAGGAACCAACGGGAAGAAGAAAAAAAGGGGGAAGGAAGAAGGAGGTAGAGAAGAAAAAAGGGGGAAGAACCTAAACCCATCAAGGTATGATCTTGAACCCTAATTGCGAAATTGTGAAAACTTAGTTGAAATTCGGTTGTATATACATGGTGTATATATATGTGTGTGTATTTCAGGTTGCTAGTGGGTATGATTGTTTGTTTAATTGTGTGTAATGGTGTAAATTAAATGGATTAGGGCATGAACAATTGGATTGTAATGAGTTTAATTGATTTAAGATGAGTTATTAAGGAAATTCATGCGTGATTGTGAGAAGTATGCACCCAGGTGTGCCGCTGATTGAAGGTTGAAGATGAAGTGCGTGTACAAAAGGTGAAATACTATGTGGGTTAATTTGAACGGTAATTGTTTTCATCACTAAAGATATAAAAGTAATTAGACAGTTTTTTCATGAATTTTTATAAATATTTAGGGCCAAAATTAGACAAAGTACAAAACTGTAACCCCCCAATATTTTTACGCGATGTACACTCTGGAATGTTTTCAGAAATTTCGGTATCCGTGAAGGGTGATAAATTAGCGTATCGGTTAAGAATAATTATCAAATTATTTAGCTTAGTAAACCAAGTTATTTTAATCTAAAAATTTTATGGAAATCCTATTTTACTCTGATGATTCATTGCCTAAAATTTCGTGCAATTCTAAAGCCGATAGGTATTTTTTTCCGAAGCGGGCCAATTAGCGCTCGGTTCGGACACCGGTTTGAGATTTTCAGGCGAAAATTCTCTAAAATATTTTAGGTCATAAATGATATCAGGGTGCTCAAAATAGTGTTTTAAGATATTTTTGGAATCTTTCGGTGCCGAAAACCCCATGGGGTATTTTGGTAATTTGCCACCCAAATGGGTATTTTGGTCATTTGACCTAAGAAAAGGTATTTTTGTGTAAATTGACATACAATAGGGTTATTTGGGTGATTCTACTTACAGGAAGACCGTTTGGGTGATTTAAGTCCAAGAGGGGCATTCTGGTAATTTTATGCCTAGGGGTATTTTGGTAAATTTACATACGCAGTGAGAGAGGTTCATTTTAGGATCATGTGTGAGTCCAAATTAAGTTATAATATTTTTCTGTAGACTATTATCTGATGATTTGATCATCTCATCTAGATTAAAATTAAGAACTTCCGGTTAGATAATTTGGCTGCGGATTCACGTAAGGGATTCTATCTGAACCCTGGGTAAGGATTTTCGTCCAAGCCCTTATTCTGATAACTTATACTTGCAAGTACTCATTTGATCTATTTATGGCGAATGCCGAATGCCGAACTCTGAATTATGTACTGATATCAACATATTATTGTCCAGAAAACTCTAATGTTGAATCTGAATCGATTATTTTAAAATCATGTGATGCTCGCATGTTATTGCATGCCGAGCAAATTTGATAATTGTTTGTATTTATTCTTCTGAATTGTTGTGCTTAAATTCGATGATTATTCGCAATTGTTTTTACTGTTATCTGTGATTTTTCTTCTAAAATTCTGATTTCTTTTGAAAATTTTGAATGCTGACTTATGTCAGTATGATTATTGTTATTGAAATCCGAATTGATTTCGAAGATTTGAGCTTATGTTAAAGCTCATCGATATTGTTGATTTTTCTGTGTTAATCTGGGAATCTGTTCTGTTCCTGAGGCGGTCGTTATAAGGCTGTGGAATGCAGGCTAGTATCTAAGTGGACTAGTAATTATTCTGGTATATCGTGCATGTGTACACTCTGTTAGCTTGCCGGAATGGCATTGCTATTTCTCAGGATCAACGTTGATTTTTTATTTTCTCTGTTATGTATATTGCCGTGACTGCTACGGTAATGACTGGAAAGTATTATCTGAAATAATTTGTGCTTGGATTAAAATCCCTTGAGAAATTCAGTCTATTTTAAAAACAACGATCTCAGATGATCTGTGTACGTTTGAAATACCTTGAGAAAACTCTGTTGTATTTTGGAAATGATGACTTTGGAAAAAGGATCTTTTATTGATTGTTTTGGAACCCATCGTGACGGTGTTTGTCTATTTTGGTATTTATTTCTGATGAATTTTGATCATTTTGAAAATCATTGAGTTGTTCAGTTCGTTGAAGTGTTCTGGAAATCTTTGCCAGTTGAATTCTTTGAAATTATTTTGTATTCCTGCTTGTAGTCCTTGTACGACCTTACTGAGCTCTTGAAAGCTCACTCTTCGTTTGATTCCTTTCTGCAGGTTTTGATCATCAGTAGATTGCTTGGAATTGAGGTTTAGAGTCTGAGTGAGATTCCGATGAGTCTATCACCACTGTATAGTAAGACCCCTGCGCGGGTCTGTACTGTCGATTCATTTTACCAGGTTATTGAGAACCTAGGTTTTAATAGTTAAGTTTAAACTGTTATGAAAATCTTGTATTTTAAGGAATTTGGATCGGATGCTTAAAAGTATGTGTTGGTGAACAGATTTGATGTGATCCGGTAGGTTAACGACCAGGGAGTTCGGGGCGGCGGAGCTCCGGATTTTTGGGGGCGTTACATTAGTACTTTTGAAATATTGGGTACTTAAATTATACTAGAGTAATTACTTTGGGTACATAATTGGCATTAGCTCCAAAGTTTGGGCTGATCATACCAAAGCAAATGAAGTCCAAATTTGATATTGCAATGATAACTATTTCCTTTTATTTGATCTTGAGGTATCCCAACCCACCGCTTCTTGTCGTAAAACACCTACCCACCAACACAACCATGAACCAAAATGTGTAATGACCACCACCTCACAAACCAGACAGTTGTTGTGGCCACTACAAATGCACATAGTTTTCGCGAGATTCATACGTTACATCTCATATACTGAAATATATATATATATATATATATATATTTCTCTATTTTTCATCTTCTTTCTTCCCTGTCAAGTTTCTCCGACTATTAGAACCACCACAAGCACTCATAAAAAGGCAACCAAACATTTCCAAGACTCAACATCACCATCAACCACCCAGAAAAACATCAAGCCAACACCACCGGCTCTTGCCTCAACATCATGGAGATTCATCACTTAGAGGAATGTGTGCCGAGAAAGTTTTGAGATTGCCGAATTCGCAGGAGTGTTACGAGATCTCAAGGAGTATCAAAGTACTTCGCTTGATGTGTGGTAATATCACTGAGATGAAAAAAAAAACGGTGTTAATTTAATTTGTGGGTGACAATGATGGTGGGTTCGAATTTGTATTGTCCCCATGGTTATGATAGTTGATAATAAGTGGCGGTGGTGGTGTGGTGCGGTGATGATGATCGATGGGGGTGATGGCAAAAATTGAGGTAAAATCTCACGATGATGGTGCGACAAGAGTGGTGCATATTTCACAGTGGTTATACAGGTGGGACTTATAATAGATCTTGGCGGTTGCGTTATCCCCGAAATCAAACAAGGTTTGATGGATGCCGACCATTTGTTCATGAAATATTATAACAAGTAAATTCAATGCCCATGGTAATTCCGTTGTTTCGGTCGAAAGGTTATGAAAGGGCCATTGCTAACCTAATAGGAGATTTTGGCCCGAGCAAAACGCAAACAATTTGTTATAATAGACAAAACTACCCCCAACCACAAACAAGGCCCCATTTATCATAATAAGAAGTCTAATAGGTCATTTCATCGGGTGCTTGTAGGATCATAGTAATCGCACTTCTATTTTGTCGAAGTTCGTTAATGAATCAGTAGTATTTATCAGAGAGGGGTGACAAAAAAATGGTCAGAAATTGATTTGGTTAGTGGTGAAGGTGTCAATGATGGATTGTGGAGGTGGAGGCATGTACTCGTAAGTTCTTTATCTTAAATGAGCTGTTGTAAACTGCAATTATGATGGCCTGGGGTTCTACGAAAAGTAGATATCTTTGGATTTGAGGTGTGGTGAAAGGCTGCGAACTGCACCAGAGTTAAATGGCATGGTGAATCAAGGAAATCTTTTGGTGTGAGCATATTTTAGTCCATTAAAACAAACCATCCACTAAAAATTTAGTAACAAAATGGGAGTCATCCATCCAGCGGTTTTCACTATAAGTTAAGCTTTGATAAAAATCTTTATTCCTCTAAAAATATATCATCCACAAAAATTTTAACAATAAAAGATATCTTTCCCCAAAATTTTGCTGTAAAGGGTGGCCGGAAGATAGACGTTATGATTATATAATCGAGAATATATCAAGGGATATCACCCTTATGTTGAAGCCTTTTTGAATTTCCAACTCTACTCCTTTTAGTATAAAATTAAGAAAAATTAATCAAGGTTATTGTTGAAACTCTCTTGACGTGTAGTAAATACAGCTCTTTCTACTACAAATTAAACTTCTTCTTCATTCTCACCATCCGAACCACTCCACCTAAATGTCCAACTATCAACATTTTTACTCTGATTCCACGGCTCCTTCCCTCTTGGGCTCTATTTTTATGTAAACCCATTTCTCTTTTCATGTAGGTATATTCTTGTTTGTATGAATTAAATTTGCACACATACTTTTTTTAACAATATATATGCATAGCGTATGCCATGGCAGTTAAGTTAAAAATTCGAGCGGGCCAAGGCCCTATTTGTCACAATTTTTTTTTCAATTTTGGAAACTGGAAAAAAAAAGTTACATTTGGTAACCATTTTTTTCCTTTCAGTTTTTAAATCAAGGCTGTTTTTAAAAACTCCAAAAACTTTTTTTTAAGACCGCCACCACCCCCTCCCACCGCCGGCCGCTCGACCACCGCCGAAAATAATAGAAAATTAACATGGAATGTACAAAAAAAATTCACCAAAAAGAACACGTTTCCGAAAAGGACCATTGGTTTTTTACTAAAAAGGACCCGTTTCCATTCGGCTTTTCCGCTCCTCTGTCCCTGCTAGGGATGGCAATGGGGCGGGTCAAATGCAGATCTTATGAAATCCGAACCAGCCCCGCTAGTTCAGAAACCCCACTCCACCCCGCCCCGCACCGGGTCAAACGAATTGCATACCATCCCCGATCCTAAGGTAATTTAGGATACCTGACCCCGCCCCGATCCGCCCCGTTCTTTCCTTACTCGCGGCCACATCCACAGCCTGAGCAAGGCACAATTACACTGAGTACCGCCGGCACCCCCTACCCATGGCACAGCCGTCACACACTCACCATTATCACCCATTGCCAACAAAAGGAAAGAGAGAATTCAACAAAAAAAAGTAAAAAATGGAAAGAACTAAAAAGAAAAAGCCCATCCAGTGCCTCGTCGTTGCCGATTTATTAGTCTGATCACACCGCTTCGCAGGAGATGCTGCAGATCCAGTGCCCCTTGTAGCTCTCACGGACGCAACATAGCCGCAGCAGTCGCACTTGACAAACTCTACCACCACTACTCTGCTGTTGCGCCGTCGCTGTTCGGCATAGCCGCGGCAGGAGCTTCGACGACGGACTGGAGATGGGTGACTAGTGGAGATAAGCATCGTACCATGCGGGGCAGAGAGAAGGTGTCGTGAGGTGGTTGATTCATGGAGGCCGTGACCTTCGGCGTATGAGCGTTGAGAGAATAGATAATTGAGAGAAGAAAGCAAAGAGAAGATGGGGCGGCAGAGAAGAGAGGCGGAGAAAGAGAAAGGATTTTTGTCCACATTTATACTGTGAGATGGACGGCTGAGATTGCCTAGATCTAGGGTTAGGATAAAAAATAAATATAAAACACATACACCAGAGCAGGGAGGAGCGAGGCGCAGGGCGGTGAGAGCGAAAACCAAATCCGACCCGTACCCGCTGCGAGTTTAAATTTTAAATACCATACCCGTCCTGTAATCCGGTCAAAGTTAAGAAAACCCGCTCCTATAGGATCGGGGCGCGGCAGATATCCACCGGTTGCGGATCAAATTGCCATCCTAGCTCCTGCACCATCTTTTGCCGCCACACGCACCTCATTTAGTGGCAGTTGCCCTAAACCTTGCTACTTGGTACCAAAACGCACACCGACTGCTCTATCGGGTCCTCCTTGTGCAGATTATTCACCGAGGAACAAGCTAAAATGGAGGAGGAGAGGATTCGAGATATAGAGAGGATCCAGATCGAGCACTTGAGGGAGCTCGATTCGGAGGAATTGCATGTCGAGGAGGTCGACCGCGAATCGTCCGACGACGACGATGCGCAGTAAGTATACTCAGCTGAATAACAGCTATTACGCCATATTTCATCCTTTCTGATCAGATGGTGAGAGCGTTGGAGCGGGAGCAGCGAATTTGGTACGTATGTGTGTAATGAGAGCGTGAGAGCGCAGAGCGAAGTCAGGGGCGAGGGTGGAAATTGCGATATGAAGAGGATGATTACTGGCATTAGTTCGATGGTTGTTTGGCTGCGTTAGAGGTTTAAGGTTCTTAACTGGAGTCCGGACGAGTGTACATAACTGAGTATGCAAACTTGTGTGTGCGCGTGTCGTGCGGGCGTGTGTTCCTGATTGTAGTCCGGATGACTGTTTAGAATTGAGTAAGCAGACTTGGGTTTGTGCGTGCGTATTTCTAATTGTCGTCCGAATGACTGTACTATCAGTAAATATACGTGCATGTGCGTTTATGTGTGTGTTTTGAGTTGTGCTCTGAATGACGCACTATCAGAATATGCTCTGTCTGTGTTTGGGCTGTAAATGAGCGTACTATCAGCGAATATCCATCTCACACATGTCTACAAACATAACTCTGTGTCTCCGTGTGTGTTTGTGAGTATGAAATAGGTAGTTTTCTGTAGTTAAAGTATTGACAACTACTTGGTGAAGAGTTCCTGTGCGGTGACTGAATTATAGACATCAAACCACCCTTTGTCACCTGATTAACATTGTATGCTTTTAATCGAGTAGCTTATTTGAAGGAATTAATTGAGCATTTAAAAAGTATTGTCATAGCAGAAAGTAGATACTGACTTGCCGTAGTTGAGTAAAGAGTTTTATGATATCTAGTACCTAAGTTGTTTTGTTCTTACATTACCTATGCAAGAAAGGTGTTTGTTCATGGTGGAGATAACATTTGATAATGACCTGTAGCTTTGCTGAAGCGCGTTTGCAATGTAATTGAAGTTGATTTGGTCATGGTTATGGCTATCGGTTGTGACTACTTGCATTCTTTTGCATGTTATGTTATGGATCCAAGTGATCGTGGTTTTGGAGGGGCTTCTGGATCCCGTGAACCTACCTTCAATGTGGGGTTGGCTTCCTTGCATACGTATCTTGGTGGTAAACATATTGTGCCTACTAGTTTTATTTTTAATTTTTACCTACTTAACTTTGGAATTTACTTGTCTCCTTTTATGTTTTAGAGGTTGAAGACACCTACCATAGATTCTCTTTCTTGGACGGCGGTTCTATGTTCACTCTTCCGTTGTTTTATCTTGAAGGTACTCATTTCTGGTTTCCAGCCTTCTCTAACTCTTTGCCACTTCAATTCACAAAGGAGAATTTAGCCTCCTTATTCTTAAGGTTAAATACATTTTGGTACCTAGAAACTCCACCAAAATCTCACTTCCATACTCAATTGGTCAATTTTGACGTATAAAAGTCTGAACCTATGTTTATTCAACACTTTAGTACCTAATCGCACTTACTGTCCTAACGATTAACGGAAGACAGTTATGTCGATCCAATTACAGGGGCAAAGATGTTAGTACACATTGACCTATGTACATCAGCCAAAAAAAAAATTATAAAAAAGCTTCTCTCATTATCATCAAATACCATCGACCGGTCACCATGCCATTGCTGACACCGGTTACCACTTACACCCTCACTGCTAAAAAGGAAGAAACCCCCCTCCCCCAGCCATTAGATAGTCCCAGGACTCCAAGCCTATGCCCGCCAACATCTTCATCACTATCGCGGATCTGACCAGCCAGATATGACCCAGAAACACAGAGTATATATATATATATATATATATATATATATATATATATATATATATATATATATATATATATATATATATACAGGCACTTTAACACGAGCACATATGTTGCAAAATTAAACATGCCTACATCGAAGACTGCTAGATTATATTTACATGTGCCATTTTGATTCTGATCACGGTGGAGAAGGGAGGCTGGACTTGTATAAGGTTGTTAGACCGTCGATCAAATTTCCTAACGTGCCGTCGATTTGAATCAGTGAGCATCCTCTGTTTTTTGTGTTTACTTGCGAAGAAAGAACGCGAGGTTTTGAATGGTGAGAGGCTAAGGGCTGATCTAGAAAGCGTGGTGGCGGGAGGTAAAGATTGGGTATTGGCCAGAGAGAAACCAAGTACGATGAAGACAGAATTCAGAACAACGGGATGAGTGCATCTCTCATCAATTCTTTTCCACCCGGGCTTAATTTTGTAAATGGGTGGTGGTCGGATTTAATTTTTTGATGTGACAAGAGTCATTTAATGAAGGTGAGGGCAGTGGTGGTTAGTGGTATGGTCGTTTCAGCTGGTGTAGAATTAAGTTTTGTGATGCCAAAGGAGGAATGTGGTGTTAATGGTGGTTTTCTTGGGCCGATGAGAGGGAGGTCAGGTATGTTGCTGAAGGTAGGAGTATTTTTCCTTAAAAAAGAAAAAATAAAGGAGAAGAAAAACGTAGACCTGTCTTTGCCTTGTTTAGAAAAAGAAAAAGATTTCTTAGCTTGTCTGCATTTAAGACGGATTCTGTTCTTTTTGGATGCGAAGTGTGACAAGGTACTCCGGTGTTGAATAAATAACAATTCAGGCCTTTAAGAGTCAAGATTGAATGATTGTGTACCCGAGTGAGACTTTTGTGGGGTTTCGGGAACTAAAGGGTGTCAACCCTTATTTTGAGATTTAGAATGGCTTTAAAATGTTCTCTTATGCTCATTAGTGAAGCTAAGGCATTGCTAGAAAAAGATGTTACTCAAATTTATTGAAGTATCTTCCATTGTAAGTTGTTCCTATTCTCACACATGTTGCTCAGAAGCAGTTAACCAACTGGCACGTTCTTTCAGAAAATTTTCATTTTCTGCTGAAAACAGTATTTTTGCTACTCTTACATAGCTGAATAATTCAGTTATATGGTTGACAATAAAGTGCTGAGTGATTCCTCCTTCCTTTCTTGTCCAAATATATCCAGGTGTAGTTCTATTCCCTGAGGCCACCCTCCCTCTAAGAGTTATTCAACCTTATTACATAGCTGCTGTGGAAAGAGCATTGAGGCAGGCTGATGCTTCCTACACGATAGGAGTGGTATGCAAACTGTTTTGGTGCTTTTAACGCATTCTGTTATCACTGGGACTTCCTTTACTAGCCTTATACCTGACAGCTGGTGTGATTTTTGAAATGCTGTGCAGCTTCATGTTTATAATGATACCAATAGTGAGGAAACTAGATTTGCAACTACTGGGACAACTGCAGAGGTATGACTTGCTTATATTTGGCCTTCAATAAAATTCAAAATTTTATGTGTACAGGATTGTGAACTGAAATTGGTCTTTCATAAATGAATCAACATGCGATGTGTTTTTCATGGATGGAACTGTTGATCTTATGCAACTACCTACTAGAATCCTCATGCAATAGCAAGCTTTTAACAGAACTATGAACCTTTTCGTTTCTTATGAAACCATCAAAAAGTTTGTTGTGAAAGAAGCTCTCAGCTGCCATGACAATGATTTTATCGACTGCGAAGACCTTAAAGGGTTGAGGGATGTGGAATTACACTGGAGTTATACTGTATATGCTTATTTAGGTATTGAGCCCTGGTGTTAGATTGGTTTTGGTGTCATGATAGCAACTACTGTGCAACTAAATTACTAGAATCCTCGTGCAATAATTCGAGCTGTCTCAGGCAGGGCAAACCTGAATAATCGTAATTATATTACTTGGTACAAAGCCACATTTCTAGTTTCAGAGAGAAACATTAATCTGTCAAAAGCAGGATCAACCACAGCAGGATCAACCTTAATGTTTTTGTTCCCGTGCTTGAATTATAAAGTTTGGTAGATACTTGAGTCTGTTTGAGATAAGACTGTCTTTTTCTTCAAAAAAATTGCTAGTCAAATTTCGGTAAACGGCTGCATGTTAAAAAAGGGAGAGTTTTTAGATTTCATTTGTGTAATTTAACACAAGTAAAAGGGCTCGCCGGCTTTGCATAGTTGCAAAATTTTTGGTGACTATGATTATTGCTTGAAGGCATCATGAATCCAACTCGGCGGCTAAAAATCTTTAGCATCAGTGATTCTAAAGTTGCTGCGATGGTGAGATGTGATGAGGTAAGGGTGGTGTAGTCTTTGTAGATGTTTTGGTGCTGGTGATACCCTATGTGGCGGCCGCGTTTCTCAGTTTAAGACATACTGTTAACTCATCCAGTTCCTGACTCTGCGGAGGTCAGCATCCCTTTTTTTTGAATAAAATTTAGGAATTGATGTTAACTTAGCATTGCATTTTGAAAAATTATGGTATGTACTGAGCATACGCTATCTGCAACCGAAATTGCAGTCTACATTTGTGTATCTTACAGGTAATGCTCATAATTTTTGCAGAGAGTTGTAAACCTTGCTGCTTTGTAATGCTAACTTTTTGGCTACGAGTTAGCAATTAGTGGTATATGACCTGTTTTCTTAGCAAGCTATTTGGTTATCAAATGTAGGGTTATGGTATGATTCTCAGGCCAAGCTGTTAGCCTATTTACAGGCGAGATTTAACAAACTTTTAACAGAGACTAATGTATCTAAGAATCAACTTGTTTTCATCCCTGCGTGATGGATCCACTACAGAAGTTATTTTCTTGATTTGGGGATCAATCGAGGGATTTAGAGAAAAAAGGAGGATCTGCGAAATGGTCTATATAGATTTGGAAAAAGTGTACGACAAGGTACCAAGGCAGTTGTGCGGTGGGCCCTAGAGGAGAAAGAGTGTTGATGTGACTAAGGATATTCATGACGAAGCGACTAGTAGTGTACGGAAAATTGACCCAATGACTAGTGAGTTCCCAATTGCGATCTCAATTCACCAAGGGCCAGCTTTGAGCACATAGCTCTTAACCTTGATTGTGGACGAGCTTACAAGGAATACCAAGATGGTCCCATGGTGTATTGTTGTAGTTTGGTACCTTAAGAGGGATCTTTAAGGCTGTCCTATTCAAAGATGGTTAATATGATTTGGAACGAGAAGCTAGAATTATGGTTTAGGAATACAAAAGAGGGATATTTAATTGGCTGATTTGGTGCTGTTTAGGGTACTATGAACAGTACCATGAAAATTTTTGGCTTTTTAAATAGAAAAGGTGTGACCTCTGTCTACTACACTGGCGGGCACACCGACTCTTCGCGAGGAAGCCAGCAGATCCCTTGCGTGAGGGTGATATAAATAGTCCGCAGACTGGGAAATCCCCTGAAGGAGGATATCTACCCTTTTGCTCTCTAAATTTTCTGTCCTATATCACATCAGACAATAACTTCAGTGTTCCCTCTGTTCCAAAATTTATGATCAAGTTTCCTTTTCTGGCTGTCCCAAAAAATTTTGCAAACTTTCTAAATGGATTCAAAATTTGACACTTCTCAACTTTAACCCTTGTGCTCACATAACAGAAGGTCCAACATCTATTTCTTACTCTACTCTCTCTCCTTTTCAAACCTCCATTCAACAACTGTGGTCCGCTGCCTCCTTCATACATGACTACCGTCGCCTCTTGCGACTACTGTTGCCACTGCTTCCTTAAACCACCATTGCGCTGCTGCCGCCTCCTTCAACCGCCATCGCCTCCGCCTCCTTCAACCGCCATCGCCTCCGCCTTCTTCAACCACCACCCTATGCGCCTTCTTCAACCACCACCCTATGCGCCTTCTTCAACCACCATTGTCGCCTCTACCTTCAACGACCATAACTATCATCTCCTTTATCCAGGATCCCTGCTGCCTCATTCCCATTCAATCCAATGAGGATGCCCTGGAATTGCCATTCAACTATCATTGAGTCTGATGAATATGGCAGTAGTTTTAAAGGATTATGTCACAAGATAGATTTGTTTTCTTTCTAATTTGTTTTACCAATAGTCCTCTTTCTAATTTAGATCTGTATTGAATAATTTTTAGATTCTGATTATTGACTAAATCTAGACATTATAATCAAAAGCTCTTTCTATCTCTGATGGAAGCCGGATATTGTTAATACAAGCAATGAAGTTTTGGGTTCTGTGAATTGGCGTACATATACGTTTATGCGTGTATTCTATGTTACAAAGTGTCCTCTAAACCAGCAAACAATGGTGATGATGGCAGGTTGAGTATGCAATATAGAGAGAGAGAGAGAGAGAGAGAGAGGACAGCCGGAAATGAAAGAGAGAGAGTCGCTGTACTCTTCCAGTCAATTTTTTAGTACAAGTATGATATGCAAGGGGAATTGAGAATGACCTGCAATTTGACCCATTTCTTAAACGTAGTGCGAAGTCAAATGTGTACGATGTTTGTGGAATGGAGGGAGTAATAACGTGTAAAAGATATGACTTCCATAAAATTGTAACTTGTAAACGAAATAATAATTGTTCTATTGTTCTTCTTCTTCCTTTTAGCTGGTTGCTGTAACGAACACACCCAGCTTCGAAGGTTTAGCATTACTCTTCTCTCGGAATTTGGCTGGGGGAAATGAGTACTTTAATTGGAAAATACTTTGTGAGAGCTGTTCCTTTCATTATATACGTGGGATATTGTTTCCATTTGTGCTTTCTACTGATTGACGCGTTTTGCCACGAGATGCTGAAATCATCATGAAAACATCTAATTTGCTCTCTCTTTTTTAAACTCAAGTGGTTGAACAAGGCAGATTTTGATAATCTTTGTGTCATAATGATTGGCAGATAGTACCTGCGTGACATCTTATCTTACTTTCATATTTACGGTTATTTTGTCCTTAACACTCCTTTTAGTTCAATTGCTATATGACACTCTGATATTGCTCATATGTATCGCTGCATGGATATTTTGCAGATACGGAAATTCCAGCGGTTGGAAGATGGTTCCTTGAATGTAGTTACTCGTGGCCGACAGCGTTTTCATCTAAGAAGCCGCTCGATGGGTTCAGAACACGTGGTATAATGCTGGAAGATTATTTATGCATCTTTTAGTGTAAACTCGTAGAATCTGATTTGTGCATGATTTGCTTCTAGCCATGTGGAGAGATCCAAATCATTCAAGAAGATTTGCCGCTAAGGACTCCACGGGATGCAGTCGGAAGATTAGCACCACTAAGGAACTTGCGCATAGCTAATGCTTCTCAAGCTAAGCAACATTTCCACAGGGATGAAAATGAAGATTCAGATGCCATGTCAGAGGAAAGTTTTGAGGGCGACCTCTCACTTGCAGAAAGGAGTGTACATAGATCTGCACTTCTTAGTTACGGTTCTGATATAGTGGATGAGGCAACAAGTAGCGATTATGATGAGTCTCCGTGTCGGTCAGAATTCCATTCTGGAAGATCCATCTTAAACAGTTCTCTTGGGTCATCACGTTCAGTTGAGGATGTGCGGAGCGACAACGCTCTTGTCAGGGATGGGGAAAAGTTAAATGCAGATAGGCAACCTTGTAGAGGGTTAGGGTGGAGAAAGGATTCAATGAGACGGCTACGAGAAGTTCCGAGATCTTACTGGCCCTATTGGGTTTACCGTATGTATGATTCATATTGTCTTGCTCAAAGGCTGGCAGGTATTTGACTTGCTTTCTTTATAAATATCTTATTTAGTTTTCTCACAACGTATGTGAATGTTCCTACCTGAGAACAAAAAAAGTTTCGAAAAGGCTGATTGCAAACTGTTATGCGTCTGTTTATGTTAAAGATAGTGTTTTCACATTAATTCACCCCACCGTAGTGAGTTTCATGATGTGGAATATCAGGAGTTTTATTTCATAATAGTAGACACAACGTAACATTGTACATACTCAGTTTTGCCTTTTCTTTTAATGCGCACTCTAAGTATTTAATATGCAACTTTTGTTTGCTTTGCATGTACATGATTTTTCCCAGTGAAAAAAAATATTTTACTTCCTGAAGAAATGTTGGTCGAGTCATTTTGCTTGATTTGCATAATTTCTGCTCTGAAAGCAATTTGTAAACTGAACTCTGTAGTATGGAGAGTCTATAATTTAGCAGAGATGCCATCAATGATAAATAGGGAGAGATACCGTGTAGTTATGGAAATTCACATTTTGTTTTGCTTGAAATGCTTGGATTACTTTAAGATTGTTGTTTATGATACATTTCGCTACACTTTTGGCAGTAGTTTTAGGTACAGTGATGATTGCATATATTGCGCATCGCTTCTACGTCTCTGTAAATTTTTCTCGATAGAAACTAGACACCTTGAACCACTGATATTATTCACCGGTTGTCGTTTTCAGAGATGGCCATAATTATCTAAACCCAGTTGTAATGTTTATATTCAGCCGAATCTTTGATCTCGTATAGCTATGAAGCACGGGTGCTTCAAAAGGGAAGGGGTCGGGTGCACATCAGACACGGGTGCGCCTCGGGTGCGGCTCGGATACGGTTCGGGTGCGGATCCGACACTTCGGGGGTTGAAAATATAATATCCAGAAGATAATTTCGGGGGTTGATACACAAAACTTAATTTTTTTGGGGGTGAAAACATAAAATCAACGATACTTACCAAATTAGGGCACACGAGTCTCGTCTGATAGAGAGAAAGAGAGATCGCAGCAGCCGCAAACATCCCTTGACACACCAGCAACCTCCCTCTACACCGGCAATCTCCCACGACACCCACCGAACAGTCGCGACCACCCACGACACCACCGAACAACCGCGACCACCCATGACACCACTGAACAGCCGCGACCACCAAAAACCTCCCTCGACCTCCGGCGACCGTCGGGGACCTCCGGCGACCACTCGCGACCACCCTACTCACCTCCGGCAGCTTTGCTTCGAAGGTATGTCTAATGTCTCCGACATCCTCTCTGTCTTCCTATGTCTTCTATATTTTTCTGTTCTTGGTTTCTGCTGAGACTTGAACAATGTGGAATGTGGAATGCTTTTGTGTAATTATAGTCTCACTTCTCAAATCAATTTTTTTTTTTTTGATTTTGCTGTGGCAGTGTATTTTTTTACTTGGACCATTGTGACTTTTTTTTTTGTGTTTAAGGTTTGATGGTATTGAACTACTGTTGAATGGTATTGTATTTGATTTAGAAATTAAATGCTAGTTGTACATAGTAAAAATATTTATATATCATATATATTATATATATAAAAAATATATATAATATTTGCCATATCCCCACTGCACCCGTATCCTAAAATTTTCAAAAATGCCGTATCCGCACCCATACCTGTGCTTCTTAGTCGTATAGTGACGCTGAAAGAGATGGCTAAATATTGAGAAGCGACGTTTCGGTGAACATCCATAAACCTTTCCATTTGTAAATTTGCAATATATTTGTCATATTCTTCTCTTTTATCTCTTCTTGTATCATGTGGAAGCTGGCACTGTAGAAGTATATTTTGCAGAATAGAGATTTGGCATTGAAATTACCTACTGTTTGTTTTTGATAAATTGGTCTTATTGATGATTCTATTTTTAACTGTCAGTGACGGTAGTGTTTCTAAATCAAAAACATTGCAGATATGTGGAAACAGATAGTTCGATCTCCAAGTGTTGATGGACTTGTGAATAAACCTGATCTTCTGTCATTTCATATAGCTAGTAAAATTCCTGTGTCTGAATCTACAAGGCAGGAGCTTCTGGAGATCGATGGAACATCTTATAGATTACGCCGAGAAATTGAGTTACTTGAAAGCTTTGATTGCATCCGCTGTAAAAGTTGTGAGGTAATGGAGGACATTTTGGGCATTAGTGCGAAATTTTTGCTTATTATGCCCAGATTTTAACTTATTTTTTTGCTTTTCTTTTTGCAGACATTAATTGCAAGGCGAAGCAATATGTTGGTGATGTCTAGTGAAGGTCCTCTCGGCGCTTACGTGAATCCGCATGGTTATGTGCATGAGATAATAACTCTCTATAAAGCAAATGGATTAGCATTTATCGGGAATCCTGATACAGAGTACAGCTGGTTTCCTGGGTAAGTTTCCAATTTTTGCTTACTGTATATGTGCAACCAGTCTTGAATAGAGGCTTTTATGTAAGGACTCAGATGCTACATAACTCTGTGAATGCTTTATGATTCTGGGCATTGCATCAAATTTAGATGAGATCCTTGGTGATGTCATGTCCTCTCAGTGGCTTATTCCTGGACTTAGTTGGAGTTGCTGTAGATCATACTGGTGTAGTATCAGTTGGAAGAGTTGATGGTGGAGATTGAGGAGATGGTAAGTCTGAAATTAGTGGAGCTTTTGTGGCGGTATAAGGAAAAGCATTCCTGTTACTCAATTTGCTTGAAGGCACATTTGTTGAAAGGGGAAGGGGCTCGAGGCAGGTTCATATGCGTTAGACATAGTGCAAGCTATTCTGTATCTAGTATGTAGATCTGAAATTCGTAGTATTTTCGGGTTCAACGATAATCCTATAGACCAACTAGAACTTATATTTGAGCTGTTATAGAACCGAATTACCGCAAGTGAAATGGAAAACACCAAATACTAGTCGGTCGGTTTTTGACTTTCGGATAATGCTTTCGTAGTTATGTTCGCAGGGATAGTGTTAAATAATGATCAGGTAAAAATAAAATAGGAGAATCTTCAAGTGAAGGGTTTTAGCGTAAAAAAGACTCATTAAACCTCAGGTGGCGTAACAGACGTCGAAAACAGAAATCAGACTTCTGCCTTTTTCCATCAATATCGAATCACGAAATTCTATGCACGAAATATAATTGAGGTCGGTTTTTGACTTTTCGCGCAGTAGTGCTTTTGTAGCCATTTTCACAGGAATGGTATTACTAGTGATTAGATAAAAATAAAATAGGAGTTTGTTCAAGTGAAGGGTTTTGGCGTAACAGAAACTCATTAAACCTCGGGTGGTGTAACAAATGCCAAAAAGCAGCAATCAAACTTTTGCCTTGTTCCGTCGATATCGAATCACAAAATTCTCATGTTAATGGTCTACTTGAGGAACAAGCAGTGGACAACCGAAAGGCTGCGGTTTCTAATGGATGTCAATTTTGCTTTGCATTATCTGCCTAATGTTAGGTATGCACCCAATCCACCTTTCCAGCCTTGTCGACCAATGGGGGTGATAGCCTCTTTAGATGAAGTATTTGCGAAGTTCAGCTGTAAATCTTTTCGAGAAGAAGATTTTTGTAACTTCGTTCAGCGCATTGAGTCATTGGTACGATGAATGCCATGATAATTTTCATCCCTTTGCAGGTACGCATGGACAATTGCCTACTGTGGCACTTGTAGACACCAAATGGGATGGCGTTTTACAGCTACAAATAAGAAACTGAAGCCTCAGACATTTTATGGCATCCGGAGTTCCCAGGTTGCGGATGAGATGCATTAGAGCATATAGTTTTGACAAATGAAGATACTCCTTATTTTGAGGTTATATTTCTATATAGCTACTTGCTTCTTTGCAAAGTAAGGAATTTGTTGGATGAGAAATTGACAGGCATGTCACCTGAAGCCTAGTTGCTTCCCTCCTTTTTTTTTATCGCCGGGGTAAATAGGAGAATGACGTTGTGCAGATAAGGGGTTTTACACGCTGCAATATGGCAGGACATTATGGAAATAGGTCATGACATACTCGTGACTCAATAAATATTACAGGTACCCAGGTACATATTTAATGTTCGTTACCATGAATCCAATCGTGATGTACGTTGGTTCGTGCATGATGTGCAAAAGTTGAGATCCTGCTTCCTTAAATTGAGCGTGTGATGCTCTATTAATACAGAAGTAGCGAAATTTTGACACAAGATAGCAAATGTAATATAACATGGTGCGACCGTATTTATCATATAATTTGTGCCTGACATTTAAGAAATCAAGAATACAGTTTTTTTTTGGGTAAAAGGTCCCATGTATTATCTCAAAAATAAACTCCATATGTAAATGATATGAACATAAATCCTCTTCTGTACTCCTCTTTCCTACCTTACAAAACATCCTTTACATTCATCTATACAACTGATTACAAAAGAATTTGTTTATCTTTCTCCCAAGCCTCACATAGTTCAATGTTTGTAAGATATGCAGGGCTTTCTTTCAGCTATGAACCCTGTACTTCACTCATTGTTGAATCACATCCAAACATCCTTGAATTAATGTTGCTTGTTTCTTGAAAATTCTGTTATTTCTCTCTTGCTAGATTCCATAAACAGTAAGAGTCATTAACAATTTACACAACCTTGCCTTGAAACTTTTACCTCTGAAATGTTGGCAAGCTTACTGCAGAGCTTGTTGCCATGATATGAATCTGGCATCCACTTGCAATTTTCTCAATATCAGCTCCCACAACTCTTTTGAGTAAGGACATTGTACAAATAAGTGGCTTATAGTTTCTGGTTAAGCATGACAGAGCTCACAAGTCTCCTCTTGAATCATCTTCCAAGTCTTCAACTTGGCTTTGGTTCTTAGTCCATGATGACATACCATCCACAGCAGCAATGAGCACTTGGGAATGTGGTCAGGGAACCACAATAGCTTCCACCGGGGGGCTACATCAGCTTTTGTTCTAATACCTTCGTATTAGGGATGGCAATGGGGCGGGTCGGATGCGGATCTCCTAAAATCTGAACCCGCCCCGCTCGTCATGGAACTTCGCCCCGCCCCGCCCCGCCCCGCCACCGGGTTATTTATGTGAAATACCATAACCGACCCTATGAGAATGTAGAAAACCCGCACCCGCCCCGCCCTTGCTGAATCAAAAAACATGTACCCCTGAAACACGAGCCTTCGGCAGAGAAGAAGGCAGCCGCGCCGGCGTAGGCTTCGGCAGAGCCTTCAGTGGAGCCGTCGCAAGCTCGACGGCAGCGGCGCCGACGTAGCTATCGGCAGAGAAGAAGGCAGCGGCGTCGACGTAGCCTTCGGCAGAGCCTTCGGTGGAGTCGTCGCAAGCTGCCACGGCATCATCACAGGCGACGACGACGGCTTGGTGTCTGATGGCTCGTTGTTGCGAGTCGCCGATGGTGCCTTAGATCAGTAAATGGTCAGTCGCCGACTGTGCGAAGGAGAGGCCGGGAGAGAAGAAGGAGGCGCGACGACGGCGCGACACCTTTGTCGTCGGCAGAGAGTGAGAGTGTGAGTTGTCGGCAGAGAGAGATTGATTGGGAATGGGGATGATAAGGAGTAAGGACATATTATATAGGTGTGAGATGGACAGCTAGGATTAAAGATGAGTAGGGTTAAATACCGGGGAGGAAGCGGGTCGCGGGGCGGTTTGGACTAAATACCATACCCGCCCCTAACCCGCTGCGGATTTTTTAAAAAAAAACCATACCCGTCCCGTGGTCTGGTCAAAGTCAAAAAGACCCGCTCCTATAGGACCGGGGCGGGGCGGGGATCCGTCGGTTGCGGGTCTTATTGCCATCCCTACTTCATATGCAGACTTTATAGTAAACCGCTTACTTGTGTTTAAAGTCCATATGACTTCATCTTTGTTTAGGACATTTGGTCTTGGAATGCTTTCAAGTAGAGAGTTCAAAGTATTAAGGGAATGTGATCTGAGTGTAGGTAGTCTCCATGTGCCATTTTGTATAATGTCCTGAACCTTTGCACTCATGCTCTATCCAGCATCATACACAATTCTCTATCCATACACTTCAGTCAACACATCAATTGGAAGCCAACTGTCCAACCATAACCAGGTTGTTTCCCCGTTGGCTACCTTATATCTAACATATTGCTTGAAGAGCTCTCTTAGCTTTACTCGTTTACACCATGATCATGATAATATGGTTGGAGTTAATAATGAAAATATGACACCATTTAACCCACAAGGTATTCTTCTTATGTGCCAAATCCCATAAATGCTTACAAATTGCTGCTTTGTTCCATTGATCTATTCTTTTGAACTCTAGACCTCCTTCCTTTTTTGGTAAACAGACATTCTTCCAGGCAACTTTTGCACCAGTGCACCTGACATCATCCTCATGCCATATAAAAGCCCTTATTTTACTTTCAATCTACTTTAGTATCTTCTTTGGTAGTATAAAGATACTACACCAATAAATTTGCGTACTTAAAAGCACAGACACTGCAAGTTGCACTCTTCCTGCAATCCAGCATGTGAAGATACTTTGTAGAACAAGATGATACTCTCTTGGTAATCTTTTCTACAAGAATCCTACAATCATTATACTACAATTTAGTTGATATTAAGGGAACCCCAAGATAAGTAACATGAAGTTGTCCAACAGACATTCCAATAATTCCAATCAACTGCATAACAACATTCTGATCAACTCCAACTATGAACACATAGCTTTTATTATGGTTTGGTGACAAACCTGATAATTGCTCAAATTCCATTAAAGCTTGCCTGATAACCATAATAGTTTCCACCTTAGCTTGAGCTAACAGAAATAAATCATAGCAAAACATAGATGGCTGATTTGCAGATCCTTACATTTTGGATGAAAATGATAATCTTGATGTTGTGAGTACACATCCATCGTGTCAAAAAAAGCCTACATGACTAGAAGAAAAAGATAAGGGGAAACGGGATCCCCTTGTCTAAGTCCTCTAGCACTAGCAAAGAATCCTTCTATGCAACCATTTAAATTTACTGAAAATTTAGCTGTAGTAATACATTTTATGCACCATCTTATAAATTGTGTATGGAACATCATGCATTCCATTATTGCTTGGAAAAAATCCCATCCAACTGTGTCATAGGCCTTCTGCAAATCTACTTTCATCACACATCTAGGAGTGCCCCCATCTTTGTGATAATTTTTCACTAATTCTTGCATTAACAATATGTTATCTACAATGCTTCTATTAGTAACAAAAGCTGACTATCTTTGTGATATGATCTTGGGCAGAACCTTTTTCAACCTTGTACTCAGCACCTTTGAGATATATTTATAGATGACATTACAACAAGTTATGGGTCTAAAGTCCTTCATAGTACTTGGACATGGAGTCCTAGGCACAAGAGTTAAAGCAAATCCCTTATTCTTGCCTTTTGATAATAAAAAGCTTCTACAACTTGCAACAAAGTATAATATTGTGCATGCACCTCCTTTTCTTACTCCCCAATTCTTCAGTTCTATTCCTGAATAATTGCCTCTGTATTTCTTCCAATTCTTGAAACTTGCATGCAGTTCTGCTTGAGATATTGCTATAGTGTTCTGTGTTAAGCTTTTTTAGAACTATCTTCGATTTCTTAAGCTTAACACTAAGCTGGTAGCAGGCTTTCGCTTGAACTTCCTCTTGCCATACATAATTCAATATTTCCTTAAATGTATGATGTTTTATCCAAAAATTGAAAATTTTAAATACTTTCTTCCCTTTCTGTAAGCCTTGATCATAAGTAGTAATAGTGAGTGATCAGAAATACCTAGAGCATGAACCTCAACTTGTGTATTAGGATACTTCTCCAACTAACCTTCATTTTGCAAAGCTCTATACAACCTACACATGATCAATTCAGTTTCCCTTTTATTGCACTAAATGTAAAACAATCCTATAGTTGGCATGTCTTCAAGTTGATTCTTGAATAGGCACTGATTAAATTCATGGATATCCAGATGATTTAAACCAGAACCACCTTGCTTCTCTTCCTCACTTTTGACCACATTAAAATCCCCTAGTATAAGCCATGGAACTTTCCCAATAACTTGTGCATCCCTTTCCAATTGCTGCTATAACAGTCTTCTCTTTTCTCCTTTATTATTTCCATAGGCATATGTCAAATAGAAATTGTGATTAGAGTCAAGAGATTCCACCATTCCTGTGATGTGTTGTGTTGAGGAATTTATATGAGAGATCTTGACCATTCTTCCATTCTATCCCATCCAAATTATTGAGACCTCTTTATGATTCACATTGTGAATAAAAGACCAATCTTTATTCCATTTTTTTGGAAATTCTTTCCACATTCTCCAACATTACTTTGGTTTCTAATAGACCTAATACTCCTATATTATATTTTTTGATAACCTTTTTAATCTCATACTGTTTCCTGGGATCAGTAAGATCCCTAATATTCCAACTGGAAACCACAATCATCTTAGGTAGCTGTTTTCCTTCCATTGCCCCCTCCTGTACTTAGACCTTTTCTACTTGATCCTGAAACCAAAGTCTTTTTCCCATTTGAACTTGCAGCCACCAATTCCATATTTCAGACATATTTTCCAACAACTGATAACTATTTGCTGTAGTTACTGCTTCTGGGCTTGTTCTTCTTCCCTCCATCTGTGAAGAATTTCTAGGATTCACTGCTACGCACTCATTTATTCCATTTACCACTCCACTCTTCCCTGCTTGATTTGTATTTTGATTACTCATCTCCTTTGGCTGTGCATTATTGCTTGTATGAGTCACCACTTCTTTTGCCATTTCCTTAACCTTCCATATTTTCATTGGCTGAGGTTTTTTAAGGCATTTGCTCTCTTGATGCCCAAACGTTTGGCAGTAGTCACACTTAAGGGGTAGCCATTCCTACTCAACTTTTTGTAGCAGTATTTGATCTTCAGGTCCTTTTAATAAAATTTCCTTCGGAAGTGTATCATCAGTTTTCACTTCTACACGTACTCTTGCATAACTCACTCTCTCTTTGGATGCAGTCATTTGGTCCATATACAATGGTTTCCCAATGGAACTAACTATTCTACTTATCATTTTCTTCGACCAGAATTGCAATGGTAAGAATGGCAATTTTTCTCATACTGGTACACTATTCAGGCCTTCCCTTTCAATTGACATAGATGCCTTTCAAGGTTTCACAACAACATGCCTACTTTCAAAAAAACCATGGCCTTTTCTCTAGTACTTGATTATAGGCATATTCAGACTCAAATCTTACCAGATATACTCCATTTTGCAAACAATTAAGAGAGAATTTACCAAAAGCCTTCCATTTTTGATCCAAATATCCCCTCATTACCTTTATTGGGATTCTGGCTCCCATCACATAAGCCAACACCGTATTTTGCCAGGCCTCCAACTCTTCTTGCACATCCTCAATTGTATATTCAATACTTTTTTGCCCTTTTATCTCCTCTGGTTCAATAAATTCCAAACCGTGTTCTTGTACAAAATCTCGATTTGGTCTTGTTACATTCTCATAAGATCGTTTTTGCCACTACATTCCTTCTTGATTAAACTCCTTTTTCCTTTTGGATTTCCCATTTGTTGCAGTTTGCAAACCTGGGAAGTCTTCAACCGTTCCTTCCTTTCCTTGTTCAAAATCTATTGATTTTTCTTTTTAATCTTTACCTTGATCTATCTGGCTATCCATCTCATCATTATTTTTTTCTAGGTCATCATTTTTCACATGGGCCACACCCACCTCATCTGTTGTGTTACCTTCATGCGCTCATTATTGTTCGAACAAAATTCACGCACCCCCAAATTCAATGCATTGTTCATTGAAACCCTCATTGATTGTTCATTATTCAAGTTTCCTGTTGTCTTAATTGCATTTAATTCTGACCTTAATTTGACATTTTTAGTCATTACTATCTCCATTTGGCGCTCAAACTTTAAGATTCTTGTATAAAAATTCACAGAATTATCCTAAACTAAATTTACCTCATCTCGAGAAATCCCTGTATTATTGCTTCCAGATTCTCGTGGCCTCTCTACTGTGTTCTCTATCGGATCCCTGATCATACCTTCATCAAAGTTCGAGCTTGAGTCCAAGATTTTCTCTGGACGGATGTCACTCACATTTTTAAATTCCTTCGACCCTAAAGCAATTGTGGTCTCTGGAATTTCCATCGTTTCAGGTATTTCATGTGTTTTTTCCCATTATCTTCCCACAAAATCTCTAGCGAAAGGATCTCTAGGTGCTTTTCTCATTCGATTCGATCGCCGAGTATTGATTGCCGACGACATGTTTTCAAGATTTCAAAATTAGAGAGAAGCGGGAGTTTCTCTCTCTAACCTATTGGTTTTCACTAAACTTTTCCAAGAATACAGAGTTTTTAATATGATAATGTTCAATAATTTTTATTTTTGAGAGTCGTGGTGACAACGATAAGTAGACGTAAAGCTAGTGCAGTGAGAGTCTAATGCATTGAAGGAGAAGGATCGCGAGTCACATCTAATATTATTTCCTACTAAGCAGGTTAGGCCAAGTTCAATTCATAGCTTTCCTTTCTTAAAAGAACAGGCTATGTAGATTTTGGCCGGGTTTAAGAAGGAAATGGTTCCACAGTTAGGCATTGTTGGCTTTATACTGGGTTGCTAGGTCTTTGCAAATTCCTCTTTTGGTCTCTAAAACCAGTGGCTGCTATTATCTGATTTAGCAGTACGGAGAACACCCTTTTTTTGAGAGAGAGGAATTTTTGCCAAGTCCTTTTGCCTTTCTTAGTTTGACTGGAAAAGAAATTTTGATGTCAGCAATTTTAGTTTGCCACTTTGAGCCTTTTGAGATGCTTATTCTGCCAGAAGAAGCCATTCTTGATGTCAGCGTTGTATGCATTGCCACTTCGATGTGTTCATACTGATAAAGCTCTTTTTTTGGTAATAAGAAAATTGCATTGATATCGTAAGGGTATAAAGTTCACATGTTTCAACCGTATAGCCATACAACGTATTTTACACTAACTAGAAGTGCACACTACGCATATCTAATGTAAATTCTATCTCAAGCTAGAGGCTTGTATCCGTAGATTGTAGTTGACTCAATTTTGGTGCGCTGTGGTACGGACCCAACGTGCAAAAGTAGCTAATAGTCTTACTTCCTTCAAAAGGTATGGATCAACCTTGTCAATACTAACGTGATGAAATTCGGTCACCATATAGCAAAAGTCATAGGTAATAGGTGCCACCGTGTTTGATAACTTAGATCCCACCATGTGGATAAGGAGAAAATGAGACTCATTTAGAACTTGAATATGCAAATAGTTCTATTTCAGAGCCCATGAAGATGCTGGTAGCAGGCGCCATGCTAAAGTAGTGTATCTATCTAATGAAAAAGTAGCATATTTACGTCTAGTATTGTTAGAGTAACAAGATAAACCAATTCCATCACGGAGGCATTTTTTTATATTTATCAAAAGAAGTATGAGTAAACATAAGAAGTCATGTGGGTGATTAGTGCAAAAACATGAAGGTTGGCATATGTATAGTGGGATAGGTCCTCGGGCGTATGAGTTAAGTTGGGAGTATTATGTAGTGAACAGTTGGGATGTGGTACAAGTTTTGGTGAGTTGGTCAGTTTTGGGATATAGTGAATAGTTTTTGACGGTATGCGTAATAGCGTGAATCTATGGGATAATAATTTAGGGTTTAAATGGGATCTTCCTAAATACTAGGTTATTCCTATGAATCCAAATAAACCAGATTGTAGGAAAATAACATAAGGTGGCTTAGATATTTTTACGATAGTTTGGTGGGGGTGCTATCTAAGCTATGACCCATTTTCGACCGGTGTAAACAATATTATCCGCGCGTATCCCGAGCGGTGTAATGAACCAAACGGGCCTCACCAGAGGCATTTCATTAAAAGATGGCTTACCTCTTCAACATGATAAGGGGGCATAAGTCACCATTAGTGATATTAAGGTGGCTTAGATTACTATAGAGGGGTAGCCGGTACTATAGAGGGGTAGCCGGTCCTAGATTATTTGCCAAGCTAAAAAACAAAACTTGAGAGGTAATGTTAGTCTCCACATTTTCCTCCATGGCTCTATCTGCTTGGAATGAGGAGGGCGGGTGGCAATGCGCCGTTGCAAATTCATCTCCAAGAATTTCCATTTGTATAACAGTTTATAAGCTGAAGATACTATAAAATTTCCGTGCATAGTTAGGCCCCACACTTGTTGGTCTTCAAAGTCGTGAGCCGGTATGTGTATGGCCTCAATTGTTTTTGCAATGATAGGAAAGAATAAGTTGTTGATCGTATGCTGATTCCATATGCCAATTTTGAAACATATAACGTTAACGTGTGTCTTCGGTTAAGATGGTGGAGGCAAGGTTAACCGAGGATGGTGAGGAACCCGAAAATTATTCCAGATTGAGATAGCTTTGCCTTCCAACTTGCAAATGTAGACCAGCTAAGAGTGTCTGCCTTCCTATAAGGATGTCCCGCCATCCTCTCCAAAAATTTCAATAGCTGGAGAGGCAAGGAAATCATTTCGGACCCAATACTTACCTCGAAATCAGGTTCTGTCATAATTCGCCATGCTACTTTGGCAAGTAGTATTTGGTTGAATAGCTTCATATCCTTGAATTCTAAGCCTCCTAAATTAATTGGGCAAGATAGTGCATGCCAATTTATCTAGTGCATCCCATGCCAATTTTTGTTTCCTGAACACCAGAAGTTTCCAACTAGGGAATCAATCTTATGGTATACATGGGCGGGAAAGAGGCATACTTGCATGTGGTAAATGATGAGAGAATGAAAAATTGATTTGATTAGTGTATCCCTTCCTGCTTTATTTAATAGGAGGCCTTTCCACCTAGCATATTGTTCTTTGATCTTGTCAACTAGATCACAGAAAAAATCGTTCTTTTTGGTGATTATGTCTAGAGATACATCCAAGTATTTGCCAAACTCTTTTGATAACGTGAATCCCAATCGCTAAGTTATGTCAGTTGCAACATTCTTGCTGGCATTAGTGCTCAACATGATAGATGACTTAGTAAGATTTATTTATTAACATAATTTCACAAAATAGAGTGCCAGTATATTTTGACAGAGGATTTGGACCGGAGGTTGACTTTATTAAAGATTATAACATCATCCTCAATGAGAAGGTGATTAGTGGGAGGGCTGCGGATACCCGCCTTTACACCAGGGATCTGCTCTATAACTTGGGCATTAGACGATGCTGAGAAAGCTTCAGCACGAGGAATAAAAAGATAAGGGGACAAAGGGTCCCCATGTCGGAGCCCACATGTAGCTCAAAGGGCTTGACAGCGACCTATATACCATAATCTCATAAGAGACTGTAGATACACACTGCATAAGGAGGTTGATAAGATGGGTTGGAAATTTCATTTTCAATAGAACTGCTTCCAGACAATTTCCAGTTCACTCGGTCATAAGCCTCATTCATGTCCATCTTAATGGCTCCTAGGATGCGCTTTGACTTCTTCAATTTTATTTTATAGTCAACTTTTGGGCAATGAGCATATTGTTAGCAATATGACAATTTCTGACAAAAGCATTTTAGAATAGGGAGATAAGATCACCTAAGACCTCTTTGATTCGGTAAACCAAAGTCGTTGAGATTACTTTATACACAGTGTTGCATAAGTTGATGGGATGATAATCATTTGGAGTTTGGGGGTCCTTGCACTTGGCCATCAACACAACAATAAAAGTTTTATTTATCTAAGTAAGAGTATGACTCCACCGAAGAAAGGAAAAGACCACAACAGTTATTGGTCCTTCCAAAAGTCTTAATACTGTTGACATAAAATGGCAAGAATTATATCCAGTCCCGGAGCTTTGAGAGGTTTTATCTGAAAGAGCAGCAATATGATTTCCTTTGGTGAAAGGTCGAGCAAGATAACTTGTTTGTGCTTCGATGAGGGCTCTGCTAATGCCATCCATTATAGATGCATTAAAAGAATGATTGTGGACCAGAATCGGTGGGCAAAATTTTTTGGAAGTGATTTGACGGGCATTGCATGATTGCTGAATAAGAGTTGTGAGTAAAATTATTTTAATGGTCTAAACACGGTTCCAGTTTCTCCAAATGATTGTAGAGGCATGGAAAACCTTGGTATTCCAATCACCCAGCTCTAGCCATTTTGGGGTAGCTTTTTGAGTCCATAGGACTTCTTCACACTCCAAAAGCCAATCAAGTTTTTTTGGGCATGTTGTTTAAAAGATTGCGCCTCTGGGTTAGGGAGAAGTGATTGAAAGTGGTTGAGATGGGCCAAGATATTTTTGATATGTGATTATAGGTTACCAAAACACTCCTTATTCCAAATCGCAAGCTCTTTTATTACAATGGAACCCCAGGAGGCCACTTGGAAGAGGGTTGACCCAGTGATAGGGTGTTGCAGGCTTTAAAAATAGTTATTTTTCCCATAGGGTGCTCTTAACCACATGGTTTCGTACCATTTTGTTAGGGGAGAAAGTTAGTATTAGGGTTAGTGTCATGGAGTAAGGGGCATGGTTTGACGATTGGATGCCTATATTTATGATGGTTGCTAGTGGAAATAAGTTGGCCCAGGCAATTTGAGAATCCATGATCGATTCGCTCATAAATGCATGCCTGTCCTGGCAGTTGTTGGTTCATGTGAAGGATGACCCTCCAATTAATATAAAATCACTAATGTGATTAGAGAAGCTCGTCCAGTAAGGCATGACCAAGTATAAGGAAAGAACCGTTTGAATTTTGCAATTCACTGGTAGCAATCTACATGAAGTTCCAAGTAGCCACTCTCGTCTGTACCCTGCTTGTCTACTCTGTACCCAAAAGCCTATATGGCGGGTTTTGGCATTTTCAGTTTAATTATTTGGTAGTCTTGTTGAGTTTCTGCTCTTAGTTCTTAATATGATTTGGTCTCCTAATTAATTCTCTAATTTCTTCTCGGACTATATGTAATAGTATAAGTAAGGAAATTTGAGTTTTATTTTTTGTTATTTGAACTTCATTTTTTTGTGAAAACCTTATGAGTGTAATTAGATAGCACTTTTTTTAAAAAAAATTTAGCAATTCAAAAAATGATTGAAGTGGAGTCGAGGTGGATATATTGACATATTCAGACATCAAACATTGTCTATATCATCGAAGATAGGTGCGATTCTCCAATTGTATACGACTTATTAGTGGACAAAAAATAACTGTATCATTTGAGAGTCACATTAGACAGAGATTAGCTTAAGGCTTTGATCCAAAACAACTAGATGGGACCAAAACACTAAACCTTAATATTGAATCACATATGCTGCTGAAACTGTTCAAGTAAATAAGGGTCAATCGTAGTGGGCACCTCTAAGTTTGCTCGCGGTAATGTTTAGCATCTCAAAGTTCATTTTAGTTATCGCGCATCACAAACTTGCACAAGTGTAGCACCAAACACCCCCCTTTTATTATTCGGCCAAGAGCCCTCACCGGAGAGGTCCTTTAATTCAAATAAAAGAGGCATTTTCGTCATGAACTGAATTACGGGCAAAAGATGGAGGTGGAGGTGCAGAACAGGAATCGAGGTGGAGGGTGGAGGTGCAGGGCGGAAGTGGAGGTGGTAGGGCTGTGACCACCCAAGTCATTGCCTGTTCAGGTGTGATATATGGCATGCCAAAGAGAGAAAAGTACTGTGGGCAAGGTGCACAAGAAAGTGATCCTAATTCATGGGAGATCATTGGGTTAGTTGCACGTATAGCCAATGCCCTAGAAAATTTGCAAAATAATTAGCAGCAAGTTAGGTTGGTGAGAGTTCTCAGGTGAGATTTGCTATAACTACTGATGATTAGGCCTTGCTTGAAAGATTTGTTAAGCTTAATCCATACTTCTATTGTTTATTTAAAGGTTTGTAGTAAAGCTCTATTTACCCTTGAGGTATATAAGTTAACCATAGTGGCAGTGGTTGAAACTGATATTGCTTGGTTGAAAATCGCTGCCGCAACCTTCTTTCTTGACTGCTGCCAACACTGCCTTTTGGAAGACCACCACCGCCACCTCCTTTCTCTATAACTACTGCCACGTCCTTTCTAAAGACCACGTCGCCACCTCCTTTTTCAACTGCCACATCATCATAGACCACCTACCACCCCCAGCATCATAAACCACAACCACCTTTACGGAGACCCACCGCTAGAAAACTATTTACAAACCCACCATAGCCATCAATTTTTATCATTCACGAACCCTAGATCCCTTTTTCCTTGATTTTGATCAAAATGAACCCTAGATCCTCTTTTCTTGTAAACTCCTCTAGTTTATAAGTAGAGAAGAATATCAGACAGTTATTTTGACTTGATATTCCAAAATGCCCTCCTGAACTCAGCCACATTAAGATTTTTGCCCGGAATTTGGTCGAAATATGGTCGGAGGGTGTTTGGTGCCATACTTAAACAAGTTTGTGGTGCGAGATAGCTAACATAAACTTTGGGGCGCCAAACGCTAGTGCTCGCAAACTTGGGTGAGTCCACTACAATGACCCAAGTAAATAATACCATCTCAAACTGGTCTTTCATATCAATATTAAATCAGTTGTATCTAACTATTTTTATTATGTACATCATTACTTTTATTTTGCTTTTCTTGCTAGATTGTTTATCTTGATATTCATAGTTTGTTAGAACTCTAAAATTATTATTTTTTAAAATTGCAATCTTATCATCTTAGCTTAAAAAATCTTACACCCCACCCCCTCCCTCCAAAAGGATTTTTCGTTGGTTTCAATTACTATGAGAGTTTATGAAAGAAAGGACATAATACGACTATAAATACAATCCATATGATGACTTAAATTGTCACGATCCCAACCCACGGGTGAACCAGATCTGTGACCGGCCGCAGGCCCGTTGGGCTCCCACCAAGGGCTCTGCAGGCCTTACTCACTGAAACCAACACAACTATAGCGAAAACTAAATCTTATACAACTCCAGAAATTAAAACTTCAGTTCTAATCTTAACACAAATGGACATTTATTAACAATTATGAAATTTTCTCTAAAGGCAACAACCACACTACTTGAAACCCAACTACAAGTCCATATATAATTGTATGCCCAAACTCATTACAACCCTTCTTACGGTAACACCTAGGGTAAGATTCAAAGTCATCTAGTGTAGTTTCTGGAGCTCCACTCTAAATTCTAATCACATGCTCGTCATCCTGGCCTTACTGTTTAACCTGAAATGATAAGTAAGGAATGAGCTTTCACGTAGAGATGTCAAATGGGCCAGGCTTGGGCCGGCCCAGCCCAAGCCCATCGGGCCTCCAACAAATCGGGCCGGGGCCAGGCCAAGGGGGCTGCCAACCGGGCCGGGCCTGGTTCTGAGGATATCTGGGCCCGGTCTAAGCCCAGGCCCTAGGCCCAACATTTAGGGCCGGGCTTGGGCCGGCCCGGGCCCAATTTTTATTTTTTAATTTTTTTTTTGGCATTTTCTTGTTATTCAAGGTAAGGGTTTTTTTTAATTATGATAATTTGCTGTTAGGGACGCTTTATTAAAGCATCCTTAACAGATTCCAAGTTCCAGCCCACTCAAATTGTAACATAAATTGACAAAATACAGCAAATGTGGGGTACACGATGCATTGGGGTCAGCAATTTCAATACATAAAGATGTTGGAAATTACTCGATCCCATGACCACTATATTTATAAAGAAAAAAAATCAATAACTTAAAGATGTGTTATTATTCTTCGCATTACTTAAATCTTCAGTACTATTTAGGGGGAAAAAGGGGGGGAAAGTGGAATTTCAAAAGTAAAGAGGGGAGCCTAAACCGGGCCTGAACTGGGCCAGACCCGGGCCGGGCCAAACCTGGCCTGAACCGGGCAGGGCCAAACCCGGGCCAAAACCGGGCCGGGCCCGGGCTTTTTCCTGGGAAATGTAAACCTGGCCCAGGCCCTTGGCCCTAAAAGGCTGGGCCAGCACTATTCATCAAAAGGGCCGGGCCAGAAAGGGGTCGGGCCAGCCCGCGGGCCGCCCGGCCCATTTGACAACTATACTTTCACGTGCTCAGTCAGTAACCAGTAATGCAACTAGCTGGACCATAGCACATCAAAATAATAACTCAGTATACAATATAGCAATTTTACGAGATAAAATCATGGAGTAAATAATGACTTTTATAAGAAATCATTTTGTAAAACGTAATAGAATAAGGGAACAAATCTGAGGGCATAAAAATCAGTTAACACAAAAACGTCATCACAAAATTATTCCAACCAAACACCGGCTCAAACGATATGCTGCGATAGCATTTGGTCCTATTGACTTGGACTTGTCAGCGTACTTCATCCCACTGACTTGGACCCGAAATCCCATCTTGGGTCATAATCACAGTGGAAGCAGGGGCGACCACTTAAAGTAGTAATGCGCATTATGTCAACGTACAACTCCCCGTTGACCAGGGTCCACAATCTAACTTTCCCCCATTAGATATAGGGCACAACAATCGAGTAAGCAAAAATCACCTTTCCATTATCACAATATTATCCTTTAATCATAGATGGTCAAACCATCTCACAACATATCAATAGTTTCCCGAATATTTCATAATCACCATAGATCAACACCAAACATCTCATTTGCACCAAGCGCTTCAAATCCAAAATCCATCATAACTTCACACAAAATATCATTTACATGCTGATCCATTTTTTAATGAGAAATTAAGCATTGCCATAAGTTTTTTGATATAATTGTTTTTTCTAAGGCAAAAGCAAGGTATATAGCCAAAATAGTTCATAACTGATAAAAAGTGCTTATCAAAAGTAAATAACATATATACTCTATAAAAACATTAGTTGATTCAGCAGGTCACTTACAGAACAGCTAACTGAATCCAGAAGTTTTTCTCTTAATCTGATCTCAGTTGCCTTCTACCATATCTGAATAATTGATCAATAATAAATCAATTCCAGACATTCAATAATGTGTTTTCACTAAGTGTAAAAAAAATATTATCAAAACACCCCTAGGACTCAATAAAATTATCCAAACATCCCCTCTCATATTTAAAAGACCAAAACATCATTCCGTGAGTAAAATCATCAAAATATCCTTATCATAAGTGAGTTTATGCAAAAGTACCTTTTATTGATAAAATTACCGAAATACCCCTCCGGGATGGCAAATTACCAAAATACCCCCCCGGGGTTCCCGACTCAGGAAAAATCTCAAAAACATCTTAAAAAATTATTTTAAGCATCCTGATGTCATTTTTGGTCTAAAAATTATTTTAATAAATTTTCGTCCAAAAATTCTGAATCGGTGTTCTGACCAAGTGCTAAAAGACCAATTTCGCAAAAATTACCTATCGATCTTGGAATGGTACGAAATTTTAGATAATGAACCATATCAGTAAAATAGGGTTTCCATAAAAATTTTAGATTAAAATAACTTGGTTTGGTATGCTAATTAAATCAGAAATTCCTTCAAATTGATACCCTAATTTAATATCCTTCGTGGAGACCAAAAATTCTCAAAGCGTACGTCTTGTAAAAATATTGAGGGTTACTGTTTTGGACTTTGTCTAGTTTTTACTGTAGATATTTATAAAAATTCATGGAAAACTGCCTAAATTAACCCCCTTTAGCGACAAAAATAGTTACCAGTCACGGATTAAAATCCACACTATCTCACCTTTTCTACACACACCATCTTCTTCCTCCTCATTGCTGCACCCAGTTTCACACACACCATTCTCGAACACACACTACCACACTTCTAACCACCTAAATCCATCCTAATTAATTTCTAACGCACATTTAATACACATATACTATACATATATACACCATTAACACCCATACACCCGAAACATCCACACAACTAGCACTCAAGAACATACACCTATTTATGATTGCAGATCTTCAACCAAATAACCCAAAATTTTCACAATTACTAGTTCGAGATGGAGGAATTACCCTGTTAGGGTTTAGGATTTTTCTTTATCTTTTTTCCTCCTCTTCTTCCCCTCTTTTTCTTATTTTTTTCTTCTCTTTTTCCCTCATGTTCACAAGTTTCTTTAATTGCATTTTCTACCCCGCAATTTCTTTTATAATTTCCTTCACCAATCTTATCTAACAATACTTTATAATTTTATGTCATGAATCATCAGATAAAACGAGGAAGAGGTGACATCATTTGAAGCAAATAGTTTCTGAAATTTGACACAAGAGGCATAATTTTCAAAAATTGCAACATAGCCCATCAAGTTTTCATATTTGCAAAATAGCCCCCAAATTTCATATAATTACATTTAACCCTAAAGATTTTCTAATCTTTATTAATTTAACTAAATGTTACTTCATCATTATTCATCACTAAAAGCATAATTTATATTTATGTCCTCAAAGTTTTCTAAAATTACAAAAATGCTCCTAAAATTTTGAAAATTACATTTTTGCCCCGAAAACTTTTTAAGCTCCTATGCACCACTAATACGCAAACATTACTCAACTTTAACGCCCGTTTATTTTTGCATCACAGATGATTATTTTAAACGGCTCCCAAAGGTGCAGGATATTACATAAATATATTCAACTTTTTGTTGTTTTGTCTTAATCATGCTCCAACACCTCTCGAGTATTGCCTATCATGCTAACTGAAAATAAAAAATGCATTCCACACAACGGGTAATATATCTATTGAATTCTTGTGGATCCAGAGGATCTAGTTATAGGAGAAGCAAGAATGGAGAGCTTTCCTCCCTGTTCTTAAAGTGAGAAGTGCCTTCTCTATTAATTCATGCTCCTGCTACAACTTTTTCTCCGAATACCCTCGCGCTCTTGCTAATTTAGTACATTTCAACTTTACGTGATCTGTACTTTCGCTCTTATCGATCTCTCAACACAATTGGTGAAGCTTTCTACGATAATTCTTTTTCACGAGCTTATAGTGCCACTGGAAAGGGGCCCAACGGCTAATGGAAGAAACCCAAAAGGACACCGTATTAGCCTATTAGGTCTGGTTTCAAAGAGCAGTTTTGGAAAACTTCTTTTAGCGACCAATGGTCATTTATATTCGAACACTCCTTTTTCTTTCTACCTATCAATTTTCAGTTAAAATTAAATGGAATTTAGCCTATTCACCTTACAAAAAAAGTTTGCCAGCAAAAACACAATAGCTACCGAAATACCATTCGAAATAAATTTACTTTAGTTTCTCACATAGGTTTTTTTTTTTGCTTTGGCTTTTAAAAAAATTATATCAATCATATCATTACTAAAGATTTAATACAAGGTTGAGTACGTGAGAAGAAACAAATACATAACATGACACTCTGAACATCAGAACTTCGACAAGGAATGACACATAGCAACACCTCCTTGTATAACTGAGGGCGGCCTTAATCGGCTTTGTGGCGAAGACATTTTTATCAATGGCTACCTGCATAAAATATTAGCACGGTCTTACATAACCAAGACACTAGCTATACACGTAGACAAAAATCACGTGCCAGTGGTACGTCATCTAGTCAACTAAAAATAAAGATAAAGCCAAAAGATAAGGAGAAAAACATGAAGACAACTAAACAAACATTTCCACACTACCTATCACTGCCAGCCAAGAGAGACAGGCCAACAAGCTAACACATGTAATGCCAAGGAAAGTGGGTTCGTACCTACGTGGAGGTGCCACAAAGGCTACAGTCTGAATCAGCTTCCAAGTATGCAAAGTGAGAGACAGTGAGGGCAGAGAGCAAGGCTTCCCAGACAAGTCCTGAGGGGTGACAGTGCTGTGGAGACAAGGCAGAGACGAACAAGGCCGACAGTCGACGCTCCAAGCTAAGGTCCAAGTCGAGGTCCAATGTCACGGTCGATGTTATGTCCAAAGTCATGAGAGAAATGTATTTCTCTCTAGGATCCAAGAGCTCTCAAGTTCTAGAATGAGAAAGTGATTTTTGTCAAATGAGAGAATTCTGTCCAGAATGAGTCTAAAAGCCCACTATTTATAGTAAATAGTATGCTTATGTCATAAAATGCCACATGTCATCCTCAGGGAGTGACATGTCAGCAGGAGGTCCCAAAATATCAATTCTCTGTTGGACTGTCGGTTCCTAAATTTGCACTACCTTGCCCCACACAGCATCACTCTACATATCTAAGAAGACTGAAGACACCGTGATGGCATGATCAGAGTAAGCCCGTTGCCTCAGCCACCGGTCCAAGCCCTTACTGAATCCCACAGGCCTGGCAGCGGTGGGGATGACCTGACGCCCAACTGCCAGGCAGACTAGGCACGATGCCCTCTAAAGATCCCTTCTGGGAATGATCCGGGGGTCATAGTTCATAGGAGTGCCGATGCAAGCCCCCAGTACCGGAGCACGTAGGCCAGTCACGAAAACATCATAACGGAGATAGTGTCCCGAAATAAAGATGCCGATGACTTTGTGGTAACAAGCCTATCCCGCTGTGAGGGGTCATGGTGCCAGAGCACTATAAGTGGAGCCTCCTAAAATGAAGACGGCGATGGCTTTATTGTAACGAGCACATCCACTACGAAGGGTCCTCATGCCGGAGCACTACGAATGAAGCCCCCCGGAATGAAGACAGTGATAACTTTATGGTAACGAGCCCATCCCGTGGTGGTAATAGATTTGTGGTAACGAGCCCATCCCGCTGCGAGGGGTCCTCATGCCAGAGCACTACGAACGGAGCCCCTCGAAATGAAGATGGTGATAGCTTTATGGTAACGAGCCTATCCCGTGGCGGCAATGACTTTGTGGTAACGAGCCCATCCTGCTACGAGGGGTCCTCATGCCAGAGCACTACGAACGGAGCCCCCAAAAGCATGTAACATAATTGTGGTGCATGGGAGCGGTGCCTACAACACAAGACATTGATTGGGGCGCATGGGCGCAGCGATGACCGTCGCGAGACAATACCTAATGTCGGGGGCATGTATCATGAAGATGGCACACGCGCGAGGTGACGAACATCGCGGAGCAATACTCAGTGTTGGGGGCACCTGTTATGAAAGTGGTGCACGGGCGCAGTAATGAACGTGTTGCGGAACAATACTTGGTGCCAGGGCACATATCATGAAGATGGCGCATGGGTGCGGCAACGAACGTCGCGGAGCAATACTCGGTGCCAGGGGTACTTGTTATGAAAGTGGCGCACGGGCGCCGCAACGAACGTCTCGAAGAAGGAACACATGCACCCGTTGGGTGCCTCGGAGATGAGGCGTGAGCCAAGTGTGCATGTTATACCAAAATAATAAGTGCAATATTCAGTAATGACAAAGTTGGGAGTGATGGAACGCGGTTGTCAGCGACGGGTCATTCGGTGGTAGCGCGACTTTGGGCGACGGTCATCGCAGAGGTGATACGCGACTGCAGGCGGCAGAAGACAGACATCGCGAGGTTGGTGTACGAGTATCAGTAAACATCACAAAGGTGCAAAGACCCGAAAGCACAAGTGTGTGCGGAAGGGGAGGCCAAAGGCCAACAAAAGGGGGAAGGCCAAGGCCACCACTCCTGGGGAGGCCGAGGCCGACCCTAGGGGTGGCCAAGGCTGACCCTAGGGGGTGGCCAAGGCCAATGGCCAACTCCTATGAAGGAAGGCCAAGGCCACTCCCCTTTTTGATGAACTTCAGGGGCACCAACGATAGGTGTTTTGATGGGCAATGACAAATCCAAAAGTTGCGTTGCGATGAGCGTGTTGTCATGAGTCGTACCCATGTGACGAACAAGGTGCCAAAGTCACATACGAAGCGTACAGAGTGAACAAAGTGCGAAAAGGACTTTGCATGAAAAATGAACAATCGGGGGGGAGGCCAAGGCCAACCCCCCATGGAGGCCGAGGCAGAGGCGGACCCCATTTCTTTGGGGGAGGCTGAGGCCGACCCCATGGGGTTGGCCAAGGCCTTTGCCCCTTGACCCCGTTGCTCCGGTTGCACCGTCGGTCGATGTTTTTGATGAAAAAGTGCTTGGGTGGTTGCGGCGTAACGAACCTGCTACTGTGAGTCACGTTAACGTGAAATAATTGGCGATTACGTGGCGCATGAGGCGTGCGAAGCGAAAAAGGCATGTGAGTTGGGCGTGCGCACTTTGACCGATTCGATGCGTTGGAAAGTTGACCGTTGAACGTGTCAACGTGTTCGCTTGAAGTAGGATCCCTAGTGGGCCCTTGGGTATGACCAGAATAGGTTGGGAACAACATGTATCTTTCCACAGCCAGCACAAGGCAACACAAGGTCATGTGTGGTACGTTTGATAAACTGAGGTGGTGGGCGAGGTGTTGACTATTTCGGTGGTTGTAAGAGTTGATTTTTGCTGTGGTGATGGGTTTCGTGAGGGTAATTGTGGGGTTATAACGGTGGCTATTATGGTAATGGTTTAGTGATGTGGTGGTGCTGTTGTTGATAGGTGGTGACTGGGTTGGCGGTGGTGGTTGTGGGTTTATGATGGGTTTGTGGCGGTGGTTTATTAGTGTACTGGTGTGCGTGGGTGGGCAGTAGCTTGACTGTGGTGGTAGGGAACGATGGTTATGGTTTTGTGGTGGTGGTTGCCATGGTATAAAGGTGTTGTTAATAGGTGGTGGACGGATGTGTAGTGGGCTGGCTGTGGTGGTGGAAACAATGGTGGGTTTGATGGGCTGATTTGCCAATTTTGCCTCTCAATTAGAGTTTCCATGCTTACTTCCAAGAACCATCTAGTGGAAAGACCTAGTGGGAACACTGCAAATAGTTGAGGGATAGATATGGCTAAAATAATATTTTAGGGAAGATACTGGTGAAACACTAGGGACATAGCCCATTGGTTTTTGCTTGTTGTCATGAGTGCTTGTGTGCCTGTATATCTTGCATGCTCGTGTAATTTCTACTTCGATAATTTTGCATGCTTTGTCTGTTATTTTCTGGTTTGTGTGCTTCTCATTTAACATCCTTTCTTGCTTATTGCCCGTGTGCTTTTATAATGTTTTGTCGCCTGCATGCTTTAATTTTACGTGGTTATGTGCATTGCTAGTTTTGTGCTCTGTGGGTTTTGATGATTTGTGCATGTCTTTCTCTAAAAACACATCAAAATATGATTAGGCTTTCTTTTTAACTCGTTTTATATCGCTTTATTATCGTCGGATTTTTCTGATCTATGCCACTGTCTGTCTCTCTTGATAAACACTTTCATCAAGTTTGTTGCTTTATTTTGATATATGAATGTTGTCTAGTCGGTGTCTCATCCGATTTATTTCAGTGCATACTTTTGGTTCTTCATTGCAAATCTTTTCATCACTAGTTTTCATATACATATTGTTCATACCCTATTCTGGTCGCACCCCGGGACCCACTAAGGGACCACTTTGCACGACACATCACCCAGTCAGCGGTCAACTTTTCAACACTCGAGGGCCGGTCAAAGCAACGCATGCTCAAGTCACGTGAACCATTCGTGAAGCGACTTCGGCGTGCCTTCCACCCTTGGGGGTCGGCCACCCCAAGGGGTCGGCCACCCTTGGGGGTCGGCCACCCCAAGGGGTCGGCCACCCTTGGGGGTCGGCCACCCTCGGGGGTCGGCCACCCCAAGGGGTCGGCCTCCCTTGGGGGTCGGCCACCCTCGGGGGTCCACCTCCCTCTGGGTTCGGCCACCACCAAGGGGTCGGCCACCCTTAGGGGTCGGCCACCCCAAGGGGTCGGCCTCCCTCTGGGTTCGGCCACCCCAAGGGTCGGCCTCCCTTGGGGGTCGGCCACCCCAAGGGGTCGGCCACCCTCTGGGTTCGGCCACCCCAAGGGGTCGGCCTCCCTCTGGGGGTCGGCCACCCCAAGGGGTCGGCCTCCCTTGGGGGTCGGCCACCCCAAGGGGTCGGCCACCCTTGGGGGTCGGCCACCTGCCTTGAATACCGACGCCGTCACCTTTGACCGTGCTCCGTAATCACAACAACCGTCGCTCGCGGCCGCGCTCCGCCATAGTCATGACGACCGTCGCTCTCGGCCGTGCTCCGTCGTCGCGATGACCGTCGCTCGTAGTTACGACGACCGTCGCTCGTTGTCACGACGACCGTCGCTCGCGGCCGCTCTCCGCCATAGTCACGACGACCGTCGCTCTCGGCCGTGCTCCGTCGTCGCGATGACCGTCGCTCGTAGTCACGACGACCGTCGCTTGTGGCCGCTCTGTCGCCATGACGACCGTCGCTCACAGTCACGCGCCATCCACGCAACGACCCTTGTCGCTCGGAGATCACTCTGCGACCCTCGTCGCCCGCACTCAACCGCGCCCCATGCGCTGCAATCATGTTATATGCTCACGGGATAGGCTACTCCGCCAGGACACTATCTCCGCCAGGGTGCCTGCGTGACTGGCCTACGTGCTCTGGCACTGGGGGCTCGCGTCGGCACCCCTAAGGACTATGACCCCCGGGTCACTCCGAGATGGGAGCAGGTCTTCGGAAGGGCATCTTGCCTAGTCCACCTGGCAGCTGGGCGTCGGGTCTTCCCCACCGCTGCCAGGACCGTGGGATTCAGTAAGGGCTTGGACTGGAGGCTGGGGCAACGGGCTACTCTGACCATGCTACCGCGGCATGATCAGTCTCCTCAGACAGGCAGAGAGATGTTGCAAGGGCAGGGCAGCACGAACTTAGGAACCGGCAGTCCAACGAAGGGTCAGTGCGTTGGCCCCCTGGCGACGTGTCGTTCCCAGGGGGCGACACATGTCAACTTATGACACATGCACATTTTTGCCTATAAATAGTGGACTTTGGAGCTTTTTCAAGGATCTTTGGCTCATTTGGACTTTTCACTTTCTCTCTCTAAAAAGACATTCTCTCTGGAATTCTAGTGAGAGAAACACACTTGGCTCCCGTCCACGAACCCTCGACGCTGCACCCTTGTCACGGACTGTAGACTGTCGGTCCTGTTCATCGTCACCCTGCCTGCGCAGCGCTGCCAGCCCTCACGACCTGTCTGGGGAGCCTTGCCCTCGGCCCTTACGCCGTCCTTGCTGTCTCCCGCGTTGCCTACCTGGAAGCTGACTCAGACCGCATCCTTTGTGGCACCTCCACGTAGCATCGAACCATCTTCAGCATCATCATTTTGGCGACTCCGCTGGGGAGGTGAGCATTGTATTGCGGTTTGCACACCTTCCAGACTTAGGCATTATGCCTGTGCAACGGAGAGCTACGAGGGCAACCAGCCAAGGACCCAACCCCGCCGTGCAAGAACACCACCTCGGTGATCAGGAAGAGACTAGCGCCACGCGGCTCCGAGACCAGCTGCCAACCACTACCCCCGACGTGCAAGTGCTCGTAAATGCAGCCATCCAGCAACTCACTCCAACCATCACCACTCTGCAAGATTCACAGGCCACTCTACTAACCGCCATTATGGAAATGCAAAAATCCATACAAGCCCTGTCCTCACAGCAAGCCGCTCCATCAATCCAGCCTTTAGGACCAGGGCCAGCTTTTGACATTGCCCCGGCCCCAGTGTCACGACTACCGCCGCCTTGGATATCTAGACCCTTGGCGGTAGGGCTCGCAACACCCTCGCTGCCGGTAGCCGACATATCTCCTTCTGCAGTGCCGCCCCGCAAGCTACACACGGATCTCGGGCCAGTCTTGCAGCAGATTCTTCCCGCTGTCACACCATCTCATCTGACGCCGGCAAGAAGCTCCTCCGAAACGCATGACTCCATCGAGATGGAACCTAATCCCTATCCAATTGAGCAACACCAAACCCCCGGCCAAGTGATGGGCATGTCTCGCCAACCCACACTCGCCCCTGCACGGCTGCCGCTGCCAGCACCTGCACTATACCAACCCTCACATGTCCCCGTTCATCAAGCCGTGCCATCTGGGGGCTCGGGGGCTCGCGACGCACCAGGCGGTCATCACCCCTCGACCGGTAATGAGGCGCCATCCTCCAACTATGTCACTCGGTCAGATTTGAAAGCCCTTGTCCGTCGCCTGTCGAGGAATTCCGAGCCGGATTCCTCAACCCGTCTAACCGGACACGCCCCATACGCCAGTGATATCGCCATTGCACCCTACCCCCTCAAGTACAAGCAACCAAACTTCGTGCTCTTCAACGGACGTGAGGGAAATGCCCGTGAACATCTAACAAGGTTCGCAGGCTCCTTGGAGCAGTATGGTACAGGGAGCAGCTTAAAGTTGAGAGAATTCCACAAGTCCCTGACGGGCTTGGCTTACACTTGGTATCATCAGATCCCCGCAGGGACTGTCCACACCTGGAACGACATGGTCCAGCTGTTCTTAGACAAGTTTCATTACGAGACCGAGCGCGTGACTATCGTAGATATTGCTGGCATTCGCCAAAACCACGGGGAAGACTTGAATAAGTATGTGCAGCGTTTTCATCTCAAGTGCCTTGAGTGCACAGATTTCAGCAAAGACGAAACGTTGGTTCCCATATGCATCAAAAATATGCTTGACGTCTACCGAGTGCATATCGAGAACCTACAGTTAAGGTCATGGGGACACCTCAAGGAGACAGCCCGACGAACTTACGAGACAGTTGGTCCTGTCAAGTCATGGAAGCCTCGACCGCAAAGTACGCTGTTGGTCTCAGCAGATGCACCTATCACTCAACGTAGCAACGACAACAATAACTATGCATGCTTCAAACGTCAGTTTCCAGATGTGAACCAAGGCTCCGGCAAGCGAAGGCAACAAAGACCTGCACCTAACTATCCCTGTGATCTGAATACAGTGAAGGAACTCTTGGCCGAATGGGTGGCGCATGACAAAAATTTCCAACTGCCACCAACGCGGACCAATATCACAGACGAAGAAAAGGCCAGGCCCACCTACTGCCCTTTCCATCGAGCCCTTGGCCATCCGCTCAAAGATTGCAATGCACTGCGAACCATCTTTGCAAGGAAGGTAGCGTCGGGCGACTTGCAGCTACGGAAAAACAACGATGTGCGCAAAGATCCCTACCCACCGCACCGCAACAGTAGGGAGCACCAGGCCCTTATGGCTGTCACTGACCATGTCGAGCCTGTAATCCACGAAGCCTCGGCAGAGCCCACACTGACCCTCATGCCTCCTCCAGTTAAGCAGTCGATACCTTCCCTTCGACAGATGACGAAGATCAAAAGTTTTTTTTGATGAAATGGGGTTTTCACCCGCCGCCCGGACTTACCTTTCCAATTGCTTGCTCGAGGTCACCACCGGCCTCGGTCCCGAATGCTTCGCCGCCCAGGCTGAATTACGTCACATCCCCTCCACGGCCTTAGTCTTCTCGGATGAAGACTCGCCGCCGGTCGAGCATCACAACCGGCCGCTGTTTTTAGAGTGTACTGTTAATGGCACGGGCTTCCGTCGTGCCTTGGTTGATTGCGGCGCCTCGATCAACATCATACCCCTCATCACCCTGCAACAGGCCGGCATTCCCCCAAGGAAAATCATCCGTGACCCCGTCAATATTACCGGCTTTGGACAGGGTCCTCAGTCGACCCTCGGCCATATCACTGTCGACCTCATGGTCGGAACTGTCCGTCGCGACACTACTTTCCACGTAATAGACGGCGAGTCTGCCTTTCACCTCCTGCTCGGGCGACCATGGATCCACATCAACAAGGCCGTTCCCTCAACATACCATCAATGTGTGAAGCTGGTAGCCGGTTCTACGGGACATGAGGTAGCAATGACAATCCCTGCAACCAAAGCCCCCTTTGAATGCGCTGAGTCTTATTTCGCCGAGGCCTCCTTCTTCACTAATTTCGCCGAGGATGGGGAGAATGCCACTCATATACATTCTACCAGGCTGCCGACCTGGGATGAGCTGTGCGGGGACAAGCTTCCCAAGGACAAAACCGGGAGAAGTAACAAGAATAATGGGTCAACCCCACCGCTTCCGCCTGCTGCCACGACCAATTCCCTCCCTTCTTCCCCCAGGTCCAAGAAGCAAAAGGCTGAGCCGGCCTTTCGACGTATCGTCAAGGACGGCAAAATTATCTATCAATTATGACGGTATGCAGGGGCTCCAGGCGGTCCCTCCTCAGACCCCCTCGACCCCGACCCCCTTGGAGAGACTGAATGGTGCCGCACGGCCGAACATTGCCAGCCAGATCCTGACCTCACCCCCGGCTCGGCACCACCTTGCTATGAGGACGGCCCTCGACCTCAGGCTGAAGATATTGAAGAAATCAACCTGGCCAACCCGGGCAAAGAACCGCGGCACACCTACATTGGCACAAAACTCGCCCCCGGCCGAAGAGAGGAATTGGTTTCCCTCCTGCACGAGTATCGTGATGTCTTGGCATGGAGCTACAACGAGATGCCCGGACTGGATCCGGCCTTAGTCACACACCATCTCAACGTTGCTACCGGATCCATCCCTAGTCGACAACCCCCACGGACATTCCGCCCCGAGCTCGAATTGAAAATCAAGCAAGAGATTGAACGCCTCCTGCACGCAGGCTTCATCGAACCTATCACTCACCCTATTTGGCTGGCTAATGTCGTCCCTGTCCAAAAGAAGAATGGCCAAGTCCGCGTCTGTATCGACTTTCGGGACTTGAATAAGGCGTGCCCCAAAGACGAGTTTCCACTACCCAATATCGACATGCTCACGGAGGCCGCCGCCGGATATGAAACTTTATCTTTCATGGATGGGTTCGCAGGTTATAATCAGATTCGCATGAACCCCGACGACAGCGCCAAGACAGCCTTCCGCACTCCTATGGGTAATTTTTGTTGGAAAGTTATGCCTTTCGGCCTCAAGAATGCGGGTGCTACGTATCAAAGGGTTATGACAGCAATATTCCATGACATGATACACCGTACTGTGGAAGACTATGTTGACGATCTTATTATCAAATCCAAGAAGGAAAGTGATCACCTCACCGACCTTCAAGCGGTCTTTGATCGTTGCCGCCAGTATAACATGCGGATGAATCCATTGAAATGTGCCTTCGGAGTCTCCTCCGGTAAGTTCCTCGGGTTCTTGGTCAGTCGACAGGGCATCGACGTTGACCCCTCGAAAGCAGCCTCCATCCAAGAAATGCCCCCCCCAAGAACACAAAGCAACTGAAGAGCTTCCTCGGCAAGGTCTCTTACCTCCGACGCTTCATACCCGCACTGGCCGAGCTCATTACGCCATTTCAACACTTGACGCGTAAAAGCGCACCATGGAATTGGGGTGCGCCCCAACGGCAAGCATTTGAACAGATTAAGGCGATCCTCATGTCACCGCAAACCATGGTCGTACCACAACGGGGCATCCCACTCCTACTCTACCTGACTTCCACACCCAGATCCATCGGGGCTTTGCTTGCCCAAGAAGTCGAAGGTGTCGAGCGTCCTGTTTATTACCTCAGTAGAGTGATCAGAGGGCCCGAAGCCAACTACTCCGAGCTTGAGAAACACTGTCTAGCCTTGGTGTACGCCTCACAGAAGTTCAGACATTACTTTCTGGCACATCAGATCACGCTTGTCACCAAGGCTGACCCGCTCCGTTACATGCTTACGCGTCCCGCCCTGTCTGGCCGACTCACACGGTGGTTGCTGCTATTGGCCGAATTCGGTTTATCTATCAAGAATCCTACAGCTCTGCGGAGCCAGGCTCTCGCAGACCTCCTGGCCTTCTTCCCACGCCAACAATGTGAACCGATAACGGCTCAACTGCCTGGGGAAGAGACAGCCCTGATCACCGACATTGATGGACTGTGGACGCTTGAATTCGACGGCTCTGCCACTAGCAAAGGTCCCAATGGCACGCCCCTCCGGCAAGGGGGTGCCGGCATAGTCTTGCGGGCACCAGACGGTGTTACCACTTCATTATCCTTCAAACTTGCCTTCCCGGTGTCTAACAACGAAGCTGAATACGAGGCACTGGTCATTGGCCTCATGATCGCCGTCGGTATGGGGGCTAAGGCGCTGTGTGTGAAAGGAGATTCAAATCTGGTCATGAAGCAGGCAGACGGGGAGTTCGCGGTCAAAGAACCAGCCTTGGCACCTTATCGTGCCTTGGTGCAACACTTGGAAGGAAGACTCGGGCATGTCCAGTATGAACATCACAATAGGTGCCACAACAGACATGCGGACTGCTTGGCCACGATCGCGTCAAAGATAGAGGTCGATGGTGAACAACGGATGCTAACCATCGTCAAGAGAATGGAACCATGCACAGCACTGGACCTAGTCCCGAGGGACGTTACTGCTAACGATTGGAGGCAACCTATTATCGACAAACTTAAAGTGCCATCTCTGGCTCATGCCTCCACCCTTACAGACTTTTCAATGATGGGAGATGTCTTATACAGGCGGTGTCCCGGAGGCACTCTGGCAAGATGTTTGGCACCGGAAGAGGCAAAGCACAAATTACAGTTCGGCCACCAGAAGTGTTGTGGCCTCGACGGTCCCCCTCTGTATCGTCGCCTCCAGCGTATGGGATTATATTGGCCATCCATGGCCAAGGACGCCTCGGATATACAAAAGGATTGTCCCGAGTGCTTGTATGCACCCGACGGCGCCGAAGCTCTTGTCACTGACATCGAGGGTGATTGGCGCCAGCCTTTCATCCAGTATCTATCCCACGGGATTCTACCACCTGACCGCGGCTCAGCACGATCCATCAAGCGCAAGGCAGTCAGGTATTTTGTGACGGAAGGCGAATTATTTCGCAAGGGATTTTCGGGACGCACCCTGCGATGCTTGCAAGGGCCCAAGTGGTCAAGGTCATTAACGAAGTACACAATGGTGATTGCGGTGAACATCAAGGCTCCCAGAAGCTGTATGCAGAATTACTAAGATTGGGGTATTATTGGCCGACTATGGAATCCGACTCCATCTCACATGTCCGACGCTGCCAACCCTGCCAACGACACGCCGACAGGATACACTCGCCAGCATCCGACTTGCACATGATCTCAGCACCGTGGCCATTTCATTCTTGGGCCCTTGACCTTATCGGCCCCATCCACCCGCCGTCCAGACGCCATTCATGGATCATGGTTGCTACTGAACGCTTCACGAAGTGGGTTGAAGCCGTACCTCTGCGGAGAGCCACGGGAGGTGCCGTTTCCAACTTCTTACGCGACGTCATCTGTCGTTTCGGCATCCCTCGGTGTATTATATCTGACAATGGCACCCCATTCATTAACCGAGAGGTTCGAGCTCTCATGGAAGGGTACAACATCAGCCATGCCACATCAACTCCCTATTACCCGCAAGGTAATGGTCAAGCTGAAGCGTCCAACAAGACTTTGCTACGAGTATTATCGCGAATGGTGCATGACGCCGACCGGTCGTGGTCCGAACAACTGAATCTGGCACTCTGGGCCTACAGAACATCCCTGCACACAGCGACAAAGGCCACACCCTTCTCTCTCGTCTACGGGGACGAGTGTGTGGTACCTGCCGAGATCGCAGAACCATCGGCTCGACTTTCCCTAAGCAGCAGTCTCGGAAATGAAGCAGCCCGGCTGGCGGCACTTGACGGCCTTGACGAACGACGAGCCACGGCCCTGCGCCGCATGAAGAAGTATCATGAGCAACTCACGAAAGCTCATGGGAAGACCGTCAAGCCACGTTCATTTATCGAGGGTGACCTTGTTCTTCAAGCCGCCAAGCATGTGCGGGCCAACATGTCAGCTCCTAAATTTACGCCAAACTGGGAGGGCCCTTTCACGGTGCACGAGGCCCGCACTAATGGCTCGTACCTCCTGCTCAACCATGACGACGGTCAGGTCTCGGCCCCCATCAACGGCCGCTACCTGAAGAAGTATTATGTGTAGTCACGACAACATTCCCCCAGCCCTATCCGCCCGCGTCATAGTACGCGCCCTCGTAGCATTTTTTTTGTACATGCGACATTGCTTACAGACTTGTATATTTTTATTTTTTTGTTGATCTGTATAGCGTTCTACACTAGTCATGTAATGGTGTTTTGTACCGCGTCCTATCAATACAAAGTCATGCTGTTACTCAACTTCTGCCCAGCTGGCACTCATTCTCAACCTATGCTTCCTAAGTCACTTTCTACGAACGGGAATGGGAGAGCACTCACAAGTAACCGCAACAAGCAAGACATTCAAAGACAAAAAAGGGGGGGGGGAAGAGAGAAGAAAGAAGAGAGTAACCGCACATAACATACAATAAGCCGAGACCATCGAAAATATGTACATATACATCAAACGTTTACTAGCCGTCATTAAGCACTACAACTGCAGCAAAGTAGCATACAAGCTAAGAAAGTCTAGACAACAGCGATGCAACTGGGTGGGAGCTGAATGCCTGAAGTACCTCCCGCTCTGCCTAGATGACCAACTGCTACCATGCTTTGTTAGCTCTAACTTTTATACATGATCCTTTCCTTGTATCAAAATGACTAACAATGAACAGAGATTGCTTCTGGTATGAAAAATCACATGTTGTTAGCAACAGCTCTTAGATACGAGTCTCTATTGTTTCTAAGCGACCAACCTCATCTATGTGTTGTTGAATCTGGCTTTTAGGCTCGCCGTTTTTTTATGTGTCTAGACGAGTAACCGCTTATATGTATTGTTGGCTCCGACTTATAGTTTTACTTCTTTCATTGTGTCTAAGCAACCAACCACTTCCACATGTTGTTAATTTTGGCTTTTAGGTTTGCTATGCTCTATGTGTCTAAACGACTAACCGCTTTCACAGGTTGTTGGATTTGGCTCCTAGTCATGTGTCTAGTATCTCTAGATGACCAGTGCTTCCATGGATTGCTGGCTTTGACTTTTAAGAGTGAACCCTTTGTTTGGAAACTAACTGCTTCTGGGCATTCCTGCTAATTTCGGCTTCTGATAAAGATTGTTCCCAATTTTCCTTAGTATCTCAATTGAGTAACCACTTCCGCACGTTGTTCCCTCCTGCTTATAAGGTCGTACCCTTTGTCTGGCGACCTACAGTTTCTAGGTATTGTTGGCTTTGACATTAGGTGAATTTTGTTATTTGTTTTTTTTTCTTTTAATATTCTTAAACCACGAACTGCTTCCAGGGCTTCAGTTAAAGTCCAAATCTCAGCTTTAATTTTCGATATTACTTGACGACTAACTGATTCCACGCGTTGTTGACTCCAGCTCCGAGTGATGTCTCCAGGTCCTTGGCAGCAATTAAGTACCAATTATCTCTTTATTCTTTCAGTTCCAGTTTTTAGTGTCTAGTTATCCGCTCTCTGAATTACTTTAGTCTGATTTATTTTTCAAGCATATGTAGGAAACATTACAAACGTCCAACCTTTCTTTGTGCAAGTCCTCGTGCTGGTCGTCTATCTAGTGGGTTTTCCTACAAAAATGAGTTATTTTTTCAATCCGGTCCAATTCGGTCTATGCTTTATTAGGATGTGTTTCGTTTTTATTTTATTTGATTCTAATCCAGTCCAATCCATTCAGTTTACTTTTATGTTGGGGTTAGCCTAGGTCAAAGTCTAATGGTCCAATCTGCTTTAGTTTGGATTATGTGCATGTTTCTATTCATTCACATGCATCCTACGGAAAGTAAGTTTTTCCTACTGGAAAAAATGCTTTAAAGTAAAATCCTAAGGAGAAGAATACTGGCTGATACACTTAGGTGTACCAGATGGTACACCTAAGTGTACTTACTGGCAGGGATAATTTAGTATGTTCGTTATTTCCTTGGGTACGGCTAGGGTTGCATCTTATTATTTTCACGTAGCTCTTCTACAGCCCTAGACCCCCAAACTTATGTAAACAGCCTCTAGGAACCCCCTAAACACACGAAAAAATTTCCAGAGGCAGTTATTGCTCTGTGAGGTTCTTGTATCAAGAGATATAATATATTGTGTTCCCCTCCCTCGTACAAATTTACTCATACACGTATTTTAACACTTGTTCTTGCATTCTGCTTGCTATCGTGGATACATGAAAACCGCAACAGGTAATCCAGATCAAAAGAATCACTTGAGTTAATCCTAAAAATAAGGTGACGACTAGATAAGGTTTTACGTGCATTTGATCCTAGGCTATTGCTAAAGCATCTATGGACACAACAATATCACACTACGCGGCTTTAGCTTGAGAATGCATGCGCAGTAATATCTCATTCGAAGTGGAAGTCGAATATGAAATATAATCCCTTCAATCCACATAACAAGCAACTTGATCGGATCGTAGTGCATTAAGAATCTGTTGAATCTGTTCAATATCTTTCTTAATATGCTTGAAAGTCGTGCAATGATAGGGAGATATCTTTTTATCCACGCGATTTTCTATCCGTGCAAAATTGTGCATTTGGATTCTTTATTATACTTGCAATAACTTTTCGATGTCATTTAAATATAACTAAAAAAGGAAGTTTATCCGGCCTTAATATCTATACAGATGGTCTTGTGCAAGCTTTCTATCTCTGTGTACCTTAAAGATGCGAAAAAAATGCCATTATTGACTTTGTAACTGCGGTTGAATTTCATAGGTTTTAACAGACCGAAGTGAAGAAAATGTGAGGTTTTATCCAATTAGGCTCAAGAATCAAAATATATGTTAGGCTGTAAGTTTTAACTGACTGGTTGAACGAAATTGTCCCATGGTTTTTTGCTTGCTTTCATGCCTGCTTGTGTGCAGGTGTCTCTTGCATGCTTGTGTAATCTCCGCTTTGATAATTTTGGCTGCTTTAATTTGCCTGCTGTTGTGTGCTTTTCAATCCATTTTGCTCCTGCATGCCTTAATTTTTACGTGATTGTGTGCTTTGATAGTTTTCTTGTATGATGTGGGTTTTGATTATATGTGCATGTCTTTTTGTAAAAAAAGACATGATATTTTTCAAAATCATGTTAGTGTTTCCATTACTCCAAATTATGTCATTTTGTGGTGATCAGATTTCCTTGCCATTGTTTGTCTTTCTTGATAATCATCTTCATCAAGCTTGTTGCTTTCTTCTTATGTGATCGTCACCTAGACGATGTCACGTCCGATTTATCTCAGTGTATGCAAGTACTACATTCAGTTCTTCATTGTCAAGAGTAACATTCTTTTCCTTATCATAGAGTTGACTTCCTTTGCTCATGTCGTCGCGACTTTTTAGTTACATTCATATCTTTATGAACTTTAGAAGGAAGTTGATTTATCCTTACTTCTTCACTCAACAACTAGCTATAATTCATCATTTTTGGCTTGGACTTTGAGCAATTTATCCTATGTTGTTCTTGGTGTAACTAGACGATGTTGTGTCGACCAACTGCTTCTACGCGTTGTTAGCTCTGGCTGCTATATATGCTTTTTCTTTGTATCAAAACGACCAACCACTTAATATAGACTGCTTCTCGTTTATGCAACCCATGCGGCGTTGGCTTCGACTCTTAGATATGAGTCTTCAATGTTCCTAAGCAACCAATTGCTTTCATGCCTTGTTGGTAGACCTGGCAAACGGTTCGACCCGCCGGGTACGGGTAAAACCCGGTCGGTCCGGGTAAAACCCCGTCGGGTAATTTATACCCAGGTTTTTTCGGGTACGATCATCTGGGAACCATACCCTACCCTAGCGGGTAGGGTATTACCTGCGAGTAAATAATTAAAAATTTTACCCTTCATTTATTATTATAAGAACAAGCACCATTTCTAATTAAAATTCTTACAATTATCACTTCACTAATTTCATTTTCGTCACAATTATCTCCACTCTCTTCTTAACTCTCGCTCTCTCAGATCCATCACAACAAACAAATATATATCTTCCAAATCAAAAAAAAATTACCTAAAAATAATTCCTAAGTCTAAAGTAGTAAAATTCATACACAAAATTAACAAAAATAATACAAGCTAACCAAAATTTTTACAAAAATATCTTGTTAAAAACCAAAATAATCTTCCTAGCTCCACTGCTTCGGCTTGAGTTATCACTCTCAAAGTTCGTAGTCGATCGGAAACCAAGGCCTCAATCTTCAACAATAAGTTGAGACTTCCCACGAAAGACTGGCGGCAGGCCCTGGCAGATCTGCGCTCGGCTGCGGCGGATCTGCAAATGGAGGTGAGAGGACGTTGGGGAGCAGTCGATATGGAGTAGAGTGTAGCCACGCCGATTGCAGCGGATCTGTGGTCGGCTTCGATGGATCTGCGAGTGGACGTGAGAGGATGTTGGTGGGGCACCGTCGATGTGGAGTAGAGTGTAGTGTCGTCGCTGGAGAAGACTGGTGAGTGACAGAGACGGATAGAGCGAGGTTGAGAGACAAAGACAGAGGGACTTCAGAGGGGAAGGAATGGAGAGCGCAGATGAGAGAGAGAAAGATGAGAATGAGTGAAAGATTGCCAAACGAAAACCCTAGTGCATTATATAGTAAAACGTTCGGGTAGCCCGAGTTACCCGTAACCGACCCGCATTTAACCGTAATTTGCTGGTTGGTTCAGGTACGGGTCTAATTTCGGTGGGTATGCAATATATGTACCCATACCCGTGTTGTTTGACCGGGTCCGGGTGGTATTTTGCCAGGTCTATTTGTTGGCACTAGCTCTTAGGGTCTTGATTTTTTACATGTTTTAGATGACTAACAGCTTTCATGCCTTGTTGGCTCTGGTTTCTAAATATGTTTGTTTCTTTCTTTATGTCTAAGCAACTAACCGCTTCCACATGTTGTTTGCTCTGGTTCTCAGTCACATGTCTAATATCCTAGAGCACTAACCACTTTCACACGTTGTTGGCTTTGGCCTCTGGGATGCACCCTTTGTTTGGAAACCAAACGCTTCTATGCGCTCTTGGCTCCGGCTCTATATGAATGTTACCCTTAATTTTTTGTAGTATTCATAGGCGACCAAATGCTTCCACATGTTGTTGGCTCCGGATTCTAGGGATGCACTATTTGTTTGATGACCAACTGCTTCCACACATTGGCTTTGGCTCCAAGTGAAGTTTATTATTTATTTTTTCCTTTTAATATTCTTAGATGACTAAGCTTAATCTCAGCTTTATTTTCAATACGACTTGAGGATAAATCGCTTTTATGTGTTGTTGGCTTTGGCTTGAAGTGATGTCTCTGGGGGCTTGGCATCAATTAAGTACCTATTATCTCTTTGGTCTTTCAGTTCCAATTTCCATTGTCTAGTTATCTTCTTTCTAAAATACATTGGTTGGTTTATGCTCTGGTTTTAAAATGACTTAAGCAAAAGGGCGATGAATACCCCAAAGATAGTCTTTCTGTTTCGGACCTTGCCCCGCCATATATTCCGTCCATTGGCTTTTTTTGTAAACATTTGTGTTTTTTTTACGACGTTCGTTAATTGGCGAGCTCCCTCACCAAGGGGCCTGTAAACACTCTACTTTTGTAAGCTTCTATTTTATGTGTTGGTCTAGTCCACTTCAATCTAGGTCCAACCCAGTTTAATTAGTATATTTTGGTCTAGTCCAGTTCAGTACAATCGAGTTTATTTCGGTTCAATCCGTTATAGATTGGTTCCGCTAGTCCATCTTTTATTAGAATATATTTCTTTTTTTTATGTCCATTCAGTTTATTTGTGTTGAATTTAACTCATGTTAGAGTCTAGGGTTGTGTCTAATTATATTTCTTCAGCTTTTCTGCAACCCTAGACACCATTTCTATATAAACAGCCCCCAGGAAACCCCTAACTAAGCACATAGAAAATTCTCCGAAGGCTGTTATTACTCTATGAGGTTTTTTTAATCAAGAACGATAATATATTATGATCCCCAAACTATACACATATTCATGCACTTATTCTTACATTCTTCTTGCATGCTGGTACCTACAAACCGGAAACCAGGCAACCTAGATCGAAGGATAAGTCTTTTCTACTTTTCTAGCCATCCAAAATTTATTATTTGGATCCTCTATATACTTTAATCAATTTTTCGATGTCATAGAAACATTGCTAAAATAAAACGTTTACCCGGCCATACATCACCTATGCTATGGATGATCTTGATGCAAGCTTTCTATCTCAGTATACCTTAAAGATGTGAACAATTGATGCTGCAACTTGGGTTGGAACTGGTAGCTTTAAACTGATATATAATCGAAAAAAAGTATGAGATTTTAGCCGATCAAATATGGGTTGGGACGGACCAATGTGAAAAATTGACCGAGGTTGAGTTGGGTTGGATAACGTAAACCTTGTTGTTGAAAATTTACAATCACATTTGACGCAAGTCTACAGGTTTTTATGCAAAGATTTGAACCATTCTCTACAGGTTTTAACGCAAAGTCTTAAAGCCATTTGACTGCACGTATTCATTGTAAAGGAGTTTAAAAGCTGTTTTTGAAATATATAATCAGGGAGCATCACCCAGTATTACAAACCATTACCTAATGCACATTAATTTTTCTTGGTGTCGACAATTAAATTACATGGACAAAACAGAAACGGATAAAAGAAAATTTGGAACTGTGTTGGATTTTAACCGATCCCGAGAGAGCGGAGAAAGCATTTTTCAATTAATTTTTTTTGCTACAGCTCGAGTTATAGGAAAAGTCGACAACCATTCATATGGCTCCAAATAATGATCGCTAATTATGCATAGTGACTTTTAACTAGTAAAATATGCTACTAAAAAATGATTATGAAAACGTCACTAAGTACGTTAGCAACCATCAATGATAGCTATAAGGGAATTTGTAGACGACCCTTGGATACCAGATCGCAGCAAAATCTTTTCTTTACTATTTGGGTTTAAGTAAGACCATATCTACATAGTTTAGGCTAAGTTCACACTCTTTTAACCTCGAAAAAGGCAACAGTAACACTTTCTTACACTTCATCCCCCACATTGCTCTCATTCTGTTTCTTTCACGCTCGGGTGAAACCACAACACGGTCATGTGGAACTGCACTGATTAGCCAACTACGACTCTGCTACTACTTTTGTTATTATTTTCAAAGTTTTCTTGATCAGATACCTCAATAAAACAGAGAAGATTCATGACACAAAACTACATCTTGCACGATCTTCCATGACCAAGAAAGAAAATGACTCGGAAAATAAAGCACAACCATCCATTGTTCTACTAAGTTGAATAAAGCCAACGGATTCTTCACGGAGAATTTGTTTCAAATGTAGTTGTTTCCAGGTGGTGCTAGTAAATGGGATCAAGAGAAATTGGCCTAGTTACTTTTGTAAGGCATGCCAGTTTACCCAACTTAAACAGCGCAAATTACCAAAAATGATAAGAAAAAAAACCAATGATGACGAGAACCCCAAGAAGCAAACTGAGGGATCTGACTTTCCAGTTTAGCGATAGCTGCGGTAGATTGGGGTGTACATGCAGCTCTCAGCGTACTTAACCAGATCGCGAGGGCGAGGGAGATGTGAAGCCAGGCCTAGAGACGTAAAAAGTAGATATGAAATAGGCACATTATCAGGTATTACTTTTTGGAGCCAGAAAAAGTCAAAAGAAAACTTACCTAGTTCATACGCCTTAGAAGCTACATTAGCAGCAATATTGGCTGAAATCTTTCTGATATTAGTAAAAGGTGGATAGATCAGCCCCGCAGCATAGTTTTCCTCAGTCACTTGAGCAGCCAAAGCTTCAGCTGTAGCATGAAGATCGAGTTTCTTAGCAAGAACATAAGAGCACTAGTACTCTTCACAACTTAGTTGTTATTTGCAAACACAAGTGAACTCATGTAACAGTCCCCAGAGACTGCAATGGCCGCGTGTACAGGGCCGCCCTACTTTTCTTGAATCAACAAACACAGGTGAGTTTTAGAATTATAGCAATCTTTATATAGCTATTTCCTGGAATTTATGGGGGTGAATTTTTCACCCCCGTAGTGAGGACTCAAAAGAGTCCATACCTATCTTAAGATGTAACTATGCAAGTTGTTTGTGTACTTACAGGCTGCCAAAAGCAAATCATCATGCACACGAATTGTACCCGACATGATCAATCCCAAACCAAACCCGGGGAAAATGTAAGCATTGTTTGCCTGCACATCACAATTAAATACTATAGATTAGTCTCCAATTGAAACGGAACATGTATTGCTGGAAATAACAAGATTTTATGGACCTGGCCAGGAGTAAAAACATTCCCATTATATTCAACAGGGTCAAATGGACTTCCACTAGCAAAGATTGCACGACCCTGCAGTTGCAATTAGATTTTAATATAGATTCCTAAATATAACATTTCAACCTTGCATGGAACGAAATGAAGCACAACTCACAAGCTATCTGAACCAAAAAGATGAAGAAAACCTGCAGCAGCTTACCTTAGTCCATGTATAAGCTTCTTCGGCAGTGCACTCAGCCTGTGAGGTCGGGTTAGAGAGAGCAAGAATGAGAGGTTTCTGCACACCATTAGTAGTGCCAATGTCAAATTCTTCAGACTGGTTTATATTAATGTACATGTTTATATAATTGTTGACACTCATCACACACAAATACGTACGTCCACATATACAGAGAGAGAGAGAGAGAGAGAGAGAGAGAGAGAGAGTGACAGAAACCTCATTGAGGGATGCCATGGCCTCAACAACATCCTTTGTAAATGTTTTCCCTACACCGGATGTTCCTATTAACACTGTTGGCTTGATTGCCTGGAAGTCAAGAATAATACAGTGAGATGAGAAGAAACAAGAGAAACGTACATATATTAGGATATTTTTCCAAAACTAGGATCTCAATGAAAAATATTCTTCAAACCTTGACAGCAACTGCGAGTTCTTTCACAGGTTCATGATCATGAGCCCATGGTTTCTTGAAGTGTTGAAGGGACTCTTTACGGGAGTTGACGATCAATCCCTGTAAAAATGATTCCAGACATGTAAAGACTGGAAAAGGGACACCGGCGGAACATGGACTATATTATATGCAGACCCAACTTCAGATAGGATTCCTACTACCTTCGAATCCACGAGCCAAATCTTCTTGCGGGTCTCTTCCAGTGGAGCTTTTATCTAAGACAATAGTCGGATGGTTGATTAAGCTTAGATAAACCAAACAAGATGATGAGAGAGAGCGTAGCAAGTTCAAACCTTCTTTGAAATCTCGAGCGCAATAAGCTCCGCTATTCCAGTTCCAGCCTTTAAAGTGAAAAGAAAGGCCAAATGTTAGTGCAAAAAATACCCTATATGGTGGATATACAGGAAGCGTTTACTACTTAGTTATATATGTATGCACGGGCATGCACGCTGTTATTCTTCACACATGGAAACGATTTTAAGCATATATAAGAAATGACTTTTTCTGGTATGACAAAATGGAAAGACGGGAAAAGACATTAAACTTAACTAATCTACAGGTTTGACACAAGTGATGACCTAATAATTGTTACAATAATGATGTAGCTCCCACATTTGACCCAATTCTGATTCCAACCAGACATGGTATGCCAAATCATCGTGCCATATAGTAAAGAAGCCCCACTTAAATAGATCATTTTTCTCTCTCTTTTTAATTTGATCGAACCTGCCCCCGCCCCCAAGGCAGCCACGCCATTGACAACGACGATGACGAACTAATTCCTTTCTCCTCAACCTCACAGGTCTGGCCACCAATGTATTTGTAGCTTGATCCCAGATTTGAGCGGTTCTTGTAACGGATCTGAAGGAGTGAGATGGCCGTGGTGGTGGTTGTGGGCTGTCTTAGATGGCGATGGTGATAGTTGGGCGGTGGTGACGGCGGATTGCCTTGGATGGTGGTCTTGGTGCGGAGGTAGTGGTGGGTTGTCTCGGACATCAGGGTTGGTGGTGATTGGATACTGGTGGTGGTAGGTTGTCTTGGATGGTGTGGTAGTGGCTGGTTGTACTGGCCGGTGGCTGTAGCGGCATTGAGAAAAGAGTGGATGAGAGAGAAAATGGGTGGGGCATGATGATTTGGCATGTCATGGGTCAAAATTTGGGATCAAATGGTGGGTACTTTATCTTGCTCAGATTGCCAAGTCTCCACAACAGAAGATGGATGTTCAAATGTTTCAAACTAGACAGCGATAATAAGAGCCAAGAGATACAGAAGGGTACAAAACAACTAGAGACCAATTCATTGAAACAACTTTATTGCAATGTATAGGATTTTCAGAAAAGAAAGTTCCCGAGGCAAAGAGGGACGCATGCTCACCTCTCCAGCGCCCAGGAATAAGAACGTGTGGTCAGCCAAGGTTCCGCCAACTACTTTTAAAGCTGCAATAAGCCCTGCTAGAACTACGGATGCTGTACCCTGTGACACAGGATACAACTCACAGATCAATGATCTTCTAAAACTAAATTCTATAAAAAGCTTATTCACAATGTTACCTGTATGTCATCATTAAACACAAGGTGAGTTGTGCGATACCTTTCCAGCAGCTCAAAAGCATTATGGTTTGCAAAATCTTCAAACTGGAAAGACAGGGTAATGATCATTGGAAGTCAGGGATATCAAGGGTAAGATATCAAAAAAATCTAAGGAACTTTGCACTGACAGACCTGTATGAGAATTTTCTCCCCGTAGTTCTGCTTAACTGCAGACATGAACTCATCTAGAAGCTCAGCATATTCCTAAAATGGCAGGAGCCAGAGTCAACTCTAGCAGGAAGAAAACCTTTTTGCCAATTTAAAAGCAGGTCAATTTGCCAGAAAAAACTGGATATTACTAGACCTGCCCTCTTGCTCTCCTTTGCCGGAGCCCAATATAAAATTCATCTTTTAACAACTGCTCATTGTTCGTGCCAACGTCAATGGTAATAGGCAAGCACTATAAATGAAGAAAAAGGGTAGTTAGTTAATAGCAGCCAACTGAGACAAACAGAACTCAATTGCTCAACTACTAATTCTTGTAATGCTTACTAGTGAAGGACGAACTCCTCCAAGTGCCGTATAGAGAGAGAGTTTTCCAACAGGAATCCCCATTCCCTGCATCAGTTTGAGACTTTTGTCAATTATGGCAACTATTACAAGCAGGACACAGAACAAATTTTTGCATGCAGAGAGAGCAGAGAGCAACTCTCTTCCCGACTTGATGCTACATTGCCTGCTGGGTAGACTTTAGGACAAAACAAAATCAGTAGAATTTTACCTGGCATCCAAGATCCCCTAGTCCTAATATACGCTCACCATCAGTTACGACAATAACTTGAACACTCTTTTCAGGCCAATTTTTCAACACTTCAAGAATTTTTCCCCTGCAAAGTACGAACACAATTCATATTGAAATATACATCTTATAGACAAACACTCAAAGCTGAAACGAAAAAGAACAAAGGTCTTTGTTTTCATCGACTAATAGAGGTAAGAAACTTGTAGAACCAGCACCATACTTCTCCTTCAAGCTGATATACAGACCCTGTGGGCGCCTGAAAATGCTCCCGTATTTCTGGCAAGCTTCACCAACTGTTGGAGTGTAAACAACTGGGAGCAGTTCCTCAACATTATCTATGAGAAGCTTGTAAAATAGCCTTTCATTCCTCTCCTGCAAATAAATTCATATACATTTTTCAGTATGATTGGTGTACAGAAAACCCAAAAAAATAAAATAGTAGTAGTGTATGGCATTATTTTTAGTAGAATATACTGTAGAGTCGGTTCAAACTTCATTGACCTGAAAAAATTAACTCAGTACCTGAAGATCCATCATGGCCATGTACCTTTGCAGTGGAACTTTATATTGGCGGAGATTGTGCATCATTCTCTTCTCCTGAGAGCGAGGATCGAGAAACAATAATCAGAAATAGTCCCATTTAAGTCTCGAAGAAAGAAAGATACAGGAAACTTAATTTGGACAAGGCAAGGCCCGCATGGTGACCTGAACTTCCTGAGACAAGCATATTGGGGGTAGGAGGCCCCTCAAATAATGGGCATCTCTCTCTTTCTCTGTAAAGGCAAGCCCTTTATTGTGGTGTGGGTCGCGCAAAAGAGTATAACCACTGCAAGATGAGTTAAACAAAGTTCGAATTTCTTCTTTAATAATCAGCAAGCATCATTATCTAGCTTCATAGAAGGATCATAAGTACTTGGGAAATGTTAAACCTAGATAAGAAATAAAACCGCGAGTCCTCAAACTCATACTCTCCCCTGTTCTGCATTGAAGTTTTAACAAAACAAACGACGCCTATTGAAAATGCTGTAAACTGAAGATAATCATAATGGGGTTTTCGATTTGCAAAAAGATGCTTCAAAATATGTTATGTAAAACAAGTGTTTGCTTTGTCATATGTACTAGATATAACCTTGTGCAAAACTCATGTGCCTAGATATCGACATTCTTGTGCTAAAAAGCTGCTAGTGCTAGAAAAGCATTACACAAGGAATGAAAGCATACAAGTCGAGATCAGATAGATAAAAGGTATAATATATAATCATTTATCTGACAGTAGAATCAAATCCTTGACAGGGATGATAATAGGGGTGCATATATGCTCTTAACTGAGTAAGAATTCACAACAGAGAAACCTTTATATTTAGCAAACCATGAATTTGGATAAAGGTGCCCGTGCAAACGTAAACCTCTGTTAGGGGAGATCTTATAGAAGACATTAGTACAGTGTACTTCAGATAGCAATGGCATTCAACAATCAACATTCAGCAGAAACTTGCATAGCTGTGGGCAAAACCCGACTTCGTAGCTGGGCACCTCAAAACAATGGACGGCTCAATCACATATCTAAAACTCTACAAAAAATAAAGATCCGCAATATACCAGCAAATTGTCCAGAATCTCCAGATCTCCACTACTTGTAGTAGCAATCTTTCCAGATCTCCACGCTACTAAAAGTAGTGCATTTCAATTAAAGCAGACATCATAGAGCCGTCTATTGAGTTGAATAGTCACTAAAAGACATGAAAAATGTATTCTCACTAATGTCATCTAACATGTTTGATCATGAAACACCCAAAACCTCAAGATTATACAGAAAACCAAAAACTCATAAATGAGACAAAAAAACAAAATACATCGAAATACAGACAAAAAAAATAAGATCTACATATAATACTTGAAGCTAGCAATAACACTTTATGAACAATGCAATCCAATAAAACAGGGAACCAAACAGACCCCACATCTACGTAAACCAATATAAACCCAAAAACAGTACAACCAAGCAGTAACTAATTTTATTACCTAGCAACGGAGACAGTCCATGGAGTGAAAGGCTGATCCTCGGTGGCTCTATCCTCACCGTACGCGTCCTCAACACCACCACCGACACCAGCCTTATCATCAATGTCCAGCACTGGATCATCACAGCCTATCTGCTCCAAAGTACTCCCCATCTGTACCCGAAGCTTTCTTTCTCCTCTTCTACTCACCAACACACCCAATGCCTTTCTCTGCAACCAAAAAACACACAGGTGCACACTATAACACAGTTGCTGGTTCTGCAATCAAGAAAACGCACACGTCCACGTTTTATAACCCAGAAAAAAGCCATCATTAATTCTTTCTTTTAATTCCATTTGTTTGACCAACGTAACAAGAATCAAGGACCTGCTCACCAACACACCAAATGGCTTTTTCTACAACAAATAAAAATCCCAGAAATTAAAAACAATGAAAAAAAAGAAAAAAGCAACACATCTCACAATGTACACACAGTTGCTGCTTTTGCAATCAAGAAAACACACAAACCCACGTTTCTATAACCCACAAAAACAATGAATTAGTAGTTTGATTTGTCTATTACGTAAGTTTGACTTACGTAATCAAGAATCAGGAATGAGCAATGTTGTATTCAAGTGGTGTCATTTTCTAATGAAACGTGGGGGAGTAATAATACAAAGCAATGGGTACCAGAAAACTGGGTCTGTTGAACGAGATCATAGGGGGGAAACGAACGTCTGAACGACGGACGCGTATATATATATTCCGCGTGTGTAGAGAGAGAAAGTAGGACCGAGAGAGAGAGAGAGAGAGAATTGCCAAATGAGTTTCTTTCCTCTTATTTTTTATTTCTTTACTTTTAATAACATAACAATATATCTTTTTCCCCCCTAAGGTTGCTTTTATTCTAATGAAGATCTTAAAATTTTGGTTCAAATAGAAATATCATGCTCTAAAAGCTCGTTAAGCTTGATTATTCTTTTGCTATTATAATTTTAAGTGTATATTTTTCTCTTTCTTCTTTTCTTAACAACAAACGAGTTTGCGAGCTCGACTTTTTGAGCTCCACAAACTTCTTCCTCTTTGTAAGGATAGATACATAAAATATATTTATTTTTGTGTGTGCATATTGTCTTTCTCTTCAAGCATTTCACCTACATGAAGGTTGCCCATTTATGGTAATGAGGTTACGGAGTTGAGTTGCTGATCTCATAGACGTAAGTGAAGGCAGAGTTTATTGGTGGCAAGAAGTTCGATTAGGCTCGCTATCACAGTAATATTTGTTGTATTTTTCCAATACAAAGTAGAGTGCGGTGAACCCATTGCTTAAAGTCCGATGAAGACTTGAGAAGTTGCAGGATCGCGATTTTTGTCTTTAAACGTCTTGTTAACGCAATGTCCTAGTTTTGGGAGAATACGTTTCAACCGCAAAGATTTTCCTCAAAATTTAGCGTAAAGTGTAATAGTTCTAATTTTGAGCCGACCAACTTTTTACATGCCTAGCTTTGAGCTTGCATTATCAAATCAGTTTTATTTTAATTATTGCCAAAAAGTTATACAACTGCACTTTTCAAATTACCATTGCAGTTTCCCTGCCGAACATGGTGTGAAGTTCACACTGTGAACCATGCCATGTTTGTTCATAAATCACAACAAACCGCCTGGTTGAGTAGGTGACACTTTCGTGTGACACGCTCATTCATTCTTACCAACTTTATAATACTGCAATAAACTAGTAGGTGGAGTAGGGTCGACGGCGAATTAGAAATAAGAGGAAAATTTTTGACAATAATTTGAGTGGTAGGAACAACTTACGATCATCTATTTATCGGCAAGTGATGGTCGCTAATTATGTCGGTAACTTCTGATAAATGACGGTAAAAAAATGATGCTAAGTATCGTTGCTGAAGAAGCTTGCAAAAATCTCACCAGTAATACTCGTTATCACTTCTTATGCAAAATTCCAAGATCCTACCTCGAGCTAATTAATTAACCAAAGATCTCATCTTACCACTCCTTATGCAAAATTCCATTTGATTGATGTACTAAAACTTGGCCTGTTTATCGTGCACATTTTACGAACAATGAACCATTTTAGGAAAATGCCTAGTCCCACCCAATCTTATGACCCTGTTGCCTAAAGTGTATTAGGGTCAGAATTTTCATTTTAACTATGAAGGAAGTGTGAATGTTGCAAAAGGAAATGATAATTTAATACTTTTTTTTTGTTCCTAATTAATTAATCGTATTTGACTTGCACGAGCATATTTAAGATATAAGTTATATTTTTTTTAATTTTTCATTCTACCCCAATAGAGAGGGGGAGGGGGGGGGGGAAGAAGAAAGTTGGTCGGGATAGAGAAAAACAGAATATGAAGAGAGTAATAGAACAAAAAAAAAGTGTAAGAATGGCAAACATAAAAAAATAACTATGAAATATTTCTTAATTTAGAAAGTACCTATGAAATATTTCTTAATTTAAAAAGTGATCGGTTTTTCTAGTGCAGCTCAAAAAAAGAACATGATCAATTCTTTTTAGGACTTAAAGAAGTATTATTTTACAAATGGTTTTTTTATCACAATTTATTAATCTACCGTTGCCTTGACTCTGAGTGCGCATCGTCCTTACATGAGCAATATCTTTAACCACAAGCATTAGACTGGCTGGTCAAGATGTTTAAAGTGTGTTTGGTATGTACCATAAAATTGGTGAAATTTCAAATTAAATATTGTTTTTAGTTGTGTGGGATATTAAAAAAATAATTGGAATTAGATTTCGTGAAATTTGATTGAATTTGATATTGTTTTAAATTCGATAAAAAATAGTCAGATTTCATGAAATTTGAATTTACTTGAACTAAAAATAACTATCTATCCTATTTTACCTTTCTTTAATCTTTACAACAATGTACATACCAGCGCCATAACCACCGGCCCCAAACCACTTTTCACTGCCACCACTTTATCATAACCACTGTCACTATTACTGATGTCCCTATCGTCAAAATCACTATTACCATCACACACACCACCATACTGCTAAAAGCATAGCTACCATAATTCTATCATTACCACACCACCACTTACACCATGTTATTGCCACCACCACCACAACCACCACCATCATCACCATCGCTTTCCAATAGCGTGTTACATCACCACCACGACTACCATTATCATCATTGTCACCACCTTTAGACTACTAATGTTGTCGTCGCCTGCACACCACTTTTATCACCATCACTATCGTCGATGATGCCAGTACCGTCATTGCTGTCACCGTCATATCACTAGTGACGCACACCTTAATATCTTTGTTATTAGTAATACCTTCGTTATCATCACTCGACTGCCCCATTATTGACCCACCGTCGCCATTTGCCACTGTCACTTTGATACAACACCAACACTACCGGTGTTGATGCCCCACCACTGCCCCATCGTTGCGACTATCACTTTGATATAATACCAGCACTACCATTGCTGATACCACACCACCACCACCACCAATACCGTGACAACGCTACAACTAATGACACCCTAATAATACAACCACCACTATCACCATTACCATCACTAGAATGCCCCACTGCCACTGTCATTACTATCTCTGATGCCATAAAACCACCACTTCCGATATCACCATCACCGCCATTACTGATGTCCTAATAACACAATTATCACTACCACCATTACCCTCACTATAGATCACCCCACCATAGTGCCAACAAATGCGACACAACCCTCACCACTTCTACCACTTGTGCCGATGCACCATCACTTAAACTGCGACTATATCTCACACACACCACCATATGCTGTCAATAATCCATGTGAAATGACTTATAGTAAACTTGTTTCATCGTTAGCTAAGGATATGACTGTCTAAAAATTCATTAACTTTCCATTTTTCCTACTCTCCAAACACAAGATAGAAATTTTGTGATTTCAAATCCCTTTTATTGGAACAAAGAGAAACGATTTTGAAATCTAATTCCTGACATTATTGGTTTCAAACAGAGTGTAAATATAGTAGGTCAATGTTGAGTGTGCTTCTTTAAGATTGTCCAAAAATTGAACTTATTCATGAAATTGATTCAAGTATACCCCTTAACGTCCAAATCAAAAAAAAAAATGAGAAATATATTCGCTGATTTTGGTGGGTTGGTCCTTCAATATATGTTCCACAACTAACTTTGGCCCCCTCCTGCCAAAAAGTCCGAGGTCCGCCCTAAGAGTAGTAATTGGATATGAACTAAATAAGTTTAGGAATAATGTGCAAGACTTTGGCGTTGGCATTCCAAACATCCTATATACTGCGTTTAATCAGTCAGGTCAAGGTTGGTGGGTTCTGCTATTCTAAGGTAGGCTGTAACTGTGACATTAAAAGTCATATATAGGGCTTAATTAGAGGCCGTAACTGGTGGCAGCTGCTAATAGGAAACTTACTTCTATTCTGGGAATGAGCCTCAGGTTTTGGTCATTTCCAAACGAGACCCACCACCCAGAACCAAAATTTCGACCTCTGAATTTTTTTGACTTGACTTCCCAATTTTTCCTGGTTTTTGGGCAGCTCAGAATATGAAGTTTAAAGTAAACCAGACTTTCTATATGTGGACTTTACAGTTTCAATTGGGTTGAATCGTGCTTGTTTGAGAAGATCAGACCGTGTTGAATTACCAAAATTTTCCTTTGTTCTCAAGGCAACTTTCCACCCACAAGATAAATATATATATTATCATCTCTTCTTGAAATTCATGGCATGAAAAAGTTGTAGAATTGGTGATCAAAGAGTACGTGTTTTGATAGTTTCTTAAACGTAGTGATTAACAAAATTTTACTACTTTTTTTTGTTATAAATAGAAAATATTCAAACAAGTAATTAAGATATGTTTCCATGTAATATTCAATTTAAGACGACCAAAAAACGATTTAAACAAAGGCCAAGTATTTATGATAAGAAAACAGGCGCTCAAAGCAATAGTTTTAGCGCGAGGCACTAGTATCCCTCAACTCAATTTTGACATTGAACTTCTGGGAGTGGCAAGGCAGTCTCGTTCGTAATCAAGAAAGATTCTTTAATGCAATCGTGATAGATGTGATGTAATGTAATGACATTAATAAAATCTTGACCTTTTATTTTGTTGTCTTAAAATGTTCTAAAATCCTTCTATCTTGTTACATTTCACCCGTCCGTTACTCTAGGCCATCTCTATCACGAGTGAAGGATTTCTTCCTTATTACGGGGTCTGCCTGAATATGAAGTGAGACAACCACCTAGCTTGCTTCCACCATGAAAATGCATGCTCAAGTCTACCGTGTAAAAGAATGTTGACGATATCATGCAACTACTTATTTATTTCAACATTAAGGGCTCGGCAACATTGTAGTTTTTAATTTTGTTTTTCTAAAAAATAAAAATCAAACTTAGTTGTGATTTTTCTTTTTTTAAAAAAAAAGTAGATGTTTGATAGATCAGTTTTTGATTTTTTTTCCAGTTTTTGTTTCTTTTAAGAGGATTTTATTTTCCTTTATGTTTCTTTATGTTCATTCTTCCACAAAATACCAGTTTTCATTATCACTAACCAACACCATCACGCCACAGTATCACCACCGCCCATAGCCAGTAACCATCACCCATCACCACCAACAACCAAAATTACGATGTAATTACTGTACTCAAGAACCATATTTGATGAGATTGATAGCGGTGGAGAGACGGCAGTGATAAGAGACAGCATCGACCGTAGTGGCGAGATCGTCGACAGGAGGTTAGGAGTGGTGAAATCGACAGCGTCGACATTGATCGATGATGGTGATATTGTCTGATTGTGGTATTGTCCGACGTTGATCGATTGTTGACAGTTATTGCGGTGTGCTTGGTGGTTAAGATGATGGTTGCAATATTGTCCGCTTGATTGATGAGACACAATGGTGAGCAGATTCTGTGATGGCGGTGGGGTGGCGACGGCCAGGCATGTCTACCGGTGGCAACGGTAGGATTGTGGCGGCAAAATAAGAGATCTATTGGTATGACAGTAGTAGGGTGGTGATGGTGGGGTAGATCTATGGAGGAATGTCAGTGAAGTGACGAAGGTGGGGTGGTTAAGACGGCAGTCGGGCGGTGACGGTGGTTATCTGCTGGTGGTAGAGGTGGTGACGACTTAGAAGGTAAGTAGTGATAGTGGTGAAAGTGATGAAATAAAATAAGTTTTTTTAAATATGGATATAAAATTGCTTCTAATGAAGTTTGATTGTTAGATCTCAAAATAAAAATTAAAACTGAACCCAAAACTACGAAATTGAGTTCCCAAGAACAGCCCCGTTTTAAAAACTCATTTTCAAAACTGAAGGAAAAAAAAACTGTCTGTTAAACATGTTTTTTTTTCTTCAGTTCACAAAACTAAAGAAAAAATTGAAATAAAAAACTCTTTCAAACACTACTTAAGTTTCTGAAGTCTGCCAGCTAGCACGTTCTTTTAATTTCTATCTTCTCCATCGAATGGTTTCTCTAGTAAACTTTAAACCTAAAAATGAAGACTTACTGTTTTTCCAATCGCCCTGCCAAGTAGAAGAAGGCAACACTCAATAATCACAGAGAGAATCAGAACAATGGCAGAGCAGAAAAGAGCTTCAACCCACGTCTCCAGTGCCATTATATCTTATCCAAAGTTTGATGACCAGAACTATAATGCAGCATTAGTAGCAGAAGAAAACTGTAAAGAAAAATATATATTTGTTAAAGCAAATTAAGAAAAACGAAGGAAAGGGAGTTGTTCAGTACATTAAATTGAAGGCCAGAGAATATGGTGAGGTGCAGGATGGAAGAGTAGGATAACAAGGTGCACAAGTAACGAACAAAGTTTGCTTGCCAAGAAAGAAAACATAGAAAAAAAATGAAAAGTTTTAATTATTTCTAAGTTGGCATGATTAATTTACCATTTTTACAGGCCGCTTGATTGACCGTTTAGAGGTTATTATTACGGTGTCATAATCGAAAATAATGTGCTTAATTTACTCCTCATTTAGCCTGTAATGGTTATTGTGACGTAATTATACTGTCCAAAGTTTTTTATTCAGCTTTTCAAATTGCTTATTAGAAAATTAGAAATCACTTTTATGGCTGTAAAATACTCAAAATTGTGCCAAACAGTAATAACAAGTTTCAAAGCCGATACTATCGCCCGACCAAATAGAAGGAGGCAACGCTCAATAATCACAGAGAGAATCAGAACAATGGCGGAGCAGAAAAGAGCTTCAACCCACGCCACGTCTCCAGCGCCATTATATCTTATCCAAAGTTTGATGACCAGAAATATAATGCAGCAGCAGAAAACTGTAAAACAAAAAAAAAGAATATATTTGTTGAAGCAAATTAATGAAAACAAAGAAAAGGGAGCTGTTTAGTATATTAAATTGAAGGCCAGGTGAGGTGCAGGATGGAAGAGAAGGATAACAAGGTGCCCAAGTAACTAACAAAGTTTGCTTGCAAAGAAAGAGAAAACAGAAAGAAAAAAAATGAAAAGTTTTTATTATTTCTAAGGTGGCATGATTAATTTACCATTTTTATAGGCCCGCTTGATTTACAGTTTAGAGGTTATTATTACGGTGTCATAATCAAAAAATAATGTGCTGAATTTACTACTCATTTAGCCTATAACAATTATTGTGACGTAATTATACTGCCCAAAGTTTTTTATTCAGCATTTTAAATTGCTTATTAGAAAATTAGAAATCACTTTTATGGCTGTAAAATACTCAATCGTGCCAAACAGGAATAACAAGTTTCAAAGCCAATACTATCGCTCGGTCAAGCAGAAGAAGGCAATACTCAATAATCACATAGAGAATCAGAACAACGGCAGAGTAGAAAAGAGCTTCAACCCATGTCTCCAGCGCTATTATATCTTATCCAAGTTTGATGACCAAAAATATAATGCAGCAGTAGCAGCAACAGAAAACTGAAAAAAAAAAAGATTAAATATTTGTTGAAGCAAATTAAGAAAAACAAAGAAAAGGGAGCTGTTCAGTATATTAAATTGAAGGCCAGAGAATATGGTGAGGTGCAGGATGGAAGAGTAAGATAACAAAGTGCCCAAGTAACGAACAAAGTTTGCTTGCCAAGAAAGAAAAAACGGGGAAAAATGAAAAGTTTTAATTATTTCTAAGTTGGCAAGATTAATTTACCATTTTTACAGGCCCGCTTGATTTACCGTTTAGAGGTTATTATTACGGTGTCATAATAAAAAAATAGTGTGCTTAATTTACTCCTCATTTAGCCTGTAACGGTTATGGTGACGTAATTATACTGCCCCAAAGTTTTTTATTCAGCTTTTTAAATTGCTTATTAGAAAATTAGAAATCACTTTTATGGCTGTAAAATACTCAAAAATCATGCCAAACAGGAATAACAAGCTTCAAAGCCTATAGAAGAAGGCAAAGCTCAATAATCACAGAGATAATCAGAACAATGGCCGTAAGAAAAATAATATTTGTTGAAGCAAATTAATAAAAACAAAGAAAAGGAAGCTGTTCATTATATTAAATTGAAGGCCAGAGAATACTGTGTGGTGCTGGATGGAAGAGTAGGATAACTAGGTGCCCAAGTAACGAACAAAGTTTGCTTGCCAAGAAAGAAAAACCGAAAAACATATATATAAAAAGTTGTAATTATTTCTAAGTTGGCATGATTAGTTTACCATTTTTACAGGCCTGCTTGATTTGCCGTTTAGAGGTTATTATTACGATGTCATAATCGAAAAATAATGTGCTTAATTTACTCCTCATTTAGCCTGTAACGGTTATTGTGACGTGATTATACAGCCCAAAGGTTTTTATTCAGCTTTTTAAATTACTTATTAAAAATCACTTTTATGGCTTTAAAATACTCAAAAATCGTGCCAAACAGGAATAATAGGTTTCAAAGCCGATACTATCTCCCAGCCAAGTAGAAGAAGGCAACGCTCAATAATCACAGAGAGAATCAGAACAATGGCAGAGCAGAAAAGAACTTCAACCCATGTCTCTAGCGACATTATATCTTGTCCAAAGTTTGATGACCAGAAATATAATGCAGCGGTAGCAGCAACAGAAAACTGTATATATATATATATATATATATATATATATATATATATATATATATATATATATATATATATATATGAGAACTGATCCGTCGAGAGCGCTAGCAAAATAAGTTAAGTTGCTAGCGCGGTCTGGCCGTCCACGCGCGATCTGTGGACGGCCCAGATATTTTTTTTGCGTATTTTTTAAGTCCGTCCGCTACATTATGTAGCGGACACTTTTTTGACAAATATACCCCCAATCTCCAAGTCAAGATGTTATATTCTATAAAATATCGTCCGCTACATAATCTAGCAGACAATATTACAGACACTCAACCAATACCCACATCGATTCTCAATCTCCCTTTGTCTCTCTTTGCCGCTTCGTTTCAATCTCCATGTCAATCTCATCTCTCTCTCTCCCCCCCCCCCCCCCTCACTAAACTACACTTTCATTTCACACCGCCACTATTCTTTGCCTCTCCAACATGATCCTCCCCTTTACTCTCAACCACCTCCACCTTACCGACCTGTACTCGACAGAAATAGCTACGGTATTCCCTTTGGCGACGACTGAATTTAGATAGTTGTGGTACAGAGGTGAGAAAGTGCTTTTGGTGATAAAGCTGCCGCCATGGACGTAGATTAGCAGAGGTTCTCATTTGGGTTTGTGATTCTAGACAGGTAAAGAGGTGGGAAGGTGCTTTCGGCGATGAAGCCGCCACGGTGGGGAATCGCACCCTTGGATCTATAGTCCCTGTCGAGAGCCATGTGGTCGTCGTCATTCTTCTGCGACTCGTCTTTCTGCTTGATCAAGGAGACGATTCGCCAGGCGGCGTGGAGTGAGCCGATGAGGTTCTTGTAGGCGACGGATAGGAGGTTGCGCTACTCGACGGTGAGCTCAGCGGCGGGGGTGGAGCCCGTGACGAGGCCAGAAAGAGCGAGTTAGCGGTGAGACTAAAGAGGGCAGAAACTCATGAAAAGTACAAGGATTACATAGAGAGAGATGAGGTGGAAAGAGAGAGCGAAAAGAACAAAATTGCTTCTCTCTAGATTATGCCGTCCGCTACATTATGTAGCGGACGAGCACTAACATACTGTATTTCCTTCAAGCTCAAGGTTATTTATGTCAAATTATAGTCCGCTACATTATGTGGCGGTCAAACTTAAAAAAACGTTAAAAATATGGGCCGTCCACAGATCGGGCGTGGACAGTCAGATCGCACTAACAACTTAACCTATTTTGATAGCGCTCTCAACGGATCAGCTCCTTATATATATATATATTTGTTGAAGCAAATTAATAAAAACAAAGAAAAGGGAGCTCTTCAGTATATTAAATTGAAGGCCAGAGAATATGGTGAGGTGCAGGAAGGAAGAGTAGGATAACAAGGTGCCCAAGTAACGAACAAAGTTTGCTTGCCAAGAAAGAAAAAATGGAAAAAAAATGAAAAGCTTTAATTATTTCTAAGTTGGCATGATTAATTTACCATTTTTACAGGCCCACTTGATTTACCGTTTAGAGGTATTATTACGGTGTCATAATAAAAAAATAGTGTGCTTAATTTACTCCTCATTTAGCCTGTAATGGTTATGGTGACGTAATTATACTGTCCAAAGTTTTTTATTCAGCTTTTTAAATTGTTTATTAGAAAATTAGAAATCACTTTTATTGCTGTAAAATACTCAAAATCATGCCAAACAGGTTTCAAAGCCGATAATATCACCCCGCCAAATAGAAGAAGGCAACGCTCAATAATTACATAGAGAATCAAAACAAAGGCTGTTAAAAAAAATTTTGTTGAAGCAAATTAATAAAACACAAAGAAAAGGGAGCTGTTCATTATATTAAATTGAAGGCCAGAGAATATGGTGAGGTGCAGGATGGAAGAGTAGGATAACAATGTCCAAGTAGCGAACAAAGTTTGCTTGCCAAGAAAGAAAAAATAGAAAAAAATATGAAAAGTTTTAATTATTTCTAAGTTGGCATGATTAATTTATCATTTTTACAGGCCCGATTGATTTGTCGTTTAGAGGTTATTATTACGGTGTCATAATTGAAAAATAATGTGCTTAATTTAATCCTCATTTAGCCTGTAACGGTTATTGTGACGTAATTATACAGCCCAAAGTTTTTTATTCAGTTTTTTAAATTGCTTATTAGAAAATTAGAAATCACTTTGTTAGGATTAAGCGCTTACCACTGCAGCAAAAACAATAGCTGTTACTATCACCAACACTATATGAAGAATTTACCTCATCATCTTTTTGAGCCACGAAGCATAGATTTGTATCTCTATCATCGAAATGACTACCTTCATCTCCATTTGAGTCATTATCACTACAAATGATGGCTTCAATTGTTGTCTTTATGAAGTGCTTCTTTCTTGTCTCATTCTTCTTCTTATTCTCCCTTGTGGTGCTCTCCATACTTGACCGTTCTTACTGTTGTGCAAGTTTGTATCTTTCTTCATTTTGAGATACTCATTAAATTCCTTTTGCAAGTATGTCCATCTCCTTGTTATTCAAGTCTTATTCCTCTTCACTAGAAGATTGATCTATCATTGATAAAGTTTTAAGAGCAATGCATTTCTTTTTCTTCTTTGGACCTTTTTGCCCGGATGATTCGAGTTACATTTCATAAGTCATAAAGGAACAAATTAATTCATCCAGCGAGAAGGTATTGAGATCCTTGGATTCTTGAAGTGCTGTGATTTTTGCATTCCATGCTCTAGGTAATGTCCTAATCACCTTTCTCATAAGATCACCGTTAGAGAAATCTTTTCCTAATGTTTCAAAGTATTAACCATTTTAGTGAAACGGAAATTCATTTCCATAATGGATTCATCGGAAAACATTTGAAACAATTCATATTATATGCCATAAATTCATCTTTGAATCTTTTAAGAGAGAAGTCCCTTCATGAGTGACTTGAAGTGTATCCCACATACTCTTAGCCGAATCACACATAATAACCCAATTGAGTTCATTTGTGTTTAGAGTACAAACAAGACAATTCTTAGCTCTAGAATTCATGTAAAGCATATTTCTATCATAGTCATTAAATTCAGATTTTTCCTTTGGCACAAGTTTATTCCTAATCTACTTGGTTGGAACATAAGGGCCATCTTCAACGATTCCTCACATTTCATAATCTAAAGATTCTAAAAATACTCTCATCTTAAAATTTCATATACTATATGAAGACTTATCAAAAAGTGGAGGTCTAATTATAGAATTTCCCTCAAGACTAGGAAATCCCATGATCTTTTAACTCTCTAGGTGTTAACCAAAAAATCAAGAGCCGATGCTCTGATACCATACTGATTGGTAGGATCACGTGCTTACCACTGCACCAAAAACAATTGCTATTAGTAAAGGCGCAACTTTATTTCCTTGTAATCCTGGCACAACAGCCAGCGCACACGGTCGAGTTCACAAGGGAGTAGATGGTCGCGGCCAACCTCCGATCTGCCAACAATCCCTTCCCCAGATACATCCTGGGGGACTCGAACCCGTGACCTGCTCTGATACCAATTGTTAGGATTAAACGCCTACCACTGCACCAAATGCGTCACGTCTGCGCTGGCTGCTGTGCCAGGACTATAAGGAAATAAAGTTACGCCCTTACTAATAGCAATTACTTTTGGTGCAGTGGTAAGCGCTTGATCTTAACACACTTTTATGGCTGTAAAATACTCAAAAATCGTGCCAAACAGGAATAATAGGTTTCAAAGCCGATACTATCGCCCAGCCAAGTAGAAGAAGGCAACGCTCAATAATCACAGAGAGAATCAGAACAATGGCGGAGTAGAAAAGAGCTTCAACCCACGCCTCCAGTGCCATTATATCTTGTCCAAAGTTTGATGACCATAAATATAATGCAGCGGTAGCAGCAGCAGCAGAAAACTGTATATATATATATATATATATATATATATATATATATATATATATATATATATATATTTGTTGAAGCAAATTAATAAAAACAAAGAAAAGGGAGCTGTTCAATATATTAAATTGAATGCCAAAGAATATGGTGAGGTGCAGGATGAAAGAGTACGATAACAAGGTGCCCAAGTAACGAACAAAGTTTGCTTGTCAAGAAAGAAAAAATAGAAAAAAATGAAAAGTTTTAATTATTTCTAAGTTGGCATGATTAATTTACCATTTTTACAGGCCCGCTTGATTTACCGTTTAGAGGTTATTATTACGGTGTCATAATCGAAAAATAATGTGCTTAATTAACTCATCACTTAGCCTGTAATGGTTATTGTGACGTAATTGAACTGTCCAAAGTTTTTTATTCAGCTTTTTAAATTGCTTATTAGAAAATTAAAAATCACTTTTATGGCTATAAAATACTCAAAAATTGTGCCAAAGAAGAATAACAAGTTTCAAAGCCGATACTATCGCCCGGCCAAGTAGAAGAACTCAACGCTCAATAATCACAGAGAGAATCAGAACAATGGCTGAGCAAAAAAGAGCTTCAACCCACGTCTCCAACGCCATTATATCTTATCCAAAGTTTGATGACCAGAAATATAATGCAGCAGCAGCAGCAGCAGAAAACTGTAAGAAAAAAAATAATATTTGTTGATGCAAATTAATAAAAACAAAGAAAAGGGAGTTGTTCAGTATATTAAATTGAAGGCCAGAGAATATGGCGAGGTGCAGGATGGAAGAGTGGGATAACAAGGCACCCAAGTAACGAACAAAGTTTGCTTGCCAAGAAAGAAGATACAGAAAAAAAAAATGAAAAGTTCTAATTATTTCTAAGTTGGCATGATTAATTTACCATTTTTACAGGCCCGCTTGATTTACCGTTTAGAGGTTATTATTACGGTGTCATATTCAAAAAATAATGTGCTTCATTTACTCCTCATTTAGTTTATTATGGTTATTACGACATAATTACACCGCACAAAGGTTTTTATTTTTTTCAGCTTTTTAAATTGTTTATTATTATTATTGAAAAATTAGAGTTTTATGGCTGTAACATACTCGGAAATCGTGCCAAACAAGAATAACAAGTTTAAAAGACAGATAGCACTGAAATGACCACAACAGTACACCAAACATAGATAAAACACATTAATTATGTGGAATAATATTATAGTCCTTCTCATTACTTTTTCACTGCACTATAGCATTTGCTCGTGAAACCAAACACTACAGCGAAATTCTGATTATACTGTGGACAGAGGCGGGTGCAGGACATCATATCGATCGAGGGGCCCAAAAATTGCATGTAAGAACGTTAGTCGCTAGTGTAATAAAGTTGATACCATATGACCAACATCAGGTGCACCAAACAAAATTTAATAAGTCTGAAACATCTCTGGTCTTGAATTTCATGAGATTCACAGAATAGGGGTATGTGCATTATGACTAGATAGTATAATCTATGTATACTAAGGTCATAGAATTCGCATACATTCTAGTCTTATGTTTTTGTTTTTAGATAGATCATGCACACTAATTTAGAAAAGTTCGACTAAATGCTACTCACATATAGCACACGATAGTATATAAGTTACGCATATTTATGAAAAATGTATATTAGAGATTGAGTAGCAAAAAAAATATAAGTCAAACTTTGATTTTGTATGTACAAAACCAAAAAGAATAATTAAAATTTTCTTGTGAATTGGAACTAAAATAACAAAACATGATACTCCAAACTAAAGCTCTCCCAAACTCTAAATAAATTTAACCTTTAAGACAAAAATGAATTGGAAGAGTTCAAATTTATATATTAGGAGTTTTTTAATTTTTTAACTTTAACGCTTTACCAAAAGTAATGTTGGTGTCACAAAAAACCTTGAGCAGAAAATATGGGAGGTGACCATGGTACCCCCAGTCCTATTCTAGAATCTTCATCGACTTGGATGAGTTTTTTAACAATAAAAACCAAACAGGGTCGTTGCATAGACGAATACTATTACGACTACCTTTACGATCACGGTTACGTAATGAGATTGCAGTGATCTTAAGATTCAAACCATGAAACAAACCACGTACCTGATTTCTAGTTTGTGAGATTAGTCGGTTTGTGACGAACAATGAACACCGACAATGTGGTGCAGAGGGTTGTTGACGGCGAGCCATAGGGACTGTTAGACTGCACCCAACATTTTATGTACAGTTCAGCCTAGTGCTAGCCACCCAAGGGAAGCCAGCTCCGTTATGACTATCATTAGTTTTAGCGGCTTTTGTCACCCGATCTCCCACTGCCTTTCACTAGGAATGGATCCCCGATGTACAGCCTGCCTGATACCGGGCAGGCCGCTTTGTTTTACCCTTGTGGTGGTTTTGGCTTTTGTAGTTAGCATTCTTTTGACCTATGGATAGGGTTGTCATTCACTTTGTTGGGTGTTTTTTTTCCTTACCTTGTACATTCGACTGTTAATATCTAGTATATATATCCTATTCTTTTGTAAAAAAAAATAATAATAATATGTCGCACATAATAGGAACTTTTTTTTTTTAACTTTAACGCTTTACCAAGTAATGTTGGTATCATAAACAAACTGACACGGAAAATATGGGAGGGGACCATGGTGCCCCCAGCCCTATTCTAGAATCTTCCGTGAACGCGGATGAGTTTTTTAACAATAAACCAAACACGATCATTACGTAGATGAATACTATTACGACTACCTTTACGATCACGGTTATGTAATGAGATTGCAGTGATCTACTGATTCAAACTGTGAACTAAATAGCTTACCTGATTTCTAGTTTCCCATTTTATGGGATTAGTCAATTTGTGGCAAACAATGAACATTTTGATAATGCGTCGCACATGAAAGGAACTTTTTTTTAACTTTTACGCTTTACCGAAAGTAATGTTGGTATCACAAAAAAACTATAATAAAAAATATGGGGGGTGACCACGGTGGCCCCCAGCCCTATTGTAGATTCTCCACCGAACTTGGATAAGTTTTTCAACAATAAACAAACAGTGTCATTACGTAGACGAGTACTATTATGACTACCTTTATGATCGCGGTTATGTAATGAGATGGCAGTCATCTAATGATTCAAATCATGAACCAAACAACCTACTTGATTTCTAGTTTCCCGTTTTATGGGATTAGTCAATAATAGGAGGAAGATGCGGTGCTTGTGCTTCTTCTATAATCATCTACAAGACAAAGATGCATCGAGAACTCTCATATGATAAGGGATAGTCAAACCTACAAGGTGGTGAAATTTTATTGTTGGATAAAAGGAAGAGCAATTTGTAAGGCAAATTAGGATAAAAGGAAGAGTGATTTGCAAGGCAAATTAAACAATTCTCCCCATGCAATATGTTGTCTTTACGTGAACACACTGATTTAAAAACTATTGTGATGAGTTCCCGTTTTCGGATCTCGACTCCATTGGTTTGGTTTCTGAGGAGAGATGAAATGTGACTATTTATTGCTAAATTGTCGAGGAATGTAAAGAACACTGTGTGCCCACAGACGATGACAATAGTAGGTATGCTAGAGAGACCGAAAGTAACGGCTTATATCGAGTGTTGTCAAATTTGGATAGAAGGCAGTTCGACAGAGGTCATATCCGCCTTCCAACATCAAGGGAAAAACAGATCGAGCATTGGACCAGTTAGTTGACGACTTAAATCAATAATCAAGTTTCTCATTTTAAAGACGTGGAAACGAGGTTGTGCACAAGTTGGCGCTGAACGTGAGATTCATTAATAATGCAGGCGAGGCTCCAAATTTTGTCACGCCCTCATTTTTTAGAGATTTAACAACCTAAATAATACTAAAGCAATGAAAATCAACTCCTTATTATAAAAGGGTGTTGAAATGAATCGCGTTATGTCATATATGACTCATTACAAAACATTAAATAACATGTGATTGAACTGTTCAATTCCAATTCCAATGAACATTGACTAAAATAAAAGATAAGATGCATGACGTATAACGTTTCGATATAGTGTCTCCTATAGCATGGCAATCATTTGGTGAATCACACACACACACAAAAACTAAGGCCCACAAATACGTGATCAACTCACATATAAATTACATGCGATCATCCCTTAATGGACTCGCAAAAAATTAACTCCTCTTTATATGCATGAGTCTACAAATATTTAACCGGATTATTATATATTATCATTTAAAAAATTGTTGCTATCTTCCTATGACTCGAGTGCCCGCCTCCAAAGTGTTTCTTGCGGAATGAAAGACTTCAACCAAAACTTATAGAAATTTCACTTCATGTTAGGTGAGCTATGTTGGATTTAGCATAGCAACAAGTAGGATTTAGCACAGTTAATCGTCATATAAGGGATTGTAGGCATTCCTGCTGTCACGATTGCACCTAAAATCTATCCTGTTTATAAGGTTTCTTTTGTCGCATAATAGATATTGTGAACATTTGAGTGGTACACATTAGTCAGTCTCTTTTCAAAATTAACCTATGTACTTCTCAATAAGGGACTTTTGATCTTTTTGTATTTGAGGATAGTAGATAAAATTTGAAAATTAACTTTAGCTTTTAAAGAGCACGAACATGAATTATAGTTTGTTTCGGAGTGATTCTCAAAAGTAAATTTCAGTTATATCTTAATCAACTTTCAAAACTAGTTTTAAGCTATTTTTAGCAAAATCAACTTTAATATGTTGATGGTAAAAGTACTAAAAATAGTTTCAACATAATAAAAAGACTAAAACTTTAGTGTTCGAGTAAAATGTACCAAAAGACTTTGTAACTAATAGAGATAGTCACGTAGTTTATCTGAGCAAATCTAATTATAAAAAAGTGTTCTTTTTTTAAATTATAACTTAATTAATCAATTTTTTTAACTTCTTAAAATCCTAACTTTGAATATTTTTCAAATACCTAACAATATGATTCACATTGAATCAGTTTGACCGCTCCGAAATCAATCCCTTTCATTACTTGTTCCTAAGAAATTAGTACGTACGGTAGCAATAAACAAATTGGGAAGGGGCGCCAGTGCCTTTAGCAAAAGAAAATCAAATTTTGTTTCACGGAAAAGGGAAATGGGAGCTAGGGTTTTGTGATTGCAGCTGAGCAAGCCTATTTTTAGCTTGACCGACTGCTTTTGATGGATCGACTCCGTCCCAGAGAGAGGAAGCCCTTCACTGGCTTCACCCAAACGGAGGTTATCATCGAACCTGCCTTGTCATCAGTTCTTTTCTTCATCTGGGTGTCAATTGATTGTTCGTTTGTTTAAGTAGGCGCGCGTTGCTTTTCACTGTTTGCGGTCCACTTTTAAATTGCTGGAGAGCATTCTGATTACCTCGTCTTTAATATTTAGCGGCGGAAATGGAGCATTAGCCCTAAATAGTGGAATGCTTGTTTTTTTTTCTTTTCTTGTTGAAAGGTCAAGTTGTATTACAAGTGGAATGCTTGTTGATGTTAACTTTAGCATTGACAAGGCCTAGAATGCTTCTACTTGGAAATAACAAATTTAAAGTTTAGTTTCTAACCGGTTGAACTTGAACATTTGGGTGTCTTTTGTATGATGTGTAAGGTCACTGGGTTGTGACTATAATGCCAGTAAGTTGGGGTCTCACATTGGAGCGAAATTTTGTTTTGACTTAATGAAAGTGGGGATATTAGTATTCCAAACTTAAGAAAACAATTCGTAGGCTTCTTGGTATTGGAGTGTCAACTTGAATTAATTGCTCAGGCTTTGCATCTTTTTTTGGTCTAGTATCCCAGTGGGATGATGACATGATGTTGCTAAAAAAGGTGGCTTCTAATTGACCAAAAAGTGAGAAATGATCAACCATGTCAATGAATATATTCTTGGAACATTAAGCTAGATTAGCATATTTTCGATTTCAGAGAAATCTAGGATTTCCAAGTGCTATGCTTTCATGTGAATGATTTTGTGAGTTTTGATGATCAGAAGTTGGTTTGAAATATATATTCTGGTTAGTGCAGTATATGGATATTGAATATTGATCGGTCATTAATATTCCAAAAAAGAAGAAAAAAAATGAAAATGAAATAGATGCTACTCACGGCTTAGTAGCTAGCGCAGGTGTGTATAGACAAGTAAAGTCGGGCTGTAGTATAAGGTACACACGCATCACGTGCAGACGTGTTGATCATACCAAAAAAGGTGATAATTATGTGCAAATATCCCTCAAGAGGAACACATCAAGTCCAGGCAGGGACATCGAGAAAAGGTCCCATTAAGTATAGATGCTGCTAAGGAAAGTGCTGCACAGTGTGGGTAAAAGGTCATGCGCTCGATTGCCCATTGAAGACGTCGCAAGAAATTACATCTCCCTTATGGGGTAACGGTTTAGACTTTAGCACAGATGCTCCAACAGCATCTCCAGTAACAATCCTTTTCAACAAAAACTTTCTCTTTTACCAGCTAGCAGGCAAAGCGGGGGGAGAGGGGGAGTGGAAAAATTGCAATTTCCACCCTAAGGGTATGTGTGTGGCCTCTGGCTGTGGCTATGTGTCAGAAATGTTTCCAATATCTGGTTAATGTGTGTAATATTGATGCATGCTCAAGTATTGTTTCGCTTGAAACAACTTATGTTATTGGTTGATAAGGTCCTTCGCTTTTGGCCTTTATTGGTGCTAAATGATGAGTATATTGGATGATTAACTCATAGTTCTCAGTTTTATCCTTAATGTTTCTGAGATAAACTCTATTTGAACACGGGCCATTAGGAATTAACATTCATGCATGTTTTTGTTTACTTTGCTATGATTACACATATTTACAGTCTAAATAGATTGTTAATTGCTGCAATCTTTTTGAGAGTTTAACTCTCAATGTTGGCCTGTCTTGGTGTTCTCGTGGAAAACTTTAGAATTCCGCTGAGGCTCTTTTCTCCTATCATGTGCAAAAGTCTCGCGGAAAATTTTATAATTCCGCTGAGGCTCTTTTCTCCTATCATGTGCAAAAGAAGAAAAAGAAATGTGCTGTGTATCTTTATGGTGTCCATCAATTGGCAGCCAGACGTGGTCTCAAGGACTTGACAAATACCTTTTGAAGTGTGAATTTATGCTCTATGAACTTTGTCTAGATTTCCTTAAATGGAATATTGACAACAAAATATGACTGTTAGTTTTGCCCAAAGTTATTTGATTTTTTTAATACTGTCTTAATGTGTCAAAATAATTTGGTCGTAACTGCAATAGCCTAAACTTCAGTATTAAGCTTGCCTTGCACTTCACTTAATTACTTTTTCCCCTTTTTGGACCAGTGATTACCTGTTATTAGTGCCAAGATATTGAATTTGGTGGTTCTAGTCAGTTTTTATTAATTAATCAAAGGTCATTGTTCTAGTTTGGCTCAGAATGTGATATTTCAGGTAATATATGTCCGGCGTTTCTCCTATATCAGGTGCTTGTAATCTCTTTCAACTGGAGATAGTAGCCTTATGTTCAGGCATATATCAGTCTTAAGGATGTGTCCCAAGTTTGTCATACCTTGGTCACTTTAATGTATGCTGTATAGCGACGACCTCTTTCTCTTTGCCTATACGGGCCTTTACAATTTCGTGAATCATTACACAATCTGCAAAGCAGGGAAGGTTGTGTCCGATTGTACTACTTATTATGTAACGCGTATGCTTCCAACAAAGACAGTTGCCGCCTACAGTTTCCTATCATATCTTCCATATTAGTCAATTCGCAGTTAGAATAGAGTAATTGTTTCCATTTGCTGGAACAGCCTCAACTTTTGTCATGCATAGGTATTCAATGTTCATTATCAACAAATATGTTGTTGTACGGTTCCATTTTTTCTCAAACATTGTCAAATCATATTTATGCCACCAAAAAAATAGCAGGACTTGTAGTTCATGGATTTTTCCAGATTTTAGGCATGATCTCTTGACAATATCTATGTTGCTTCTGTTTTTTCCGCGAGTCCTACCTGGAGAAGCTTGTCCATTGAACAAATTGATTAAAGATTCTCTGCTTCTCCCCCCAACTAAAACAGATCCAGAAGATGGAGAAATTACTCAAGGAATCAGGAAGACGGTCTCTGGACCAAGAGACCTGCAAGAAACTAGCAAGAAATTTCAAGTGAGTTGTGTTGTACATATCTATACGTCTCTATGCATTATTTATCAAGTGCGTAGGACTATGTGTATGCTCTTTCTGGTGCAATATACTGTGCGCGTTAAACTCCTTTTATTTGGCATGTTATATTGTTGCAGCTCCTGTAAAGACCGTGCTGGAAAGCCTATTTTGAAGTGGACTGAGGTTTTTTTCCTTTTTCTGCTCCTCTTCCTGTTTACTTCTACTGTAATTATCTTTCTGCCACTCATACTTCTGTAATCCTTCCTTTTGCTTGAATTAAAGGTTGAAAGTTGGTTCCAGAATAGGCAGCAAGACCATGCACTTCATCCCTCCAACAAGCTGCCAGTTTTACCGGAAGCTTGCACCTTGAAGAAAGTGGATGACATTTCTCCAATCTTTAGAGGTGCTTTGTTGTTAGTACCATTTACTGGCAAATAGCTGCTTTTTCAGCTTGCCTAAATGTTGTTATTGAAAACTATGTTCTGTTTATGTTACAAAAGCAATGGCAGAACTGGGAATTGGATTGCATATGCCTATGAGCATGGTTTTAGTTCTCCTATTGCTGCCAATCTTTGTGTAAACAATGCAAACCTACCTACAATTAAGTCCAAAAGATCAGTGCTTGCTTCACAAATTCTTAATTTTTCGACACTAGTAGACAATACGTATATTGGAAATGCACACATGTACAAACTGATATTGTATATTGGTTTCATACGTTTGTTAATAGAAATGGTAGATTCGGGGGAAGATATCAACGATTTTCAGGCTTTGACAACCATATTCTGTAAGCAGGAGAAAAGGTTACAGATCTATCAGAGTTGGAATTTGAGGCTAGGTCATCAAAAGATGGAGCCTGGTAAGCCGAAATATATCTAGCTAGAAAAGTGTTGTCATTTCATTGTTGTTAACTATGATTTTTCTTGCTTTTTTAATGTTATTGCACTTTGCCTTGCTTCTATTAAGACCACCCTGTTATGTGGTATACTTAAAGTTAAAGCTAGTCCATAATTATCTCTTGAAGTCGGTCTAAATTTGATATTTCTCATGAAGACGATACAATATGTGCTTGTAGGAATATTTCAAGGCTTTGTAGTTGAAAAAATTAGCATGTGGTCCTCTTGATTTACCTTTCCCGTTGCTTTTTTTCTTTTTCTTCGAATTGTTGATGTTATGTAGGAGTGAATGATCTAACTGGGTTGTGCATGAAGATGAGAGATCCATCTCGGCTAGGTTTGTTGATATGTTTTCAGTTAGTAAATGAACTTTGCATAAGCACAGGTCCTGTATTCTAAACGAGCCAACATCAAACAAAGCTGGGCCAGTTTGTGCATAAGAAGTCCTATCCTGAAAATTTGCTAATTTTTTGTCTTATCAAATGTCATAAGACGATTTATTGTCGATAATGTTTTTTTCATGATGAATGCATGGTTAGTTCCAAATGTTTGCACAAATTTCCAAATGTTATCAGTCTTTATTCTCTACCTGGGAAATGCTTTGAGAATTTCATCGTTTGTTCGTGAGCTTATGTTGAAAATTGCATTTATAAATCAGTACTGTTCAGGAATTCTTCCTTTTAGCCCATACATGCTGATTCACTGATCACAGCAGTTGCAGCAAAAAAATGTTAGTGTGGTGTGGCTCACATTTACTGTAATTCTTGGAGAAGAAAAAACCCACTATTTTTGTGAATTAAGATTGAAAAGGCTGAAGGTTGTAATTAGCAAAGATTATGATCCCAGATATTGCCTATGGCAATATAGGAGTCATGCAGTGGTATTAACTAGTTGAAGGTTTTGTATACAGGGACTGGATTTTTACTAATGTCTTACTGATTAAGCCGGTTTGTTTCAAAGACAACGCCTTTATGGTAAATACTTTCTAAAAAGTAGTTTCCAAGAGAATCGTTTCCAGAGAATCCATTTTTGATGCTCGATTGGCACATGGAGTGACTTCAGAAAATTCTTTAAGCTTTGAACAGATATCAAAGCAAAGAAGGAAGAGAAAAAAGCAAATCATTTAGAAGGTGTGACAAAGTGGATGGACGTTTTTGTACTTGGCTGAAAGAGGGTGCGCTTTGGCGAAAAAGGCAAGCATGGATTGAGATCATGCCGTTCACAACTCTGATGGAGGGACTGGATATTAGAGAGATCTCGGAGTCCAGAAGTTGCTTTCCTATATTCTAGGCATAGCTTACTGTTAGATTAGAGCCAAATAATCAAAATGTCATCCGGTACATTGTCTGTATGGAACAATCGGGTGGAATTGGCATGGTGTCATATGGTTGTCTGGAGAAGGAACAGGCCATGAGAAATGGTATGCATAGGAAAATGAAGAATGTGCTTGACGGAAGTTTACATTGTTCTATAGTTGGAGTGTGCATTAATTGGCATACTAGGTATGCATAAAATGCAAGTTCTTGAGGCATCAAATTAACGTACTGGAGAGCCTTCACAACTTGAAGATATTGCTATGCGTTAATCAGAGGTGTATCTGCAAGTCGATGAAGTTGATGGCTTCAATGGCTTGCACACCCGTGTTTAGACCGCTTCAAGGAAATCCTGTGTTTAAACAACAGTTTCAATGCTGTAAAGGCAGTGAGTAGACCCAAACCTTTGTCCCGAAAATTCTAAGCTTGAAGTAGTGATCCGATGTTACTAAAATACCATTCACACGCGCGCACACTCTCTCTCTCTCTCTCTCTCTCTCTCTTTCTATATATATATATATATATAGGAGCTAATCTGTTGCTCGCGTAGGCTACTTAAGGTAAGTTGCCAGCGCCATCTGGCCGTTCATACATTATGTGGTGGATGGCGAAGTTTACTAAAAAAAAAAGATTTGGTCTGTCATCCATTCTGTGACCTGGCAAACAAGTAAAACCGCCGGGCACGGGTAATACCCGGTTGGGTCTAGGTAAAATGGGCTGGGTAAAATTTACACGGTTTTTTCCGGGTAGTCTTTTTCAATACCCGTACCCTACCGTTATGGGTCGGGTATTAATCGCGGATAAATGATTAAATTTCTATTTTTTTAATAAACAAAAAGTCTCTTCACTTAGGCATATTTTTTTTCTTTTTGTTTCTTCTTTTTTTCAGCTAGTATGTTCTATATTTTTAATAGTTGTTAGAATTATTTTCAATTTCAGAAAAATTAGAATCTACAAACCATAAAATATATCAAATAACATGTTAAAGCATAAATACCACAACCCATTCCCCACCCACAATCTAAAATAAAATAATTAAATTTCAACAAAATAACAATCTCGTTCCCCACAAACAAACAATCCAAAATTCAACAATTAAATCCCACCAACAATCCAAAATACAACAATAAAAGATTGGCAAAAAATCTGTGGTTGAGTTCGGCAGATCCGTGGTGTCCTTGAAGCGTGAGGGGCTAGGAAGCACAGACACCTCTCCTAGGTGGAGGTATGGTGTCCTAAACGGACGGACACCCCGACACCCTCCGGACACCGGCCGACACATGTCGGACACCGCCAATCGGTGTCCGATTTTTTTTTTAATTTTCGAGACCATGTCGGACACTTTGCTGAGGAGTGTCGGACACGGCATGGAGCAGTGTCGGACCATCTGCTTCTCTTACCTCACGACTGTCTCCTCTCTCGCCTCATGGGTGCCCTTCTGAGCCATTACTGACTCGGATCTGTCGCTGGAGCTCAGCCGAAGCCGACAAATCCAGTTGCCAGACGCCGAAGCAACAATCGCCGTTGCCGTCGCCAGAGCTCACTTCATTGTCGCCGGAGGTCCTTCGCCGCCATCGCTGACCACAAGTCCTTCTTCCTCAATCTCGTCTCCTTTTTCTTCTATTCTAAAAGTCTCCCTTCCCTCTCTGTCAAGAGTCGTTTTTCTCCGTTTGTCAAGAGTCATTTCTTTCTTCTCTTTTTTTCTCCCCCTGCCAAGAGTCGTTTGACTCGTTTCTTGCATTTGTACTGATTAAGTGAAGAAAGTCCCCCTTTCTATTATTTTTACTTGGTTATTTTGTCCAGTACTTAATTTCAGAAATGTTTTTTTGACTTAATTATTTTGTTATTTTAGATTGTGAAATGTATTTGATATATATTAAATATATATAATAAAAATATATTAAAAAAATAACGGTGTCTTGCGGTGTCTAAAATCTAATTTTTTGAAAATTACGATGTCCGGTGTCCCCGTCGGTGTCCAACATCGTGTCCATGTCCGTGCTACCTAGGTGAGGGGTCTGAGTAGCAGTCGATGGTAGGGATCGGCAGCGAGGAGATTGGAGCAAGGCTCATTGGTGCCTGTCGCTTCTTCTGTGGCTGTCGACAGCTTGCGGTGGTGAGATTTGTGGCCCTCTGTGGTGGATCTGTTTTGTGGTGGTGGGTTTTCAAAATTGTGTCAGGTCTCCGGTGGTGGCGGTGGTCGGTTTCTGCGAGATGGAGGGCTTGGTTAGGCTGGAGTGCCTTAAGCCAGCGATTGCGAGAGATGAGATGGACAGGTCTGGTGGGCGGCTAAGAGTCTCCGAATTTGGGGGGGGAGAGAGAGAGAGGGAGGAGTTCAGGGGTGGGTGGCTGAGGAGAAATGGAGAAAGAGAATTGAATGTGAAAGAAACCCTAACATTAGCTTCAATATATAGTAAGTCACCGGGTAACCCGCACCCAACCTGGATAGGTTCTCTCAAAACGGTTCGGTCCGGGTACGGGTCAATTTTTTGCGAGTAGTCATTTCTGCTACCCGTACCCGTGTTTTAGGCACGGGTGTGGGTAAAATTTTGCCACGGCTAACCTAACCCCCCTCCCTCCGCTGTTTGCTTGCGAATCCCTCCGACTCATTAAATAGTAAATACCTTGGAGGCATTTTGGTCAAGATCACCGTCCGCTAAATAGTGTAGCGGACGGTGGGTTTTTTAGCAAAAAAAGGGTTAGATCTGGTCCGTCCATCCACTATGGATGAACGGCCAATTGCGTTGGTAACTTATTTAAGTTGCCAGCAAGGGCAAGGGTTCACGTCCCTATATATATATATATATATCAAAATTTATCCGTGACGAGATATAAAGAGGGAAGGGTTAGTGTTTGAAACTAGGAATCCAAAAAGTACTAGGACCTTGAGCTGAGCAGGTAGATATTGCCTGTTTTAAACATCATTATGATTTTACCAAGCAAAGTTGAATGATAGTCATCACAAAGCTCGGACATCTTCCCAAACACGTCCGTAACGGAATATGTTGTTGACATCGAAAGCTGCAGGATGGGCCAATCTTTAGAAGTGGCAAGAGAAAATAGTACAGGCAGTTGTAGTTTTCAAACGGTGTTGAGGTCCCATTGTAGTGGATTCCTTCTTGTTGATTGTAGCCCTTGGCTACAAATCTCGCTTTGCACCTATCCAGAAAATCATCGACCGAAGTTTTATTTATTAGACAAAGTTAAACAATGATGTCCTCCTCAATCCCCGAAACTTTCATGCATTCCTTGAGGCTTACTTTGCCAAAGGTCCATCTCTCACACCATCCCCACCCCCTACGGGAGACGATGAGAATAGACGAACATAATGTCTCTTCATGAAAGGAGAATGAGACATCTGATGTCATAATGAGACTTGGTGTCAACAACAGCAATAGAATGTATCTTTTGGCTAGAAATCTTGCTTGAACATATAATCTAGTAAAATTTCGATAATTTTGTTATGTAATTAATCAGCTGTATATACTTCATAAGCTTTTCCCTCTCCTCCTCCTTTGATATGTTATGTTTTTTGTGCTGACTCATTATCTGATAACTGGTAATTATCTTGGTTTGAGTGAGCAATCTGGTATTTATATTAGCTGAATATTCCGTGATTTCCTGAGCAGTAGTTCGGATGTCATTTGTCAGTTGACAGACCAATCACCCAAACCGAACTGTAAGTCACAACTTAATCGTCAGAATTCCATTAATATTGGTCTTGTAGTTGGCAATTTTCTAAACTGACCTAGCTTATGATTGTCCCAGGTGCACACACCCAATTATTTCTTTGTTGAGGGTATGAGTGCCTGATATTACCACAAGGAGGCCAGTATCAATCCTAATATACATTTGGATCACTATATTTTTTCTAGTGACATTCTAATTGATAGGTTGATTTGAATCGCTGATGGTATTAGCACACTTGCCATCATATAAATGGTGCTCAACAGTTCATGTACTTTGTAATCACCTTTCAAACTTCTGACTCCAAAACCCACCCAGCCCCCCGCCCCCCCCCCCCCCCAATATGAATAAGGAACAAAGGAGATGCACACTGCTTTTGTTACCTGGTATCTACCAAATCATCTAGTTGTTCGCCGAAGCATCCTAACAACATGTATAAAATTATATTACTAATTTACTGTCTTTGGGCATTGTGCAGGTATGATGTCGACAGATTCCTTACCCACAGATTTCTTAGTTCAGGAGAAGCTGTAAGCAGTTAAAAGATCAAGCATTCTTGATTCTTGTGACTTGATAATCTTGTGTTCTTGGAAGTTTAAATTTTGGTTTCATTGGGAATAGTTTTTTGCCGAAGGACTGAATGATTACATCCGTGCTTTTCTTGAAGTTGTTACTGGTTTTACATAGTTGTGCTGTTTATGGTACCCGACCTCGTTCATGCGCAAACTTTATTTAATTAATATGCTTGGCTGAGAGACCTTTCGCTTCAAAAGGAAGTGGCTTTCTTTCTAAGGGCGGGGAATGGAGTTTTCAGTTTTCAATCCAAAACTTTCATTCTTTGTTTATGGTAGAATTGTTGTTTATTGCAGGAAGTTCGTGTAAGATTTGTTGGCTTTGGATCAGAGGAAGATGAGTGGATAAATGTGAAAGAGGCAGTGCGTGAACGTTCAGTTGCTTTGGAGCATTCCGAGTGCCAGAGATTGAAGGTTGGAGATCTCGTAATTTGCTTTCAGGCAAGATGATTTTTATCTTTCCCAGTTTAATGAATATCATCTCGATCCTTGGTTGCATACTCAGCTTTGGCCTCTTTATTTATTATATCAGGAGAGAAGAGAGCAAGCTAGGTACTATGATGCTCATATTTTAGAAATCCAAAGGAGGTTGCATGACATAAGGGGCTGCAGGTGCCTTTTCTTGATTCGATATGATCATGACAACGTTGAGGCAAGTATCATTAACTTGTAGTGGATTTTGTTTCTTGGACTTAGTGTTACTTTGTAAAGTACCAAATGTAACTGTTTAATCCATCCTTCTGCTGGTCTTTGTACAGGAAAGAGTCCGTTTAAGGAGATTATGTTGCCGGCCGACATATTAAAGATGCTTTTGGGGCATCCTTATATTTTTTATCTTTTCATTTTTGGTTTGGCCTTCAATCTAGTATTTTTCCCCGGTTTTGTTGTTTTGGGCAGGCATATATATGGCTGCGCAACGCATGAAATTAACATTTCAGATCTGAAATGGGTGTGTGCTAGTTGTCTTTTTTTGAGGACCCTTGCAAAACACAATTGATTTGCAGTGTGAACCTTGTTGTATAGTCGGTGGTAATCAATCAAGCTCTTGCATATAAGTAGAATAATGTCTATATGCCTTTCTCTTGTTTTTGGTTGCAGCCTTCTCGGTTACCCATAATAAGCATTGGCTTCTCATGATGAAGTTACTGCTTTCTGGGAAAATAGAGGAAGCTTAGAAGAAAGAGGGGAGGGGGTTGGGGGGTAGCAATGCCTGCAACACACTGTCCTCAGTTGTTGCCTAGGGGTTGTTTTTTTATTTGTCCTGATCTTCTCTGTATCGTTCCAATTCTATTGGATATTGCTGAGGTGACTTTGTGTGGACGCCTAGCGTAGGGATGCTTTGGAAACACAGGTGTTAAGATTACGCAACGTGCTGGCGTGTAATGTAATAGCCTAGTGTATTGGACTTTGCATCGACTCTAGTATTGCTCACTTGGGTGAGATTCACTAGAAAAGGGTTTGAAGGCCTTATTTAGATATAGCTAGCCGTATTTATGCGTGTCCCTGAGTTCATAACAGGTATCCAAAGTAGTGGTTTAGTAGGATTCGAAGTATCACTCCCTCTTTTATTTTGCCTTAGTTTTATAATATTAGAAATCAAACGAAGTGACCCTTCATTTCTACCTTGATATTTAGTCTTCGAAATTCATACTACTATACCTTGCAATATGCTGATAAAGGGGTACCCCATATATGGCTTACCGGCATCCACCCACTACAGGTTGTGCAAGTGCTACAGATAATGTGACGAGAAAATATGTAACGTGGCAGGAATCCTGCCAACCTTTCTTTGGTAGAAAAGAATCTAGTCATTTTCAACCTTGATCCTTCTATCAATGTTGGATGGGCACCACCTTCCAATTACCCGGGCGGTATAGTATATCTCTTCTTTACAGTACGTGCTACTTTAGTTCAACTGTGGCTCATATGTGCTCTCTATTTGAGAGAACTACATTTTCTTCAGAGAATAACGGAAAATGTACAAAAAAAAAAAAAAAATCCTCTAACCATCCAAAATGTGAAAACGAAAGCTGAAGGAACAGTCCGTAAAGCCCTATACACCATTGAGAGAGGGGGAGGGGGCTGTGAAAGGATGAAAATGGGAGGTGGGGCGGCGTAACACACTTGATTAGGGCTTGCACGGCTGGAAAAATCCCTGCGGTGGTTGTGCGGTATGGGCAGTGGAAGCTTCTTGTAATGGGCAGGGCTGGCCTGCGGCGGAAGGCCAGCAGTAACGGAGCAGTCTCGTGTGTTAGAGAGGAAGGGTCGATAAACAGGCAAAAGGGTGTGAAAGAAACAGAGAAGAAAACAGAACTAGATCTATTGCACGCAAACCTACATAGTTTTGGTCAATAGCCTGTTGCCTAAGGCAAGCCACACGTACGTTTCCCCCATACTGTATACTATAAGATTGACCTAACTACTAAATATATTTAAGTCAATTGAAAAATCTATGACATCTTCCCTAAGCATCAATAAGCAAAAAAAAAGGCTGTGCACATGCCTTCAACCTAAACTACTGTAATTCTGAGACTATACATACTTGAAACACTCCTGCACTAGTCATCGACTGCTTAGGAGCATTTCGACATAATTGAAACGCAGTGCACAGGTGTTGGTACTAATTTTACACCCAAATCGTTCCGACTACCAACTCCAAACTGACTGACTGGGGTCAGCTCAACTGCAGGTAGAACAGGGATCCCCTGCCCCGCCTTTTGCTTGCTTCTCGATTGAAATCAATATACAGTCCCCCACAAAATCGTCACAACTCAAGAAACTGTTCGACCATAGCACACAGAGGCAAGATACAAATTCTTTGCCCATTTCTCCTGCAGAAAACCAAAAAACAAGTTTTTATAAGCCCCAAAATACCAAAGTTATGTAGACGAGAAGTGAATAATCAACCATTGTGTGAATAACCAACCTTAACATGTGCACTAGGAAAAGCAGAAGTCCTAAGTGTTTCTTGTGTTTCATCAGCAGGTTTTCTTCTTGGCACACTCAGAACAAAGGCAGCTTGGTCCCAAGTTGCGGCAGTTGAGGTGATGCGATAGCCAGCATCCCATCTCTTATGAATACCTTCACTAGGATATAAAAAGTCCAGTTCCACTACCTGAGATTAAATGATGGAGACAAGTATCAGCATAGTTTACATTTCAAGCACATATAGCACACGACCAATAGATACCCTTAAAAAAAAAAAAACCTGTTCAGAGAATCCAGCACCGCGAGACATGACAATTGCCCATCTACTTCCTGCAGTTGCCATGGAAGTGACAGAAAATCCCTCTTTCCATTTCTTATTTATCCACTTGTATGGGAAGGATTCGCTAACTTTATAAGACTGCTGTGTATATTGGGTACCTAAAATATTTCAAAAACAGTTAAGTTAGGGGACTAACACATGCTGCCAGCATATATGCAGAGTTATAACTAAATCAACTAACCCTTCGACATTACTACTAATGAGCTCCCATTAGTAGCCCCTGCTATAGCGCTAATGTAATAATTCTTCTCCCACTGCTCCATAATCCATTCCTAGAGCAAAGACGGGATGCAAAATAAGCAGTGCTTCTGAAGAACTCGCATGCCATGAAGCAGAATTTTACAGCATATATAAGAAGGAAAAATAAGCAAACCTTGTGAAGGAAATAGGGAGAGAGTTCATAAACTTGAGAAGAGAACCCGGTCCCTGCATCCATGATCAGGGCCCATAGATTTGAAGAAGATGCCACACAGCTTATAAGTAACCCATCTTCATTTCCTTTCTCAATGTGCTGAGAAAGCCTAGCTTCAGCCACATTGTAGTGATATCTACAGCAACAAAAGTATAAATAACTCTTTCACCCTTAGCTGTAGAGCTGAATTAAGTTTAAGAGTTAAGAGTAGTCCACACCTTTGCTTCATAGGGCGGCGAGCATTGTAAACACTAATCCATTGTGTTGCAGGCATTCCCATTCGGATCTTCTTCTTCGGTTGATCATCATCGTCATACTCCTCCTCATCCATAGTCAACCGTCCTCTCTTATGTCCTACTTGATATACAAGCTACACAACAAAGAAACCGTGGCAGCATCAGAATCCGGAGAAATTCTAGGTTCAAGCATGCAAGAATCAAGTAGAAAGTAAAGAACAAAGTATACCTTCTGAGCACCGTCAGTGTTAATTGGCCTGATATCTGGATTTGGGCCGACTATCCCATCAAACAGTGAAATATATTTCCCATAGTTAGGGGTCTCATCAAACTTCAAATTCACAACGTACTCAAGAAACTGTCGGAAGGGTGCAGGACAAAAGCAACAAAGAGTTTCCGGAGATGTTGCCATTTTCTTCTTGCAAACAAGGAACCCTTTATTCTCACCCTAAATAAATTACCCTGTGAGATTATAGGAACATGACAAATGAACTAAGTTAAATATTCTACTTTCCTCGGTGCCTACCTGATAACCCTGCCAAGGCAATCGGCCACGGAGAAGGAAAACAAGTGTGTAAGCAAGGGATTCTAAATCATCCCTTCTGCTCCCTGTTCTTCCAAGATGAGCATGCACACTAGCATAGCGCAGAGTTCCCCTGCAGTAACAGCATGATCATGCACCAATTAGTATGATGATGACATGTTTTCTGATGGGTTGGGGAAATGGAAAAGCATGGGAATGCACCATCCCTACCCTACCTAAAAACATCTGGTCGCTGATCGTAGTCAACATGTGAGCCAGTTGAACTATCTCGCCACCTGGTAGCTGACAGCGGATGAAAACAAAACAATAATACTCAGCATTTTCCTTTAATAACACTCTTTTTACCATTTTCTTTGTTTTCGTTTTTGTGCCTTTGAACATACAAAACACATGCCTATAAAGAAAAAACTGAAAAAGCACGTCTTAACTAGTTTGGATACCATTTTCAAAATTAAAAGAATAGTCAAAATAATGACGATCAAAAATTTGAAAACTCCCCTATATTGTTTGAATAACATTTTTCACACATTTACAAGTCAAAACGAGTGGGGCGAATTTCAATCATAGATTGAAAAGAAATGGAGAATAGTGTTTGAACTTTGGCGTTTTGGAAAGCCGAATCCGAAAGTGGTAACCAAACAAGCAAAACTCAAAAATATGAAAATGGATACAGTGAAAATAGCATCCAGACAGAGCGTGCATCGAGTATCAAAGAAGGTTCTGAAATTCACCTAACCCAAGGTCAACAAGAAACAGTTTTTTCTCTTCAGCTGTTCCCGCCGCACCAAGCAAAAGATTCTCAGGTTTTACATCCCCATGTACATATCTGCAAAGCAGCAGCCATATCATAAGAGCTATACAATGTGGATCACATAAAACTTTACATTTATGGATCTTGATCATGTAACAGGCTACCTAGCTTAATGAATTACATTGAGAGGGACCAATATCATGTACTTGTATTTACACTTGCTACCTACTCTTGTCGAACGCTATTGTGCTAATAAATGGACATGTTAGTCAGCTGCATAAAGAATAGTACAACTACCATTGGACAACCTTTCAAGGTCTGCAGGATTTAAACTGAGTCAAAATTGACATGTGGGACCCTCTACCACCCAACACACCCCCTAACCCCACCCCCAACCCCTCCCGTCTCTCAGACAAACGCAATACATATTAATCCATCACTTTTGTAAAAAGAAAAATGAAGGAATCGAAGCTTATTGTGCCCAAACATTACAACTTGTTACATAATATGTAACATCGAAAACTGACACTTACAGACTTACTTGACACAATAACATAGAAAACTGACACTTACTTGACACAGTAACATAGAAAACTAACACTTACTTGACACAGCAATATAGAAAACTGACACATAGGTAGCGTTTGAAATCTATTCCGTTTTCAATTTTTTCCCCAGTTTACGAAACTGGAGAAGAAAAAAAAAGGGATTGGTACACAGTTTTCGTTTTTTTTCTTCAATTTTGAAAATCAGTTTTTAAAACAGGGCTATTTATGAAAACTCCCATTTTGGAGTTTTGGGTTTCCAGTTTTTGTTTCGAGACACCCCCCCCCCCCCCCCCCGCCACCCATCGGCCACTGCCGCCACCGCCACCAAAAAAAAAACTAGGTAATCAAACACTCATTTGTTTTTATAAAAAATAAAAACTAAACTGGTTTTGGCTTTTTTTTTTAAAAAAAAAAGAAACAGAAAACCAAAACTGGAAGTGATTTCAAATAGATCCTTAATTGACAAAGTTGGAACTTGCAACGAGGACTTCTTCTGGAAAGCAAAAGAAAAGGACTTCTTCAAGTATTCGTGCGGGGGGATATTGCAATGCAAACACATATAACTCATCAACGAAAAATTCGTATAGAAAAGTACCCTTTTGAGTGCATCTTCTCTAAAATGGAGATGGCTTCAATTGCGATACATGCAACCATTTCAATGGACATCCTGAAGTTGACAGAAAATCGGATGTCAGATGTTTCTACCAGTCCAGGCAAACAAGACCTTTTGGAGGATAATAATTGAAAATGAACTTACGTGTGAGAGTTGTTATTCCAGACATCCCATAAACTAGGTCCAAGCATATCCATTACCTGTAAACATTGTCAAATTTATGCCGCATTCAATTTAAGAAAACCCACACACAAGGTGGAAAGAGACCACCATAATAAACATTCCAGACAATGCAGACAACACATACCATTATGTAGTAATCACCTTGCCGGCCTTTATAATGCACACGTGGCACCCCATGACTGCCACCAAGCGCACTGGACATGCCATCAACAAGCAAATTAAGCAACCATACTTCTAGAGTCTATAGCTACTAAGCAAGCAATCATGCCTAACAGTAAAGACTACAGCACAAGAATACGTACTTGTAGACTTGCCACTCATATGGTGGTCCATAGTTGCACCCCTTGCTGCTTCTATGTTCAAATTTCAAGGCTACCTAGAAACCAAAAGACGTAAAAGCTAAGAAAACTGAATCTAGCATTGATCACGATATCCATAGCTGAAACCGTATAGACTTGTGCGCTATACCTCTACAGCTCCAGGGCCAGTTCTTTCATACGGAAGTGGAGCATTAATCCAACGACCAACATACACCTGTCCAAATCCGCCTTTCCCTAGTTTCTTCTCAACCTTGTATGAGGGCGAACCATTAACTGTGACCTGTTTTAAAGCATCCAAATAATGTGAGACGTGCATTTCACGAACAACTATATCTACAAAGATAGTTCTCTTGCAATTCTGGTTTGTTACCTAACCAAAGATAACAAGATATTGGAAATTATACAAGAACCAAAAGTGGCAACTTCGAAACTCTTAGTACTAAAATCAAATTGTCTACAAGATCAGCAGTTCCACGACCCTTTCTAATGCAATCTGAAAAAGAACCAAACGTGCTACACCCAAATGTTGCAATCTTTCTTCAGCAACACATTCATATTCAAGAGGATGCTAATTGGAAAAATACCAACTTTCTATACACAATCCACACTTCTGCATAAATAAACAACAACTTAATAATAACTACATATCAACTCATATACAAAGATTTCAATTATGACCATTGCAAGAGGGTAAGAATCAGGAAAGGACCACGGTATTACATTTTGCATTTCCTATTGAAATATTTCCCGAAAAACAGACAAACCCACAACGTTCTATCTTTACCCTTTTACAGCAAACCCAACTCAAAGCACATAATCACCTTCACGAAAGAATAACAAACCCACGAAATTCTAACTTTCTCCTTTGATGCCAACCCAGCTCAAAACACATAATCACCTAAAGAAACATGACAAAAGGCCCAAAGATGCTATTCTTGCAACAAAGCCATAATCATCGTATAGAAAAAAAAAGCACTTAGTTTTTTACTCCCCGACGAACTTTACCTCCCAAAATCACATTACTTAGTTAAAAAAACAAAAAACCCAGAAAACTCTAATCTCTACCTCTGATTTCTCACCCCAACCCAACTAAAAACACATAATCACCAACAGTAACATGTGAAAATCCTCGCGGTTGAGTCAAAGATACAGTTCTTGCATTCCTCACAGACTTTACCAATCAAATCACATCATTCCTTAGGAAAAACAAAAATTCACAATCTTTTCTCAGAAAACCCCACACAAAAAAATTAACATCTATACAAGACTAGAAATTCATCTGTGCGTGCAAATTTTGCGTGAAAGTGTGTGTGCGCGCGTCAAAGAGATCCAACAAACCCTATCAGGAAGTGGTGCCGTGCTCCCTTCGTCCTCAACGCCCTTATCATCATACCCCCCACCACTCCGCCCAGCGCCACTGTCGTACTCGTCCATCGCTTTGTCTTCCTCGCCCCTGTGCGGCCCCGTTTTCAAAACATCCTCCTTCTCTCCGGCTCTCGTTACAGTCCTTGTAGGCTTCTTGTTGATGTTTCTCTCCGGTTCTATTGCCTCCGGTTGCTTGCACGGCCGGCCTCTGCCACTACGCAGTTGAGGCATTATCGATCACCCATCAACCTGTGAAAACCCCAAAACGACCTCCGTGAAGCTTCCCGATATACAAGCATACAGGGAGAACAGAATCGGAACAAACAAAAAGTTACCCAGATACAGACGATTAGGGTTTGGATTATTTGAGGGATTTTGGAGATCTGTGAGGGGAAATGCGAATGTTGCTGATTTTCCTCTTTTTTCTTCTCAAGGGGTTTAGTTTTCTTTTATTAATTTTTTAGGTTGAACTATTCTTAAATTAAATATAGAACGGACTATCTTAAAAGTGCACTTCTACCTCTGTAATGTATATTAACTTTCTTTCGCATTATTCTTGTATACATTCAGATTCAGAAGAGAGTTTTTGTTTTTAATAATTTATTTTTTTAACACTTAATTATTTCTTTATTTCTTTTGAACTTTATTTATCTATTTATTCCAATTTTTTTAAAATTCTTGATTCCAAACAGATATTTCAAACGAAGAAAACGTGATTCCAAATCACGTTTCTAATATGTTTAACTTTATTTATTTAATTTAAAAAAAATTAAAAAAAATCTTAGTTTCTAATAGAGATTTCATAGTAAGGTTTGTTTGAAAACGCAGTTTGGAATCACATTTTATTTGCTTGAAATCTCTATTTGAAACCATGATTTTCAAAAGTGAGATAGATAGATAAATAAGATTTAAAATGAGATAAAAAATAATTAAGTAAAAATAGATTGTTAAGGACAAAATTCGTAATTATTTTTTGATTGCTAGTCCTAAATTTTCAGTTCACACGGTGAAATTCTTTCTAATAAGTTAAAAATGGGAACAGACTTCCGTGATCACCAGACAAGTCCTTATAATGTTTTTAGGGGGTTTATTTATTTGGAAATATACTCTTTCCCTTTCATGATTTTGGTTATTATTATTGAATTTTTGTGATGTGGTAAGCTCCAATTGGTTGGAGGTTGAGTGCACAAATTTTGTATCGGAGCTGGATGTGAACAGAAAGTTGACAAGTCAGGTTTGGCAAAGGGTTGTAAGTCATGCCAGACTCGTGGTTGTAGGGAATAACGTTTTCATGAGAAAATATATTCTAGAATTTGGAAGAATGGAAAGGAATAACAAAAGAAAATAAGAAACAATATTCTAATGGTCAAAATTTCATACTGACGGAACAGATTGCGAATTTATTTAGTCCAGAAAAAGGAGCATGGCTGTTTTTATTACGATATTTGGTAAGAGTTTAGGTTGGCAAGTTGAAAATAGATTATTTAAATCTGCTCTAGAATGATTAATTGCTGCCAAAAGTTTTACTTGTAATTCGTAGAGAATTCTCAAAATATCTCATTGCAAATTTCGGAATTGAATCGATCCATGTTCATCACATTTGGGATGCCACACATATAGGTGATCTCAAGTGAATCAACCTATAAACTTCCAGATAAGTGAAACGCGAATGAAGTAGAAACCTTAGACACTGGAAATGACAATCCCTCCAAAATTTCGAAGCGACTCTGAAAACCCCGAAACTTGTGAAAATTCTAAAACTCCCTTTGTGAAGCTTTTAGATTGCATGCTCAATACAAAGGAAAAATCGGATATAATTTATCGAAAAATCTGGTTTGGATTTTGAGAGATTTTGGACGTGTGAGGGCAAATGATCTCTGTTGATGATTCTTTTTATATTTATATTTAAAGGGGTTTATTTGGAAAATAATCTCTACTTTCAGGAGTATTGGTTATATTGTAAGTTTTGACCTAGTAAGTTTTAGTTTGCTGAAGATTATAATTTATAAAATTGTCTAGGCGCGGGAATGGTTATACCACATATTGTGGACTTATTGGCAACGTGATATGAGTTTTACATGGGAAATTGTTATAGAATACAAAAAAAATTGTTAAGAAGTAACAAAAGGGGAAGTCCTAATGCCCCCCCCCCCCCCCCCCCCCCTCCCAAAATCCTTTTTAGTTTCTACATATTTTTTGAGATGTAGACGTCTCTCTGAAACTTTTTCTTTTAGGGGCGTCTTTACGTACTTAAGCACAACAAGGCAGCCGCCAGTTTTCGACTTAGATATATGATATGATGTAAATCCAGGGCCATTTTTTTGGCTTTTCTAGTGTATAAATTAGTGTGGTTGTTTGCTCTTGTTCCTAGCTCAGGCTTTGTTGGTTGGGGTAGATTGTTTGGGCTTTACAAACCTGCTTGCTTGTTTTCTTTGCAAATCTGTAGGTAGAGTTGTCAAAGGGCCGGGCTTGGGCCGGCCCAGCCCAAGCCCATCGGGCCTGCTGTGGGGCCGGGCCGGGGCCGGGCCAGTGGGGCTGCCAATCGGGCCGGGCCGGCCGGGCCTGCCGAAGGCAAACCTAGGCCCAGTCCAGGCCCTGGCCCTAGGCCCAATATCTAGGGCCGGGCTTGGGCCGGGCCCGGGCCCTTTTTTTTTTTTTCTTGTTATTCAATTTTAAATTTCATCTCTAGGCAATATTCACAATTTAACGAACCTAATCTTTATCCTTTTATTTCATTATAAGTAATATACATATATATGTATGTATGTATATACATATTTATTTGTTAGCCATTATATTTTTTTATTATATGTTAAACATTTTCATACTCTTCTTGGTGAGCTTTATTAATAAAATCTTAACACATAACAATGCTGTTGGGGGGGGGGGGTAAAAGTGGAATTTTGGAAAAGGGGTGGAAGAAAGGGGGGAAAAGCAAAAAATTCAAACAAGTGGTGGGGCCAAAACCGGGCCAGACCCGGGCCGACTTCGGGCCGGGCCAAAGCCGGGCCGTTTTCGGGCCGGGCCGGGCTTTTTCGCAGAAACTGAAGGTCTGGTCCAGGCCCAGGCCCCAAGCCCGCTTGTGCTGGGCTGCTACTGTTCATGGATGGGGCCGGGCCAGCCCACGGGCCGCCCGGCCCGTTTGACAACTCTATCTTCTATCTATAGGTGCTCTCTTCTTGTGGTTGTGTTATTTAGCACGACAGTGAGGTTACGCTCTGCTGTTGTTTGACACTCCCAGCATGTGTATGCTACATTTTCTTGTAATTGTGTTTGCCGAAAAATTGTTCTTAAACACTACTAAACTAATAATAATAATAATAATAAATGGGTAATCGTTCATATATCTCACTAAAGCTCAAGCAAGTACTTTCAACCAATTGAAATTTTCTCGATTTTAATAAAGCTTTAAAAGCCTCCCGCTCATTTTGCCCGACAAAATCTAGAGTCTCAACAAAAAGCAACAATAGTCTAACTAAATACCTAAATCAAATCTGCAGTCTTGTGATCGATGTGAACATATATAAAAAAAAACTCATGATTTGAGCAGTTATTACAATTGGTCTTTGTGAAATCTGTAAGAGAATAGTAATCAAGGCTTGCGGTTGTCATGTCTTGGGAGTGAACTTTATGGATGCAAAGCTTGTGCTTATTGCGAGAATATCATCAAATGGTTGTATTGGTTTTGATCTTGACTCGAAAGAAAATTGTTGTTAGTCGACTCTGGTGCTCTTAAAAACTGGACGTACTCGTAAGTAGCATCTTCGCAAAACACTACATAAACTTCAACATCAATACCAAGAGACAAACCTAAACAAAAAATGGTCACGTCCCTATTGTTACTTAGGTTAATGAAATTCCTCACCATTTTCAAAATAGTACTTCACAAGTGGACTTTCCTTTTACTCTTCTCTAAAACCTAAAATTTATAGCAAAATGACTAAACTCTACCAAGGACATCTTATCTTCAGGATAGCGATCATAAAAATCAACTCCACCACCCTCGTACCCATTAACTTTGTTCGAATTACATGCATGCATGAGCTTAACACAAAACTAATCAACAATTGCTTTAATAATCTGATATGAAACTGAAAGAAATAAGCATTCATGGATTAGACTCGTAACACCAATGTTATGCTAAAAGTATGATCGGGAATCAAAACCTGGGATGATGACCTGTAAGACAGAAAATGAGTGAACTTCTGGTGGGGGTTCTGGCAAGGAAACTTTCCATGCTAAAATCAGAGCACAACTACAGGATAAAACTTTGAGAAAACAAGTAAACAGATCGTGTCTGTGTCTCAATAGTTCTCTGTGTACATGGGGGAGCCCCCCTTTTTACAGGTGATTGCTAAAGCCCTAGAAGAATTAAGACTCATAGTTGGGCTCTGAATATGATCTTTAGATATCAGGTTCGAGTTCTTTCAGGATTCTAACTCTTCAAACCAGGTGAGTACCAATCATATGTTCTGGCCTAGTTGGACTGTGAATCCTTGGTGATACACGGCTTACACTGATTGAGAGCACAATTTCAGTTATATCATAATGCCCTTACTTTTAGCGCGCTTATGAACCAAACAAAAGCAAAAAACAATTGTAAGAGAAGGCTTCAAATAGCCAAAATATGCTTGTGAGAAAATGTGCTGAGAGCAAGTCTCCAAGGAGTTTTGCTTCTGATTCTATTTAGGAGCTCTGCTCAGACGGCTTGCTCGGGAGCTCAGCCCGGATGGCTTACTCTTGAACTCTAGTAGGGCAGTCTGCTCCGACGTGCTGCTCGGGCACTCTGCTCGACCAGTCTGGTTGGAAGCACTGCTCAGACATGCTGTTCGGGCACGCTGCTCAGATAGTTTGGTCGAGAGCGTTGCTTGGGCAGGCTGTTGGGACGTGTTGCTCGGGCATTATATCCAACTCTTGCTCGAAAGGGAGAGTGCTCGGCAGAAGCCCAAGTTCTTGGGAATTCTATTGAGGCTTCTGCTCGGGCACTATACTTAGATGGGAGAGTGCTCTTCATTAGTCTAAGCTCTTGGGAGCTTGGGAATACTGTTGAGGCTTTTGCTCGGGCACTCTGCTTGGATGAGAAAGTGTTTGGAAGGAGGTTTAAGCACTTGGGAGCTTGAATTTCTGTTGAGGCTTCTCATAGGGCACTCTGCTCAAACGGGTGAGTGCTTGGTAGAAGTCTAGGCTCTTGAGAGCTTGGGAATTCTGTTGAGGCTTCTGCTCCGACGGAAGAGTTCTCGGTAGAAGTCCAAGCTCTTAGGTGTCTCTTGTCATAATTGTCATCAATTTTTCCCTTGCTAGCACGTGGCATAGAGTCAATTTGGTGGGAATTTCAAATGTTAGACACCAAGATCATGCCATGTATGGGGTAATGAACGGTTGTCGCATTCCTGGTAACTGTTTTTAAGAGGAAGCTCTTAAATAGAGGTGATACGCCTCATTTGCCTCACAATCTTATTTCCTCAAGTTGGTTATCTTCCCATCAAGTAAGTTGCTCTCTTTCTCTTGTTTTCTATTCGGTTTTAGTTCCTGCTTTATAGCTTTCCATTCCCTAGTCATTGTAGAATGTCGAAGTCCTTGAATAGTTCTAGTTCCACAGAGAATGAATCTAAGAGTATGCCAACCAATGTAGAAACTTCAACCTCTAAAAATAGGATAGGGACTTTTAACCACTAACCAAGCACATATTTATCTCATTGAGATGAGTTAGGAGATACAGAGGAGAAGGCAGAAGAGAAAGAGAATGAAGATATGTGGTTTTTCTTTTGATGATAAGAGAAATAAGATGAGCAGAGCTTAAGTGGAAGAGTTGTTGGATGAGTTTCCTTTGCCTCTAGGATATTCCACTAGGCTTCTAGAATTACAAGAGTCTGCGTACTATAGGATAGATATTGAAACATGTATATACGAGGGACAAGCTAGATTAGGTTACATGTTTTCATTGCATCCTTTTGCTATCTCATTCTTCAATCATTACAACATAGCACTATGCCAACTTGTCCTCATTTGATAGAGGAAGCTAGTCGGGCTGATGTACTTGGTACAAACATCAGTATTTAGGCTGGAAGTTGAAAATGTCATGAAGATCTACTTCGAACTATACTATGTCTTGCGAGGAGTGCATGGTGGTGTTACATCGACAATAAGCATAGAGTCCTCAAAGGTGTGTTTAAATCCAACAAGGGCCGACATTCTAGGTTGTTCTTTATGAAGTGAGAAGGCAGTCCTTGGGAATTCCCAAGTAAGTGGAATGGGTATTGATGTTGAAATGATTACAACAATTATCGTGCTACCACGTAACACGTAATGAGTTCGAAAACATACCGTACGAAGTCTTCGAAAATTCCGACGTAGGATCCTTGTTGTTACGAGCCTCCAACGCGCTTGATCTTTTTCGCAGGTACGAAAACGGCTACTAGAGTCGAGTTCTTCGTCCACGAACCAAATCCTAGAGCTTGGTGATTGCTCTAGAGAGAGTGCTATAGAGAGAGGGATTATTGCTATGACTTCCTTTTATTATTGGGATATCTCTAGCCTTTATATAGAGATACAATTAGAGACTGGCTTTACCTCCAACTCTTAGGAGATAAAGATGTATTTACCTCAAACACTTAGGAGATAAATATCCTCTAATTAACTGTAATTATCCAAACTAACAAATACACATTATCTGTTAGTGGGCGGATAATGGGTCCATTGACCCAATTTATTAACAGCTCCCACTCGCCCACACACAGGGCAAATAAATCGTAGTCCCTCTTTATCTCTCGTCCACTCATCTCCTCATACAGGAAATGGAACGTGCGACCTACGAGAAAGGATGTCCAGTTGAGGAGTATTGTATTAAGTTATCACCAAACTAACACAATACATCACTCCAATAAATCTCGTATGTACCCCAGATAGTTCAACTACACCAGATTAAACACTCTCAAATCCCTCATAATGAGCAGTGTTAAACCTCTCATATGTTATGTATTCATGACTCATATCGAAACGAAAATCGACAAAGTCGCCCGGGCTATGAATCACACAACATGATGTAATATTGAACTTTCTTCCCAAAGCCCTCATGTCATTCCAATTAGACCCAACCGCTTTCCTAGACATGCCCCGCGAGACCGCATCATCCATGATCCAAGGGTACATGCTAAAGTAGCGACATTGAGTATCCTCTTCATGACATAGTCTAAGGTGAAAAGGGTACCATATATGATCAAAAATTTTGATCCAAGTGGCTCACACAGTGACGAAGCAGGGATTCATTCGTCACTCCCACTGTCGGTCTGCATTTAGCACATGCAGTATGATTTGCATGCTATGGCGTAACCCCCAAGGGCGTGTCACATAAATGTATAATAAATACGCCATACGAATCTAAGTCTAGTCGCTGTACAAGCGCCTAACCTGAGTTTTTCAGCCCAGTCACTCTCATAGTGCCTGCCTGAAATCTCACATTCGGCTGTAAACAGGCTACATAGAGTTGTGGAGATACTCTATGATCGACCTACATTTATTAGGTCTCATCTTAGCTCCAACTAAGGCGACATGTTTGCTTTATAAGCTGTATCATCTTATTCGCCCACTTGGCGCTTAAGACAATTATGTCTCATCTTGCTCGCTATCTTAGCGCCAAGGTGAATTACCCGTGTGAGTGGGTCAATTCGAGCCTGGTGACACTCTCAACAAGGATGTATATGTAATCACAAAGATTATCCATTCATTCCATAATAAACTCAAATCAAGGAACGAAAATTTAATATAATAAATGTCAAGCACATAAGATGCCATAAACATGTCAAAACCTACGGAGTCCCATACTCCTAATGTGAGAAAGGAAAACATCTCTAGCAATGGGCTTGGTCAAAGGATCAGCCACCATTCTGCCAGTAGGTATATGTTTCATGGACACCTCTCCTTGCGCAACTAAAGTTCTAATGAAGTGATAACGAAGGCCTATGTGTTTGGCCTTCCCATGATATTTGGGGTCCTTTACAAAATCTAGGGCAGCTGTATTGTCACAGTGAACAGTGACAGCCTCATCTGCATGAGCTGTAACCCCTAAAGCCTGTAAGAATGACCTCAACCAAACAGTTTCCTGGACTGCTGCTGAACAAGCAACATACTCCGACTCTATCGTGGATAGGGCGATGCAAGACTTTTTCTTGCTGTGCCAAGAGATAGCTCCACCCGAAGTGGATATGCGCTCATCTCTATCAGCGCCCCAATCAGCATCGCTGTATCCTCTCAGTCTCAAGTCTCCACCATGATAACACAGGACGAGATCAGCGGTTCCACGTAAGTATCGAAGGATCCTCTTCACCGCATTCCAATGAGCGGGTCCAGGATTACTCTGATAACGACTCACCATTCCAACGGCAAAGCAGATGTCTGGACGCGTACACAACATAGCGTACATCAAACTCCCAACTGCAGCCGCGTAAGGCACTTTGGACATCCGATTCTTTTCCTCATCATTCTTTGGGCATTGGTCTGTTGTTAAAGTACACGCCTTGTCCATTGGAGTGTCTATGGGTTTTGAGTTATGCATACGAAATCGTTCAATGACTTTCTTGATGTATGTCTCTTGAGACAAACCGAGAAGTCTCTTTGGACGATCACGTATGATTTTAACCCCGAGCACATAATTAGCTTCTCCCATGTCCTTCATCTCAAAAGTTGAGGACAACCACTGCTTAGTGGCGACAATGGAACTCATGTCATTTCCAGCTAAAAGAATGTCATCCACATACAAAGAAAGGATTAGAATATTTTTCTTGGATCGTTTTACGTAAACGCAATGGTCTTGTTCAATCATTTCAAAACCTATAGAGGTAATGGCATGATGAAACCTAAAGTACCACTGCCTAGACGATTGTTTGAGACCATATATAGAACGTTTGAGACGGCAAACTTTGCGCTCATGTCCTTTGACTTCAAAACCCTCGGGTTGAGCCATATAAATCTCTTCGTCTAGTTCTCCATTGAGAAACGCAGTCTTAACATCCATATGAAAAAGTTCTAAATCCTGCTGGGCGACAATAGCTAGGATCAGACGAATTGAAGCAAATCTCACCACTGGGGAGAAAGTATCTTCATAGTCCACACCCCGCAGTTGGGTATAGCCTTTCGCCACAAGACGTGCCTTATACTTGTCGATTAACCCATCTACCTTGCGTTTGACTTTAAAAACCCACTTGTTTCCAATAGTCTTGCGCCCTGGCGGAAGGTCAATCAACTCCCAGACTCGATTCTTTTCCATTGAGCTTAACTCATCCTTCATTGCAGCCATCCACTCATTTCTAGCAGATGAAGATAAGGCTTCTTCCACAGAAGTAGGCTCGTCTTCATCATTTGGAGTGCACATAAGAATTTCACCGTCAATCTCAAAACGACGACGTGGAACTCTTCCTCGTGCACCTCTGCGCAGTTGAGAATCTTGTTGACCTGATGGTCCTTGTGGTGTGCTCCCACTGTCTGGGATACTCCCACTAGGTTGAAGGTCACTTACACTATCTTCAGCGACAACCGGATGAGGAACTAATTCCCCACCTTCGCTTGAAGATGGTAAAGTGGGTTCAACCTCCTCTAACTCATAGAGGTCAAGATTCTTACTCGCATCTCCAATGCTAGGAAAATCACTCTCTATGAAATCGACATCACGAGACTCTATTTCAGTCCTTCCACCATTTGGATGTTCACCATACATTACATAACCTTTAGAGTTTTCAGAATACCTTAGAAAGATACTCTTCTTTGCTCTAGGCCCTAGTTTCCCATACTTATGAGAAGTACTGTGAACATAACCTGCTGAGCCCCATGGGCGCAAGTTATCCAAATTTGGCTTTTGGTCATTCCAAAGCTCATAAGGGGTGGATTTGACTGACTGTGAAGGCACACGATTAAGTATATAGGCTGCAGTCAAAAGGGCATCCCCCCAAAAAGATATAGGAAGGTTTGCTTGCGCCATCATAGACCTAACCATGTCTAACAATGTTCTATTCCTTCTTTCCGCAACACCATTTTGTTGTGGAGTATTAGGAATAGTAAGTTGCCTGCGTATCCCCTTTTCCTCACAAAACTTCTTGAAGTGATCTGACAAATATTCGCGTCCTCGGTCAGTGCGAAGAGTTTTTAAATTCTTCTCTTTCTGATTCTCAACCTCAGCTACAAAGCGTTTGAAACAGTCCAAAGCTTCGTAGCGGTGAGATATCAGATACACATAACCATATCGCGTATAATCGTCTATCAGTGTAAGGAAATAAGAGGCGCCATGGCGTGCCTTTACACTCATAGGTCCGCATATATCAGAGTGAACTAGCTCAAGTGGTTGAGTTGCTCTCACAGCCTTTCCAAAAGGCTTCCTGCATGCTTTACCGGCCAAACAAGCCTCACAAGTTTGTAGATTGACTTTTGCGAGTGGGCCTAAAAGGCCTTCTCTAGCCAAACGAGTCATTCTATCTTGGCCTATGTGGCCCAGTCTTGCATGCCAGGTGGTAGAATCATTCACAATATTATCATTCACCACATAAGAATAAGAAGACTGAGAATCAATTAAATCCAATTGAAAAAGACTATCCATGCGAAAACCATGTCCGAACAAAACATCATCCAAAAAAATGTCCAACTTATTACCCCTAAAAATAAAGGAAAAACCACTGTCTAATAAAGCAGTAACTGAAAGTAGATTAAGCCGAACTGTGGGTGCATATCGCACATCCTCTAGAATCAATGTGCGCCCAGTGCGCAACTTGAGCTGGTAAGAACCAACCCCTAGCACCTCTTCGGAACTATTGTTTCCCATGAAGATATGTTTGCTACCCGCTGGAATCCGGTGATAATCTACGAACCCCTCTCGATCACGTGCTACATGTTTTGTTGCACCTGTATCCACAAACCACACAGGTTGGGAATGAGCAACCATCACATGTGAGGAAACATATAACTGAGAGAGAGATTCTGAAAGTACCTTCTTCGGCTCAGTGCAATCACGAGCGAAGTGTCCTTTCTGTTGACAGTTGAAGCATTTAACTTTAGACAGATCCTTTTTCCCACCACGTTTTCCTCTCTTGCGTTTCTTCATTTTTCCTTCCTTTGGCGCAGAAGTGCTAGCCTCGCCTTTCTTACCTTTCTTACTTTGTCTTTCGCGCTTGCCATTTGCATTGCGCGATCCCCCTTGGGCGACATAAGCAAGGGTCTTGTCAGTATCTCGAGTCTCGTCCTCAAGGATGACATGCTGTGAAACATCAGAAAAGTTCTTGATGTTTTCACTGTGGGTCAATATCTGTTTCATATTGGCCCACGAGGCAGGAAGGGACCTTATGACAGCTCTGACTTGCTGCTCATCTGTGAGCGCATGGCCAGCATCCCTTAGCTTACCAATCATATTGGACATCATCCTTAGATGTTCACTCATGGTATGTTTAGGGTCTTTTGTGTACTCCTCAAACTTAATCACAAGGCTACGAAGCCGCGTAGTTGAGGTTCCACCAAAAGAAAACTTGAGCTGATCCCATAAAGCTTTGCAAGTTGGAAGTTCATCATACTGCCCAATTAGATCATTTTGCAAGCTGCTCAACAAGGTGTAGCGCGCACTACGATCTTTCTGATTCCATTTCTGGTAGGCAGTGTGGTCTCTTAGGGGTTGCGCCTCAGTTGGCGCGACCATCTCCTTGGTCAAGTGCTCCTCGAGCTCTTGTTCGTTCAGCATGAATTTCATCTTTTTGTGCCAAACGTCATAATTATTTCCGTTAACTTTCTCACCCTTAAATTTATCAGCTATGACATTCTTGGTGGCCATTATATCACTTCATTAGATTGCGCAAGGAAAAAATTAATTCCACATCCTTTTATTAATTTCAAAAAATTCAAATGAAAAACATGATCCTTCCTCACAAATGAAATCAAAATTGCTTTAATCATCTCCCATATGTGAGTTGGAAAAATATCATTCAAGTAATTTTTCGCAATAAATTTATCAAAATATAAGCCACAATATAATAAATCATCCACCTGATAATTTAGAAAATATAAAATTGCACCATGCAATTAAACTTTCAAGGACTCCATTGAGCACAATTGGCATTCTAATAACTTATGCTAAGAAAACTGGTTTAAACAATGTGCGTGCGAATATTACATCCCCGTACAAGGCTTTCTCGAAATTTACAGGGAAATAGCAGAATACAAGAATTAAGAATCCTACTACAAACTACTCCAATAAATCTTTAGAGATGCCGCACAGCACATTATTCTCAAAAGAATTTTCTTAAACAAAACACATTAATCATAAGTTCTTTAGAATGCCAATCTGATATCCTCCATTTAACCTAAAACTAGATTCAAATAACAAGTTACAGTTAAATATAATGGATTAATAGGCCACATACCTCAAAAGCAAAAAACGGAGGGCTTGAAATATATAATATGCTTTAAAAATGTAGAAACAAATCCCAACATTTAACCTCGTTATATTTAAGCACTCAGACGGCTGCAAAAAAAATCAGACATAATTTCTACTCATGAACTCTAATATTTATTCTACTCCGACGTGCTGCCGCCTCTGCTTACCGTATGGTTGGAAACTACTCAAAAATGCTGTTATGACCTGCTGATAGATTGGGAAAAAATTGCAAACAGGCTTTAACGTGTTTCTGAAATTAAATAAAAACTCTGTGTGTATAAAACAAAATTTTAAAGTTAAGTTCATTCAAGTCGTTTGAAAATTAAACAGAACACACACAGAGGGAAAAGCCTTCACCATTAAAATTTTCAGAAGCTTGGGAATACACTCGCCGGCTTTTGACGATCACCGGCAAAAACGGCAAGCGTTTAAGGAGGTTTGCACGTGGGAGCAGAATTTCTGTTGAGGCTTCTCATAGGGCACTCTGCTCAAACGGGTGAGTGCTTGGAGAAGTCTGGCTCTTGAGAGCTTGGGAATTCTGTTGAGGCTCTGCTCCGACGGAAGAGTTCTCGGTAGAAGTCCAAGCTCTTAGGTGTCTCTTGTGTAACGTCATCAATTTTTCCGTGGCTAGCACGTGGCATAGAGTCAATTTGGTGGGAATTTCAAATGTTAGACACCAAGATCATGCCATGTATGGGGTAATGAACGGTTGTCGCATTCCTGGTAACTGTTTTTAAGCCTTAAATAAGGTGATACGCCTCATTCGTTCACAATCTTATTTCCTCAAGTTGGTTATCTTCCCATCAAGTAAGTTGCTCTCTTTCTCTTGTTTTCTATTCGGTTTTAGTTCCTGCTTTATAGCTTTCCATTTAGTCATTGTAGAATGTCGAAGTCCTTGAATAGTTCTCCACAAATCATGAATCTAAAGTATCCCAAAATGTAGAAACTTCAACCTCAAAAATTAGGGACTTTTAACCACTAACCAAGCACAATTTATCTCATTGAATGAATTAGGAGATACAGAGGAGAAGGCAGAAGAGAAAGAAATGAAGATATGTGGTTTTTCTTTTGATGATAAGAGAAATAAGATGAGCATGCTTAATAAGAATGTTGGATGATTACCTTTGCCTCTAGGATATTCCACTAGGCTTCTAGAATTACAAGAGTCTGCGTACTTAGGACGATATTGAAACATGTATTACGAGGGACAAGCTAGATTGTTCTGTTTTCATTGCAAACTTTTGCTATCTCATTCTTCGTCATTAAACATAGCCTAGCCAACTTGTCCTCATTTGATAGAGGAAGCTAGTAGGGCTGATGTATTGGTACAAACATCAGTATTTAGGCTGGAAGTTGAAAATGTCATGAAGATCTACTTCGAACTATACTATGTCTTGCGAGGAGTGCATGGTGGTGTTACCTCGACAATAAGCATAGAGTCCTCAAAGGTGTGTTTAAATCCAACAACACATTCTACATTATCTTTATGAAGTGAGAAGGCAGTCCTTGGGAACCCAAGTAAGTGGAACAGTAAGGAATTAGAGAAGAAGCACATTTTGTCTCCAGACATGCTCGCAAAAAGACTCCTAGAGCATATAAAGTTTAGGGCTGGTCTTAACATTGCTGAGCCCCTTACAGAAGAAGAATTACAGTACGAAGGAATTATTCATTAAAAACCTATTTTGGAGACGTCTCGGGAGTTCAGGGGATAGAACGTCAGTGTCTGCCACGAGTGCATCTCCCTTTAGAGTCGCCAATTTACATTGAATCAAATAGTTTTCTTTTACCGACATTCACGTTAAGTATCTAATCTTGGCTTCTAACTTCTTTTTTACCTTGTGCGCACAAAAGCAAAGGAGGAAAGGGCAACTTTCTACAACTGTTGCGAAAGGCACCCAAAGGAAAGAGGAAGGAGAAAGTTGGGGAGAGCTGCCACCAATCTCTAAGAAGCCCAGAGCTGCTGGACTTATGCATCCTCCTTTTATAGCTGAGAGCGTCCACGTAGACAAGGATCTAAACTTTCATCCCTGATGGACAATTAGAAGTGGTGATCTGGGGAGGCCCAATACCCACGCCCCTCAGCAACCCCTGGCTTATGAAGTTCTTCTAGGTGACAAGGAGGTTCTTGAGAACTAAACTCTTGAACCCTTTTCACTTGCTCACTTATAGGCCGCGTACAACATAAACACTTTCGTCCTTAGTAAATTCTTCTTGAAACGTAGCTCAGAGTTAGATTGATAATTTCTATTTTCCAGGCATATGCTTACAATAGCCAGATGCATGAATGGTTCGATATGGCTAGGCAAGTGGCAATCATGCTGAGCGTGAAAAGAGAGAGGCCTTGGCCAAAATAAGGGAGCAGAGCAACAATGCAAGGACTTAACTGCTGAGAAGGCCAAGCTGTTCTTCAAGGCCAGCGAGTTGGAGAAGAACTACGAGAAGGCCAAGAGGTCTAAAGAAGCTGACGTTTCAAACAAGCTTATTCAAGCCTTCTTGGAGGACATAACCAAAATATGAAAGGCTGGAGAGGCGTACTGAGGATGGTCTGGAGATCTTCGAACAAGGTTTCTAGAAAACTAAGAGTTAGTCCTTGAGATATTTACAGACCTTTCTCTAGAGTGCGTAGTTGTCCTAACTTCGGATTACCATCTAGAGAAACAGTTGTGCCAACTGAAGCTGGGCATGTAATCTCCCTAGGGGGAAGGAAGATTAGCCAGAAGATGCCCTTGAGTCTTAGAGTAGTTTGTGTTTCTTTGTATTATGAGTTTTTTCGAAAATGAACTTTAGGATGAAATTTATTTAAATACTTATAAAGTAACTATGCTATTTTCACTGTCCTTTGAAGGGTGTTTGTCAATGCAATTGTGTGTTCACTAGCTTGGGCTGTCCACATCCTGCTTGCATTTATGTATATTTTTGACGCTAACTCTTATCGTCAGTTAAGATCTGGCAAAGAAACCTCGCAGTTATGCTTGGCTAGGATTTGAATTAGCAAAGAGTGGTAGGGTGATGAAGTCCCACCAAGACTTTGCCGTTTTATGGGTTAGAACTGTAGCCAAATTGTTCGGATAGTACTTAAGTTCTATCTTAGCACCTCGTGTACACTTCTTTGGAGAAGGGTACATGTTGGAGATGTTTTTAGCCCTGGGCTCTTGGAAGCTAGGATATTCTACAAAAGAACCTACTTGGGCAATCTGCTTGGACCAGCACGTGCTCAGCAGGTGTACTGGTTCACAAGTTCTTCAGAGCTTGGGAATCATATAAAGGTGTTTGCTCGGGCACTTTGCTTGGGCAAGAGTGTGCCAGGAGATACCTAGTTGGATAATTGTGAATCTGTACTGCTAATATCATGCTTAGAAAGCAAACTTTATTACTTGGACAAAAATGAGACTATGAAAAAGATTCAAACTATTTATTTTGCTAAGCTTAACAATCTTAGTTCTATGCTAATAAGGCTATCAAAGAAAATACCAACTTTTACTCTAGGGTGGACAAGGTCTGAGTTCCCTGCCCCCTTAAAAGTAGTGTCTTGCCTTGGGGCAAGATGCTACTGATAGTAACAACGAAGGTTCTCAGTATTCCATGTGTGGAAAATAAGATATACTGAAAGCATTTCCAGAGCGTAAGTGATTGGCTTAAGTATTTTGGAAATACAATAAGGCCCTTCCTAATTTTGAGATAATTTTCCTGTGGCCGCCTTTGAGTCCGACACTTCACATTTGTTAAGAATCAAGTCACCAACGCGAAGAAATTTTGAACGAACGCGGTAATTGTAATAGCAAGTAGGCCTTTGTGTAGACACCCCATTTTGTAGGCATTTTTCAACACTAAACTTTGCAGTTGATGGGTGCTAAATATGCTCCGGAACTCTAGTCAAAAACTTTTTCAACACAGCCTTGGTGCCGTTACCCCGCCACAAGCCTGCCGAAAAGCCGCCACACCCAGCCACTGCTATACTCCGCCGTAGTGCCGCTACCTTGCTCCACTGCTGCACCGCGCTGTCTCCATCTTGTGCAACTGCTGTACCCCACCATGTCGTCACCTCTGTCTCTAAGTGTCGACGCAGCGCCCTTCCCTCATTATTAGGTATTCATAATTATTTTGTATTTTCTAATTGTTGTTATAATTATGATTATTATATATTTTAATGTTATAATTATGGTTATTAGAGTTTTCATAATTATTGTTATAATTATGGTTCATAAAATTGTTATAATTATTGTTGAGTTTAGTGTTATAATTATTATAGAATTTATTTTTGGTTGTAGGTAATGTATGAAATCACTGTTAGAGTGTTAGTTTGATGCTTCATTTGAGACTAAAACGATCGAGAAAAATAATGATGATCGACTATTGAACCTAAAACAATAATATTTAAAAGCATTGACAACAATGATCACCGACCGTCATGACCGACTTTTATGACCAATTAAATGCAAAAATATAAGAGATTAAAATCAGTAACGCCATGATCGAGTAAATTTAACAACTATGATCCTACTTACACCCTAATTAAAATTTAAACCTTAAGCCCTAAACCATATTTAAACTGTAAATCCTCGATCTTAACTCTAAACCCAAAACCTAAATCCATATATCCTATATCCAAACCCTAAAACCCTAATTTGCAAAAACCTAAATCCATATATCATATACGCCTAAACCCTAGATCCGTATACCCTATATCCAAACCTTAAAACCAAAACCTAATCCAATCCAAAATCCAAACCCTAAACCCTAATCAACCCCAATTAAACCCAAGGTCCTCCTAAACCCTAAACCCTAATCAACCCCAATTAAACCCAAGGTCCTCCTAAACCCTAATTAGATCCTATCCCTACTTAAACTCTAAATCATAATGATGAAGGCAACCACTGATTCCGTGTGTCTAGTCACGTGACGGCGACGCAGTCTGGGTTGGCATCAGTGGCTATGGATGGTGGTGAGTGGCTAGGATCCTATCCCGATGGTGGCTGCCGGAGGAGTTGGCACGACAATGGTGGCCGATGGATTTAATTTAAGAAAGAAGTCGACACAGGGGTGACAGTGCTTACGAGATAGGCTTGGTGACACTGCCCATTGCAACGCCGAGGACGCTGATGGAAAGGGGCGGCGGACGGAGGTTCATTAGGGTTTTGACCCTTTGATTTCATGTGGCTCCTCCCTCTTCTGTTCTTTTTTTTTTGGGATGTTGTTGTTACTTTGGTAGCTTTGTGCCGTCTGTGAGGCTGATTGTGGCACCGGTGATTCTGGTGGAGCTGCCCTTGGAGGCAGTTGAAGCCGCAGATTTGGCAGCTGTGGTTAAGGTGTCATTTGGGGCTCTGCTGGTGCGCAACAAGGTACGACGCTAGGGAGGTGGTCAGCGAGTGGCACTGTCGCCACTTGCTCGCATTGCGTAGGCACGATGCTGGGAGAGGTCAGTGCTGTGATGGCGGCAATCAAAATATTGATCGTCGCGGTGGCAATGGGCAAATCAGGAGTGAGGCCAGGATGTTACGGCGCCGGTACCTCGCCGGAGGGCATGCCATGGCATTGATAGTGAGGTGCCGTAAGTGCCTTAAGTTCCCAGCGGCGACAGAGTGTGTCCCATTGTTGCAGTGGCATAGATTTGGAGCCATAGTGGTGGCGATTGCATCGATCGGCGTTGCTCTTCCCCTTTTTGTTTTGTGGTGAACAGGGAGGACTATTTAAAGGTGGTTAGGTTTGGAGACCCACAGTGGCGGTGTCGTCGGTTTGCTACCTGCGGCAGTTTAATTTCAAGACGTATCAGAGTTTTTAGTCAATCGGCTAGGCTGGCAGTCCCAAGGATGGTGCCTATCTACCGCTACTAAAAATATGCTCGCATCCCACAAAAAACGATGACCTACAAGATAGAAAACGAGTGACCACCAGGTGGATTCTCAGCGAAAAACTCTCCAATACTTAAGTCAGAGCGTAACTACAAGATAATAACTCTGAAAAAGTATGAAAAACCGAGTGTGTAATTGTCTGCGCATCTGAGAGTAGTCGTCCTCTTTATATTGCTGTAGTTAGAAGGCCCCTAGCAGGATTGAACCATTGACCAGATCTGTTAGGATTATTGAGGATCACGTCACGATCTTTGAAGGCTCTTTTAGGATCCTAATTCTTATAAGATAATTATCAATCTCGTAGATTGACCCATTTTGACTAAAAATACCGGATGTTCCCTAATTACAAAAAATTTATATTTGAGTTATATCAGTAATCATCACTAAACTAAAATAATGTCCCTCAACAGAGTGGCACTTCAAATTTTTTAACAATGGTCACACGTTTGAAGTTCCTTTTATGGGTGCCCACACGTGCGTGTGTATATATATAATACATGATTCTCGTACTGAAGGATAATTTTCCAACTATGTACGGAACCCCAAAACCAAAAGATAATTTTTTCAACTTGCACTTGCGTCCTCTAAACACACGTGAGATTGTCATGCTATAAGCCGGACACGCATATAACAGTCGTTCTCTCCCTCTCTCTCACACGTGGGTAAGAGTTTCTTGACTATCAATCTCTCTGTCTCTCTCTCCTCTATCCCTGTGTGTGTTGTTTGTGTGATGGCGCAAAAGTTTCCACAGCCCAAGTGGGAAGCCAAGGTTTCAACAAAACTAGCAAAAGCAGGTGCAGACCATATATGGCCGCTTTGCAAAGACTTCTTCAACCTACATAAATGGTTCCCGGGCCTGTCAGTTTGTCACGGTATCCACGGATCCAATGGAGAACCGGGCTGCATCCGGTACTGTGCCGGATTGAACCTCCCAACCGAGGGTGGAGAACAAGTCGTGAGCTGGGCTAAAGAGAGGGTGATAGCCATTGATCATGACGAGAAAAGTATAACCTATGAAATAGTCGAGGGTAACATCGGGTTCAACTCGTACGTTTCGACGCTCAAGGTCGTTCCCAGAGGTGGAGACGGGTGCGTGATGGAGTGGTCCTTCGCCGTTGACCCGGTGGAAGGTTGGAAGTTTGAAGATCTGGTGAAGGGTTACGAGGAATGGTTGCAGGGCATTGCCAATAAAATGGAGGAAGATGTGGTCGGAAAAATTAAAGCGCAAAAGGAACAAGTGTAGTTGGGTAATGTGGAACGGCGCAGGAGGTCGGTGTTTCGTTTGTTTTCTCGTTATGTGGGCATTGTTGAATGCTGTATCCTTATACGAGTGTATTTTGATGGAATCGAAGGCCATGGAAGGTAACCACAGCAAAGTTTGGGATTTCATTTCTTTCTTTCACTATGGCATGTGACACTAAATTTGGGCAATATATGTATACATAAAGCTGTTGGAGTACTTTAATAAACATAATTATTTGTCTGGGACTTATTTTGGGTGTTACAAATTATTTACTTTAATTTCCTCCTAAAATAATATTAAATTTCTTATTGAAGATGGGAAGTAATTAACTATTAACTATCGTTACTCTAGCTGTTACAAAAGGCATGTCATGGTTGGTTCTTATGGGTAGCCAGCAGTTGGATTAGGCCAATTATTGAGAGGATAATGGCTTCGGTTTTGGTAGCCATGATATTACCTCTAACCGTTACATATATGGGACTATATTTTCAGTACATGGTCTCTCAATTTGATTGATTCCTTTTGCACAAGATTGCTTGAGTTCTTAATTGGCCAGAAAACCTTCTTCCTTTATAACTCTTTCACAATACAGAATGAGGGTTTTGTGCATAGAGCTTTTAGGTCAAACACTCTTCTGTTGTGTCAGAATTGCTACGTTTTTTGTTTATTCTAATAATGCATATTTTGACAAAGAAGTGTGTTGTGTGAAGCTTCGTCTTCTCTAGTAGTGCAAACATAGAGAAAACACAGCACTTTTAAACGTAGAGGTGACTAGACGTCTTCTCATGTCGTCGCGGGTGGTTGGGGTGGTCCGAAGTAGCAGGTGGTCACGAGTGGTTGCGTAGAGGTTGTCGTTGGTCTCTCTCTCTCTCACAGACACTCCCAATTCGATCTACCCAAATAGGTTAATACAAACTTTTCTACCCATGAGTTGGATCCGCACCCGAAATTGAGAAAATAAAGGAAAGGAATGGATCTGCACCCGACGCGTACCCGACCCCGGTACTTTCCCCCTTTTGAAGCACCCGTGTTTCGTAGGGTGGAAGTCTAAGTGCTATGCATGAAGCAACGGTTATTCTCCAGTTGACTGGCTAGGCTATTGAAGATAACGCCTAAAGAAAACAGTCATTCAAAATTTATTTGAGGTGGACTGGAATGGTTTGATTTTGCATCTAAACAGTATGAAACAGAGAAAAAGAATCATCAAAGGAGGTATGTCCATTCTTTCCAAGTGTTTCTTGTTGACAGCTAACTATGACATGCCTGAGTGACGAGCTTATATAAATGTGTGAAGCAGTGGGGTGAAGATGTTGGTCAATGGAAGAATGAAAGGATATATACCTGAGTAGTCTTTCTAAGATTAGCCATATAGCTGGTCACATAAGCTTTTGCCTTTAGGTACCTTGGAAACAATTGAATTTGCCACCTATTTCTATATGCATGTGTGTCGTTTTGCTAGCCCGTAGGCCGCAATTCAGGATTTATTAGTGATTTATTCTGTGTTGGATGATGCAAAGATAAGATATGTGCCAATCTTTGATTTCTCGCAGTAGAGAAGGCTCTCGTAGATCTTCTTCTGGTTATGGTCTATCTCTGGTGCATGGTGAAATTTTTGGTTATTGCATAACTTACCTTCATAAGACAATCGTAAGAAAAAGTGGGAAAAAAATATCTGAGTTGATATTTAAAATAAAAGAAGGAAGAAAAAGGTCGCACTTGAACTTTTTGGTTTGAAACTACCTCACTTTGGAAATGTGTTTCAGTTCGTAAGAAAGAAGGTTTACTTTCGAATATTTGTTCCCATAAGCTAATTTACATTGGATTTATATGTTTCATTATTTAAGTTTCCTTACAAATCTGTGTTGATGTCTGTTTCGATAGTCAAAGTCATTTCGGCACTCCTGATTTGAGCTCACGATCCTCTTTCCTGCTCTTTGGTACTTGCATTTGTGAGCAACCAACTACGTTGCTCTGATGCTGGACATGACAAGTATGCATTGGCTAAGTTCTATTGCTTACGTTATTGTTTGTGTAAAGAAGCTACTCACTTTACTGACTTTATTTTTTTGTTAAAGTAAAACATGTTCGTTCGCTTGACAAAGTCTTTTATATTGCATAATAGACATATAAACAATAAACTCGTGCATGACTGTTAGTTTTTCAAACTGTTACGTAAGCATCAAGGACATAGTTGCTGCCCTTCTTCCTTCCCTCTTCTTTGTCTCTTAATCCCATACACAGACACATGACATTCACGGCCCCCTTTCGCATTATAGCTGTTGCCCTTCTTCCTTCTGTTTCATATTATACTCGCATGCAAGACACACCTAACACAAACACACATGTGGACATAGACACAACTACTCAGTCACAACAGCAATGGACACATTTTAATCAAAAAAAAAAAAAAAACAGCAATGGACACACTCACCATTTTCACAAACTAACACATGTACACCAAAACTGCACAGCAACAGTGTTGTTCCCTCTCCCCTTCATGTGCACAGCTTCTTCACAAGCATATACCACATATGCACTCACCCAGCTCCCTTTCTCCTTCCATTTTTCTCTCACTCACTTTATACACACACACACACACACACACACACACACTGCACTAAACACTATATTCCAAATTCCCACCGAACCCACACACCAACAATGCAAATCTCACTCACCTTTTACACTCTTACACACACACGCGCGCGCACAAAATTTTCACACACTATACACACTTATATAAACCCACGCACACACAGCTACTGCCTCACGGCAGTAGCTTCTCTTCTCCCTCTTTTTCTTTCTTCTCGTTCCACTCTCTCACCGTACCAATTACACACTACATACTCACACACACTCACATTTCAGCAACCACTACACTCACACACAGAGGAAAACACACATGAATAAATCACTTATACACACACACGCGCGCGCGCACTACTGCACACGACACACAAAAACGCATGCACAAATAGGAGTGTCAACACATAGGCTCATAACTCACACACACTGAGAGAGCCACCACGGCAAGCCTCACACACAGTCATATATTTGTAGTTCCTTCACTCAACCAACACCAACTACACCCACTGAAATACCTCTCTCACTCACATCTCTTCGGCACTAATCCCTCACAGCCATTTTTTCTCTCTAAAACCCACATATTCACACAACCCACATCACTACCTTTGTTCCATGGCTGTCTTGAACCCATTTTCCCATCCGTTTTTCTTGTCCTTTACACTTACAAACACATAATCCGTAACCCCATCTATATCTAGCCATAAACCACAATATATAAATACACCATAATCGCATAATCTGTGTCAAGACTGTGAATCGCAGCAGCCCTAATTACATGAGATTTTTCTTTCACGGTTCTCTCATGCCTCACTATGTCACTCCCGAAACCCACGGCAAATTACTCTCACAATATCACACAAAACACAAACTGATCCAACCAATTCCCGCCCCTTTTATTCCCTTAAAATAATGAACAAGATACTGAAAAAAGGTTAAGAGACTTACCAAGAAGTCTCACCAAAAAACCCTTATTCATCTCTTTCCTTGTCCTGTTCTCCTGCTCTCTAATCCTCTCTGTGTATTCTCTCTCTCTCTCTCTCTCTCTCTCTCTCTCTCGATTGTGGTTATGACGGCTGAAATGAAGCCCTTAATCGGCTGCCACAACAATGTCTTATATATACATATACACATAATGAAAACCCTAATTAAAAAAAATGAAAAGAAACCCTACAAGTCCATTTGTCGCTAAAACTTCTAACCAAAACTTATGATTGCGAAAATGATCTAAAAATAAAATATTTATGATAAACTATATGTTAAAAAATTATTAACGGTTGTTACGCTAACCCGCTCAATTATGTGTTGCTAAAAATTATCGACAAAATTTCAGTTATGTTAATCGTCACTAAACACTTCAATCATTATCCCTTATAACAGTTAGCGTTAGATTATAATTAATGGTTTCTAAAGTTGACAGAAATATTGCTCACCAATTTGTTGCTAACGTTCCAAACTAAAAATATATCGATGCTAACTAAAATTTCGTCGCTAAAAAAATATTATATGTTCGTCGCTAAAATTTCTAATTAGATCTGAAAAGGTAGGGGGGTGTTACATCCCGGCTATTTTCCATCATCTTCTGGATGATATGGGAGTTCAACTCCTGAAATGTACGTACGAAAGACTTTTCACAACGTGCTTTAGATGTGGAAGAATAGGTCATGAAAATACACATTGTCGATCTTTTATAGCTGAGGTAATTGAATCTCTTGCAAGGCGAACTGAGCATTTTCCTTCCAGAACCAAATCTTTATCCCACTTTCCTCGCAAATGGATACCCATTATTTGCATAGTCAATGCGCGCCCTCCCGAACTCGGACCGGAATCGCACTTCGAGAATCTCCATTGACAGAGACCATCTAAGAGTTCATCTCAGCCAAACATATGACGCTTTCTCTCCTAACCCGACTCCACCTTCAAGCGACGATGATATATTCACAACGGCACCCAATTCACCAGTGTCAGCGATGGGAGAACATTCAAATGTCAACCAAGACCCAGAACAACCTCTAAACTAGTATCCAGGGGAAAATGCTGAGATGGATGATGAAGAATATGAAGGAGTGAATATTTTGGAACCCATTTAAGAGGAAAATGCCGAATTCAATCAAGGAATCCTAATTACAGACTTCAATGAGGAAGATAATGACAAAGACCAGCAAATGAATGAAATTAAAACGACGCACTGAACATGGCTGACCTAATGGCAAATTTGGAACAATTAAAAGCAAATTTTATTGGGGAAAACTGGAACGAAGAGAACATTTGGGAGGATGAACCGGTCATGGATTACGAAATGGAAGAAGACACTGAACCAGAGTTGAAAATCACCACGATCGTGATCGTCAATCATCTGCTCCACCTGTTAACCCAAAAATATGGAAGAATGTATGGTCGTTACCAATCCCATTAAAATTAAGTTTCTTCATATGGCAACTTCTGTGGAATAGACTCTCGTTATACTTCAATCTCCACCGCTTGAAAATCTCAAATGCCGACCTTTGCCCTATTTGTCAAAACTACACAGAGACAATCGACCATCTTTTCTTCTCTTGTCCGGCAGTTAGATCAATCTGGTTTGGAGGTTTGGCTTATTTACATAGTCAAAATGTGGGACATTCCTTTAGCAATTGGCTAAAATCTTGGCTCCTAAACCCTGCATGTAGTGGTATTCTACTACCAAAAACAATTCATATTATCTCCACCATGTGGACCATCGGGAAGCATAAGAATAATCTCGTCTTCAGACAAATCCCCTTCCAACCTGTTTCGGCCATTCATAGTATTGCATCCCTCACGCAACACTTTTGTGAAACTTTTGCTATCAAGAAATCCTCTAATTTGCACATCTCAAATACCTCACAATCAGAATTGTCTCTTCCAGTTTCGTTGGTGTCCAAAACATTAATCAGTGCAATAGTGTGACAGTGAGTCCCCTCACAAAGATCATCGACGTCAGTTTCAATAAGGTCACCCATAAATTGGGTTTGGGGCTTTACTGCCTTTCAGAAAGCGGTCTTTGATGCGCGACAGCGGAAATATCTTTTCTAGCATCTGAAGAATTACATGCTTTATCCAAAGGCTTGCTTACTGCTTCTTACAGGGCAAAGAGGAATAATTTTTTGCACATAAATATTTTAACTAATTCTAACTTTTTGCTTGATTAGCTCTCGGATTTGAAGGAGATCCCTGACACTACTGCACCCATTATATATGACTTTTGCCATGTGCTTTCGGACTTCCATCGGTTTAGAGTAGACAAAGCCACGATGCCTCAACTCAAGGGATCCAGATCATTAGCTGCTTTTGCCTGCCATGCACGTATTGCCGTCTATCAAGACTGGGTGCATGAATTTTTACTGTAACAGGATCTCTAATTCCCTCGAACCGCGTGCGTGTATTTTGGTTTTTGTGTACATATTTTTGCTCTGTTCGTATCTTTTGTATTTTGTAAATGGAATCTCGGTAGTCCTGACTCTATCATCTATACCCACCTTCCGGTGATGAACCCTTTCTTTTCTATGCTTTTCTACTTTATCTCAAAAAAAAAAAAAACTAGTCCTTCAGTGCAAATTTTGCTAATTAATTTCCCAACAGTATAGAGGGAGAAAGGTAAAGCACCATTGTGTTTGTTTCTGATACAGGTTCTAACACGCTCACAAAAGAGAGTAGAAAGACCTACTATAAAGCATTTTTTCCAGAACTCTTATTAAGCATCACTCCTTTGGTAAAGTTTGGTTAGGAAAACATCCTTGTACCATCTAAATGAGTGAGTGTGGGACATCTAAGGTTGATCAAAAGTACTCTTCCTCTTTCAAGGACGGTATTAGCTTTGCCTACAAAATGCTTGGTTATTACAATGACTAAAGTAGTGAATGCGTCAGGCTGGGTTCAACCATTAACTTGGATAGGAATGCCGTTAGGCTTGACCTTGATGAAATTAAGGATACTATTTTGGTCAGTGGGAGTAAGATAATGATCCCACCATCCATGGAGTTGGCCAGTAAAACCGGCTATTAAGTATCTAGCTATAGATGATTCATATCTCCAAGGTTTCGATTGCGAGCACTGTTAGTGGCCATAAGCATGTGTTGAAGAAGGTAATGATTTGATAGTTAGTCATACCATTAAGATTACACTCATAAATGCAGGATCCATTGAAAAAAGATGGGGTAGTAAAATTCTTCTCTTCAATTTGCATATCGACGGGAGTAGGCCAGGAATTATAATTTTGCAAAGGTGGCCTTGGGTTAGAAGTTCCAATGGCTGTGACAAAGTGTTTTTCTAGGTCATCAGGATCAAATTCAGATTCAGTAATTGAATGATCAATTTCTCCTATAGCGTCAATATTTTTAGGAGAAGACTGAGGAGATTCAACCTTGGGGTACCTTTTTCTGGGAGTTCTGATTTGTCCTAATTTAGACATTAATTCCATAAGAAATTCATTGCTCGATCACTTGGACCTAACTTGAACTTACTTTCTATATCGATAGAGGGTTTTACTAAAGGTTGCTCAATATTTTTAAGAAGGGAAAAACTGGTGGAAGCCAAATTAAATCTAGAGGAAATATTGAAAATATTCTCATTAATGCCCTTGGGAGGTTGCATCTTGCTATAGAAATTAGAAACAATTTCTTTGACACGATCAACAGTGGCTTCAATTTTGGTGGTTTGTTCACCTATTGTATTCAAAATGATATTTGAATAATGTGATTGATCAGCAATTGATTGAATTTCACTTGCAGTAATAGAATTAAGGTGATTGGAGGTACTTGTATCAACAATATGTTTTAAAAGAGTAGCTAAAAAATTGGAATTCATATCACTCTTCATGGTAAATTTGTTAAAAGGAGGACAAATACTTTCTTGTTTTGTATGTGAAGGCCATATTAACCATTCACGGGTTTATCTATTGAAAAGTATTGACTTGTTTTTTAAATTGATGTACTCAGGAATTTCAATATTAATTTTCAAACAATAAGAATAGAACCATCCAAAGAATGGAAAGTAGATTTTATGTGCTTTCAAAGTTTGAAAAATTAAAGTGATTCCCTATAATGGGACCTTTGATCCTTTGAAAAGTTGAGACAGTACTAGGCACGATTTTTGGTATTGTAAGAAAAATTAAATTCTTTATTAATTTTATCATAATTAATTTGAAATTCATTAATGACAAGGACATTTGGTTCATCATGATGGTCTAGTTTGTAATCTATTCATGTCGAAAGCGGAAATTTTCAAAATGGAAAAAATAAGATCCTTATGAGACTTGCCGAAAAAAACCCTACTTAAGCAAGGCGGAATTATTTCAGGATATTGCCATAGAACTCCTCAACATGGAAAAAGACAATAATAATAATTCAAGTGAAAAAACTCAAAATAATCAAACAAAGAATCTGATGAGATTATGCTAGACAATAAGTGCAGCAGGAATGTTCCTCAACAGAATCCGATCCACATGGATCTCAAATTAAAACAAATTGACCAGTTCCCCCCATTATAAATAAGAATCTACTTTTTCAAGAAAAGACAATCATATAGGTGCTCCGATGCTTTTTAAAAGCAAAAGTGGCAAATGCAAGAAGTGTTGGAATGCTTTTATAAATAGCAAATGAGAAATGCTTTATGAAAAGTAAATGGTAGAAAAAGATGATGTTGCCGGTCTGATCGACTCCACCACATATCCAGGACACGCAGCCGTCATCATCAATAAACTATGGTTACTTCATTAAAAGTAACCACAGCTCATGTTTCTACCATAGTTGTTGTATGCCTATATAATGGTTGTTTCCCAGTTCTATAGTTAGGCATTAGATAGTTTAGGAAATTTCATAGTGTTTTCCTTGTAAAAGTTCTCCCCTTTCGTTCTTGTGTAATACTCTGTAATCAAGTGTGCTTCCGTCTTCAAGTGTGCCTATGTCTTCAAGTGTTCTTCTGTTCTACTGTAAGTTTTATGCTTCAATAATAGTTATTCCTATTTCTCATATCTATCTTTTGCTCTATCAGTTTAATTTTCAAGTTTATCTGTGGAATTTATTAATCTTCAGTTTAATAATAATTTTCAATAATCCATATCAATTCATTAATAATATTTAACCTAGAAATAGACCCAGTGATTTGTCAGATCAATTTATTAATCTTCAGTGATTTGTCAACCTAAGTTAATTTAGAGAATTTTGATCGTTGGCTTTATAGTTTCATTTCGCTTGGATCGAGGTAAGAAATTTCTATTTGAAATCCAATTTTATCCATTTGTCCTCATAAATATTTTTTTGAATTGCTATCGAATTTTCTTTGAACTCCGTTATTTTTGAAATGTGTTGTTTACCTTTAATGCCCTATTTTGAACATTACACGTTTATTGAAAATCCTATTCGATGCTCCGTATTTATTTCTCATTGTGCATCAATTTAATCATTGTATTATCATTGTTTATCATTATATTAATTGACATGATTGGTGTGTTTTGGCAGGAGTTGGTGTATATTGGAGGATTTGGTGTGGATTAGTACCTTGACGGACTAGTCGGAGATTTGGTGTGGGCTAGTACCTTGACGGACTAGCCGGTATATTGGTGGGCAAGTACCTTGACGGAATAGTCGGTGTATGGCTAGTACCTTAACGGACTAGTCGGTGTATCTATGATTGTTTGCACCGTGTTTAAATTTTTTATTGATATCTGATCGAAGTAATTATGATTCTTTTGAAACTCTTGAGAAAATTATAATTTCTTCATTTGAGCGACCTTACTGAGCTCTCAAAAGCTCACTCTCGTTTGACTTCCTTTTTGCGGGTAATAATAAATAATAGACCGCATTGGGTGTGGATTAGATCTGAGTCGAGCGAGGGAAAGAGAATTTAAGTTTCAGTTGGTCATTAGAACCTCTGCTTGGGTTATTATTGTTATTTAAAATTGTTAACATATACTTGATGTTTCAACTATGACAGTACACTTAGAGTATTATCTTACTAAGTGTTTTAGTTTCTCTGACTGGCTGGTGGTAGTAAAATGATTGAGTAGGGTTCTATTATCTTAGTGTATATGATCAAGCGAGTGTTAACGTTCTGAAATTTTCGAGATGTTGCGGGAGGAGAGGGAGAGGGAGAGGGAGAGGGAGAGAGAGTTTCAATTTATAGAGTTTCTTTTAATGAATATAATTGAAATAAAGTCTTAATATGTTAGTATATTACTGGTTTAGAGCTTTAAAATGTTTAAAATTGAATTAATAGTAACATAAGGACACAATAAAAAGATTGGTTTTAAAAAAATTGTCGAACAAAGTTTGTTTAATTCAATTCATGTTTTATCCACTAGATTGTGCAGAACATTTGTAACTTAATGATGCTAGATTTATAGAGGATCTACTGATCTACAACCGTGTTTGCTTGTTTACACTTTACACCTTGTTTCTTAGCTAGCTAAAAGATAAACAAAATTATGCAATTGCCTTTTTCATGTGAAAGTATGGTGTAAGAAAAACTTTCTCAGATTTATTTTGAAGCATTATAAGGTTTTAATATTACATGCCATTTTTTAAAATAGTTATAATTTTTTTTCTTCTATTATACATCTCAGATGTGGTTCTTTATTTTTTTTTAATATGCAACTTGTGTTTTCATGTTATCTAGATTATTATATTGGATTGACTGTACTTTAACATGTTAACGAATGATAAAATTAAGGATCTTGTAAAAGATTAATTTGTCTATAGCCCATATGCGATAAGATTATAAACTTAAATATGAATTTTAAATAGTACCTTTTTCTTATTAAATATCTTAAGTAATTTTTGTTTTACAGGTACTTATTTCATATTAGAGAGCTTTTTTGGTAGATAATATTGACTACAATGAGCTTTTTCAAGGTATTCTTATTGACAATAATGAGCTAGTAAAAATTTAGCAAATATCCTTATGTTAAGTTAATAATTATAGGGTAGAGAGTAGCTCATATATTGTCATTGAAAGCGCACAGCAATGACAACTTGTACTTATAATCGAGTTTACTATAGTCAAGAATAAGTTTCAAAGCTTATAATTAGTCTAGTATCTACTAATTGGTCTTGATGTTCACGCTTTATATAATTACATTTAAGTCTCAAAAATTAATCTAATCCTGATTAATTTAATTAAACATCATTAAAATATACTCTATCACTCATTTTATTATTTTTCATCACCAAAATCACAATTTACATTTAAGCCCCCAAACTTTTTCAAAATTCAAAATTTTAATTTTTTGCCCCAAAATTCTTTTAAACTTCAATATTCTACTAGTACTCGAGCATGGCTCAAAATTATCGCCCGTTTATTTTTCGGAGCCCCGATAGTTATTTTAACCAGCTCCCAAAGTTTGGGATATTACACTAATATATCTTTCTATCAAATTCGATTGACAAAAAAACTTGCACAGAACAAAGTAGTCTATAGCTTTTTAGGAAAAATGTAATATACCTAAACTAAATTAAAGATATTGTTAGAAACTCAATCCCTTTTAGTTTCATATCGGTATATTGATGCGTACGCAACCGATTTGAATTATTAGGCAGGTATATAGATTTTAATACTTACATATTAGTACATTAAAACTATCATAAAGCTGAAGTTTAGATTTTAAATATAGACATGTTACTGTAAGGAAGCTATTGTAAAACTGTTTTTTTTTATTTAAAATGCATATATAATCCTAATTAGGGTTAGATGGCTATTTTTTTAAGATGTCCTTTTTTGAAATTGAAGTGTTCATGAAAGATTAATGGTGATTAGGAATGTTTTCACTTAAAACTTTTTTTCCCATTAGATGCCCATTTTACGTAACAAGCTTTATTAAAAAAAATAAAGGTTATTTTGACTTCTTTTAGGATATCAAGCATCTTTCCTTAAAATGCCCTTGTTGAAATATATGTTTTTGTTAAAGAAAACCCTATCAAAATCTAACCTTAAAACTCACCAGAATTAAAATCCACAAAATAAACACCTTAACTTATGCTACTCTTTAGAGAATTTTTCCTAAGTTGAGGTATTATCATGTTACTCTTTTAGGTTTTTTTTTAAGATGGACTGAAATTTAATTTTAACAACATAGGATCGAGTCAGAATATTCACAAGTTTGACTAGGCCTTCTTTTTTCAACTTTTATGATGAATTATGTGTTGTTTTGGTTTTGGTAAAATAATAGGTTTTTATAATTTTCTTAACTCCCAAAGCCTTAGACTTATTGTTTTTTGATGATACAGGTCTTATTATCCGAGAAATGATCTGGGTTATTATTCTTGATGCCTTTCGTTGAGTTTGTATTTAAATGATAAATTTAATGCGTATGTATATAGGATGAAACTTATGACTGCGAATATTATAGAAATTACTTCGTTGATTACCATTATTTTATTAATTACCATTTCGTAGCATACATTTTAAGAGGAACACACACATTTTGACTTTTTAGAGGAGTAGGTATGGTACTATCATATAAATTTGTGCTAAAAATAAAAAAAAAACTTTATGACAAATATATGTTAAATTACATGTACAACTAAATTAATAGCCTACTAAGATAAATAAAGTCATGTTAGGTAAAAATATAAGAGAGCTTTACAAAACACTATCAAGAGAAATTGAGTATACTATAGACTATTTTAACTGGAAAGTAGGGGGAAAAAAAGGTAGCATTAATATTAAGCGTAATTTTGAACAAATTATAATCAAATTTGGAACTTAAGCTAGAAAAAATTTAAAAAGGACTTTCATTGTACTGTGATCTTCAAATATGTGATACATAAAAACTATAATAAACTAGATCATTATATATATAAAAGAGGTTATTTTGACCCCAATAATAACCGCTAAAAGAATTGACCATCACTATACAGAGAGAAAAAGATAGATAATGAATGATACTGAAAGTATTAAGTGATGATATTTTAAACTTTATTGGTGATACTTGCAGGAAAAAGAGTTAAAACTCTAAAAGTGAACGGTTAAAAACTTTATAAAAATCCTTGAAAACTACAGTTACTAGATTTGTTGCCTAAGCAACTGAGTTTTTATATGTACCCTGGCAAATCTCTCGACTTCATATTATTCTTGATTTTAAAAATATAACATTTAAGCTCCTAACTCCTTTAGTTGTACAAACTTTGTTATACATTTATTAACCATAACTTCTTTCCATTAAACATTTTATTTTTCAAAATCCTTTTTGGATTAATATTTGAACTTTTGTTAGTATCACTTGGTTATAATTCAAATTTCTTCTCAATTTCACTTCTTAGACTTATATTTTTGCGTAGAAATATATTAAAAAGAAGTTGGACAACTCCAATATATAGACTTCACATTAGTTGTCTCTAAAATACTTTCTTCACTTTTGTTACTGTAATGTCAAACTTGTAATTTTTCATGAGAATTGGATATTTGTGTAAGATGTTTGAAACTGATTAGAATATCAGTGTACTTTGAATAACACGATATTATATGGAACAGTTAGAATTATGTTCAGCGGCAACTTGACGTGACAACAAAAATAAATATGATAAATAATGACAAATAAAACAAGTATGAAATAGTGACAAATATTGATGATAATTGATATCAGGAGGAATTTGGGTTTAAAAGTAACACCATATTTTTTTATAATGACCTTTCCATCCTTCGAGCTTTGATTAACAGTTAATAACTGATTTACTTATTATGATTTATTTATATTTGTTGTTTTAATTTAATTCTATTTGATAACGCGTAAAGCACGCAGTCCTTTCGCCGTGCAAATTTATGACATGTTGGTTTCTTCGAGTTTTTATCCTAAATAATCTTTTTTTATTACTTAATTACCCCTCTACCCCATTTTCAACTTTATATACCTATCTAACCCATTTTTTAAAATCTCACTTTTTAAGAGAGATTTCAAACTGAGAAAACGTGATTCCAAACCACGTTTTCAAGCAAACGTTACTATGATTAAATCATAGTAACGTTTGCTTGAAAACGTGGTTTGGAACTACGTTTTCTCAACTTGAAATCTCTCTTTGAAAGTAAGATTTACATATTGGCGTTTGCTTGAAAAACGTGACTTGAAATCTCTCTTTAAAAGTGAGATTTTCATTAAATATAGTAACGTTTGCTTAAAAACGTGATTTAGAATTACGTTTTCTCAGTTTGAAATCTTTCTTTGAAAGTAAAATTTTTAAAAATAAGTTAGATAGGTAAATAGAGTTAAAAATAGAATAAATAAATAATTAAGTATTAAAAAAATTATTTAGGACAAAAACTCTGGTTTCTTCTGTCTTGGTTCCTGAGCACCCTTTACGTAAAATCCAAAGAAGAACAGCAGCCTCTGGCCTGGTGTCACCAACCCACACCACTATCCACCATGGGACCACCTTGTTGATGCTTTCTTATGAGATTCCCAAGAAGAATTGATAGTCAAGAATCTATTGGAATGAAGGGACCACACCAGTTGGAACTGGAAAGATGCCAAGCTCCGTGGTGCAGCATCTCAGAAACTTAAGAAACCTAATTGTGCTTACCAGCGATGAATAACATACAGCACAGTGTAGGCAATTCCAGAGCCAAAGTGTTAAATGATGCGAGCATAAGACATCCAATTATCAAGCCACAACCATGTGTCCCTTCCATTACCCACTTAATAAATTGCTTATTTTGATCAGCTTGCACCGGGTTTAGGACAGATCACTGAAACAAAGCAGGTTCTCCTTTTAACTTATAATAATAACTACAGCACTATAACACCCACAAAGAATCATTCTCATGAGCAGAGTCCCAGATATGCTTAGCAATTGCAGCTTCGTTTACCCATTTTTTTATGCTTTCGTTTTAGAGCAAGAGAGTTAGTACGGTGGAAACCTCTTAGATTACCGAAAGAATTACAGGCGTGAAACCGGAACACGAAGGTGATGAAAACGGACCTCGCCGTTATGGTAAATTGATTTTTCTTTTTTTTTTATGTATCATTTGTATCGATTCGTTTTGCATATATATATTTTTAATTACACATAATATGGTGTGTGCCAACAATCCTAATGAAATAATGTTTCTTTTTCTTGGAAATGCTAAGCAGAAATTACCATGCATATCACAGTTGTAATTGATGTTGAAACGTTATTTCCCTTGTACTTTCGGATTCCGCAGGCGAAAGTAACGTCCATTTTGATTCCTTTCCCTTAATTAAATGTTTCTTTGCATTGACGTACGTACAGTGACTTGAGAGGAACTTAGAGTTGGTCAACCAAGAATCTAAATATGAAGCCGTTGTGCCTCTTATATAATAGGGATTACCCTAAAGTTGACCAACGTATTGCTATATCAACAATGATTAGGGTTGTCATGGTTCTCTTTCATAATTATATCAATTTCATGTAACATAGTTCTCTCTCTCTCTCTCTCCCTCCCTCCGTGTCTGCCATGGCAGAAGAAATAGTAAAACCTAAATGGGATGGCAAAGCCGCAGCCAAGCTAACAGGCGCAACGGCAGAACAAGTTTGGCCTCTCTTGGAAGACTTTTGCAGCTTTCACAGATGGCTTCCCAGCATTGATACATGTCACCAAGTTGAAGGGTTTCAAGGCCAACCGGGCCTTGTACGGTACTGCTCCTCCACGGTACCACCGTCAGACGGCAGCAATGCCCCGACCACCTTGTGGTGTCACGAGAAGTTGATGGCCATTGATGCGGCCGGGCGGCATTTAACCTACGAGGTCGTGGACAACAACATGGGCTTCAAGCAGTACCTCTCGACGATCAAGGTTTCGCCCGTCGACAATGATGAGAAGCCCAGCTGCCAGATGGAGTGGTCATTCGTTGCTGATCCAGTCGAAGGGTGGAAGTTTGAAGATTTGCTCTATTACGTTGAATCTTCCCTCCAAGCAATGGCAGAGAAAATGGTGAAAGCAATTCAATCCACCAACTGAGAATGGATTGTCTCCAGTGGAAAAAGTAAGTGTTTTGTTTCTGTTCTCTTTCAAAGCGCAAATGTACTAAAAATGAAAGAAAATGCAACTTCAACCCAAATGGTCAGTGTAGATTTTTGTTACTTTGGGAGACTGAGCTGATGGAATCATATTTGTGAAAAGGAAGTGTCACTCATAAATCAACTGATCCGAGAAACTTTTGTTCATCCACCGCAATTTGTTCATCTGAAAGCAACAAAAATATAAGATATCTTCGTATATAAAGCAAGCCACTATTCACATCTTTACAAACCAAAACACGAACATCAGTTACAATACCCAGCTGACAAAACACACATGTAATCCTCTTCAAGATGCCATGGAGGAATTACTGTCAATAAATCATTTATCTCCGGCATCCCTTGAAGACCCTATACTCATATATGATCCTAATTACTTTTGGTCGTTCTTTTACCACCTTGTACGAACATTGTCAAGAGTTCCTGCAGATAACCTCCCCTCCATCCAATCAATAATATCCTGCGCAATTTCTTCGCGCTCAGGCTCGAAGAGAAGATCATGCAAGAATCCATCATAGAGCTTTATGTCCTTGAACTCGGAAGCCGCCTCATTGTACAAATCTTGGGAAGCCAGGGGGTCAGTGACTTTATCAGCACTCCCATGAAGAACAAAGAATGGGACTGTCACAGATTTAAAGTTCCGCATCAAATGAGAAGAGATGCGCAACACCTCGTGACCGGTTCGAACCCTCATAGGTCCTGTATACACCAATGGGTCAGAGTATTTGGCCAAAAGTGCTGCGGGATCCCTTGAAACTGGAATGCCTCTTTTGTTGGCACCTTTGAACTGGTATTTGGGAGCAACCAGTGAAAACAAAGGCGCCACAGCCTGCATAAACAGATAAATAACCATTGTGTGCATCAAAAAGGATTACCCTTTGTGGCATATAAACTAAATTTTCAACAACACGACACTGTAGCAATTTTTTTTTTCTGAACAGTTGAGTCTATTCTTTACCCTTGACATCTCAGGGTTGGTTTGACAAAAAATTTTTTTTGGTTTTCAGTTTTTAAAGAGCAGTTTTTAAAAAACAGCTTATTTTTTTTTTTTACAAAAACAAGTGGGTGTTTGATAACCTTTTTTTTTTTTTGGTGTTTGGTAACCCTTTTTATTTTGACTTTTTTTTTTTGGGTGGTTTGCGGTGGCGGTGGTGGACGGTGGTGGTCGCCGGCGGCCGGAGGTGGCTGCCGATGGCCGGCGATGGCTGCCGGCAGTCGCCGGCGGTGGTCGCCGGCCGCAGTACAAGAAGCTACTAATTGGTACACATAATAAGGTCTGTCTTTAACACGTAACAAATCTGGCGGGCTTATAAGAATTATGTTTTTAGAAAAGAGTTTTACAAGATATTACGAGCTGTTGGAAGGATCAAATTAGATTTACATACCTGGAGTCAAATTCCCAAATTTCAATTAAATGAGCTTCTTTACCTTGTTTCCACATTATTTTATCCTACTTCAACTTCTTTCTCCACAAACCCACCACCCCCCTTTCCGCACCCGCGTGGAGCAAGACAAAAGGCTCGAGAAAAAAATCAAGCATTTCTTTAACCCGAATCCCACAGCTTGTATCAGGATTTAGCATATCAGTAATACCATCTTAGAGGGTGCTTGGGACTGATTCTAAAATGGTCAAACTTGAATAAAACAAATTAAATCAGGTTTGAAGCCTCTGGCAAAAAGGCTAAACTAATTAAATCTGCTTCAATGTGCTCAAAAACTAATTAAATCCAGAATCCTCATTTTCTTGGATTCTGATTTAATCAGTTTTATAAGAATTAGGTTTGACCAAAAGCATTACCAAACCCAATCTCACATATAAACAGATATTAAATTGCCCTCTAAATTTTAACACACTATATGGTCATTTTGTCACCAAACATCTTCAACAACTTCAAATTTATTATGCTTAAAATAAATTATAGCTGATTTTAAAAATCGATTCTAATTTAATCAAAATCTACTCTTAAGAATCAATTTCAAATGGCCTCTAAACCAAATAAAGAACACGAAATCAAAATAACTTACACCAACAATAGGATGTGCTGGCCTAACACGCAAAGCCGGTGAAGTTAGAACAATCCCCTCGAGCATACCTTCAATGTGAGGGTATGAAGCGACCTACTCAGAAAATCAGATGACCAGAGTCAAATATGAAACAAGACCTCTTATATTGGCACAATAGATCAATCAGTAGCCTTACCTTCAGAACTACAGCCCCTCCAGTTGAGTGACCAAATAGAAAACACGATACTCCAGGGTTCTCAGATTTAATCTTTTCCAGGAAAGCCCCCTGTTTAAATAGGAAAAGTAGATTTCACCAAACAGCAAAATTTTCACCGTCAATTACTAACGTGTAATGTACAGAGGTGAGAGGAGCAAATAAACAGGCTAACACCAGAAACAATAGAAGTGAAGTATCCCATTCATGATTAGACAGAAAAAGGATAAAAGGACAGCATAAGAAGGAAAACTACATAGAGGTAAAAGCTAAAATCCCCACCATACATGACTCATTTAGCCACTTCCTAACTTTTGGACAAGTCCGCCCTTACCTGCAAGCTTGAACAAATTGATTGATAAGGATAAAATGGTCATTTAAACCTTCCAACTAAAACCCGAATTCTCTTATTCTTTCTTCTCAGCCGGCACCACAGCCGGCATCACTGCAGCAACCACAGCACCGTCCCGTCCCAGACATCAGCATCAGGGTCTAGCCCCGCTGTCATAATCATCGTCATCACTGCAGGAAGACTCTAGCTCTCCTCCATCCCGCCGCCACCACAGCCGCTAGGGTGTGATGCCACTGCCGTCATCATCCATTCCAGCAACAGAAAGCAGAGCTCAATGAATCCCGACAATTTGATAAAGTATCTCCCTGCCAATCCATTTTCTTGAATCACACAGATTCTCTATACCCCTCGGTTCGTTACATCCACCCAATTAGAGATGAGGCATCGGTGAGTTAATAGTAGCGCCACGGTTTCACAGAATTGGTGGTGGTGCGACGGCACGGAGTTGGTGATGGTGGCACGACGTGTCATGTTACAAGCGATGCTTAAGTGTCATGCTACAAGCAATTGTTAATGTTAAAGGCGAAAGGGCGAGGCGCCCACTTGAGTGACTTGAGGCGCTCTTTGTATAAAAACTTCCAAATATAATTTAAATCAGTCAAAAGTAGTCCTAAAGCATTAATCTCAGCGCAGAAGACGAAACCAAACAAATTATTTTTGAAATGGAATATAGTCGTGTATATAGATAGCATTGAAGAAAAGTTTTATACTGCTTAAAATAGGATTATGTCAAATTGTTTCTTTTTTCAAAATACAATGAAATAACCTTTGATATGTTCGAGTATTTTATTCTTAATTTTCAGTTTTTTGTGGAAACACTAAGAAAGCAAGAACGGAAATGGGGACGAAAACAAAAAGGTTTTATTCATTATTTGGCTAAGAGGAAAAAAAAACTTCAAACAATAGTAGGTACTTTATTAATGGAAGATGTAGAAAGAAGGAGAATGAAGAGAAAGAAAGAGGAGAATAGAATAAAGGAATTAAACACCAAATTTAACCTGGAGATAAGACCCCTTAGGGTCAGCGCAAACAAGAGGACCTAAATTCGTTGGAAGACGTAGAAAGAAGGAGAATAGAGAGAAAGAAAGAGGAGAATAGAATAAAGGAATTAAACACCAAATTTAACCTGGAGATAAGACCCCTTAGGGTCAGCACAAGCAAGAGGACCTAAAGTCGTTGGCTTTTTCTTCCTCTCCTTCAGCTCATTTTCTTCTGCTTGATTGGATTCATTGGCCTCGTAGGATGTTTTCTTTTGAATTTTTACCTTTTGACCTTATTGTAAAGTCTTCGACTTTTCACCCCTCCTTTTAAAGTTTTTAATCAATAGGCGTGCCTCTTTTTCTCCCTCGCCTTAGCATAAAAGGCGTAAATCTCTGAAGTCGCTCAGCCTAGGTCAGGGCAAGGGGCAAAGCAGCCACCTGAGATTGCTCTTGCCTCAGGCGCTTGCCTGTCTTGCCTTCTACAACACTGATTGTAGGGGCTGGTGGGGGCGGGGTGGGGTGTTGCCTAATGATGACTTCAAACTAATGTAGTCCTTCGGTTCCATAATTGCGAATAGCTCCAGATTCACTGTCAGGGTAGTATCATTCGTGATCACTACAGCTGGAAGTAAATATTTAGAAAATAATTACATGTATAGGTGAAGTAATGTCGTATCTTGAAGGATAAAAAATAACCATGTTTCTCTAGTGTGTTTAATCTTTACATGTCTCCAAGCAAAGGCGTAATATATCTTCTATTGCTACTAAAAATATTTGATGTAATATGTCACAAATGGAACAGAAATTCTAGGAATAGCTCTCCATGTCGATAAACTTAGGATTAACATTGCAGATAAGATGGCGCAGAGGTGAGTCTGATGATATGGCTTGAAATTCTAATTCACTATGTGTGAGAAAAAAAAAAAGAGCATAACCCTGTATAGAACAATGGAGGAAGAAGATAGATACATGGACAGTTAGAAGAACAATATTTTATTTTGACGACCCATTTACATGTCATTAAAATGATCCCAGTGTGACTCACAGTATCTGCCACAACATGATCCAGCGAAGGTACATATCCATGCAGCCCATCACTACCACCATGACCTATACAACGAACAGATCACCTCATTTAGGAGCGTTCTACCGATTATTCCAAATGTTCAATAATGTAAAACGCTGACCACCATTACTGTCAACAGGTCATAGAAGAACTGTCTATGGCTGGAAGCACTGTTCTTAAAGCATAACATGGAAAAATGCTAAAACATTCAACAGTTCTAGCAGCAGTAGGCTATCTTTGCTCTTTTAGAGGGAGAAAAAATCCCTTTAAATAACCGTTTCTTCATGGGAATGAAAAAATCTGTAAACACATATTTGCTTGGAGGGAACGAATTAAATATGGGTAAACATCATCTGCATGTTCACAGTATAATAGTAGTTCGAGCTTCCGATATCTGCAAGAAAAAACCATTTGCGTCATTTTTTATATTTGAGCCCTTAGAAGGCGACCGTGGGCATAGGCAACCCAAGATTTGGAGAGACCCGATCTACACCGCCTTACTGCTGCTTTCAGGGAAAAGGGGTTTCAGCATTTCAAATCATCGAAGTTGCAAGTGGAGCAACCTTGACACGTGAGCCAGGGCTCATCTTCAAGATCATGATTTCTAACTCATGAAAAGAGGTGCACGTGAAAATTAAATTTCAAAACTAAAACTTAGAACTTAGGCTCAATTTAGACACAAGGTGCCGAATAAGCAACTGGTTTACAGCGATGATAACTGGCAATAGCTTTAATCTCTCAATTAGTGGAAATTAAATTAAATGCAATTAAACAAGATAACCAAATGATGTTTCACTTAGCGAAGTTACCTATCCAGTCCATTGCATAGACACCAAAGTTGCAGGAGGTTAATTGGCTTGCAAATTGAGCATAGCGTCCACTGTGAAGACAAATAAAATAAGGATTTTAAACCTATAACCCCAAAAGCAAAATTACAGACATATATGTGTCAACATATCAGCAGTCTGCCGCGATGCTGATTTATAGCTCGCCGAAAAGCCAATTCAGTTGAAGTTACCTGTGCTCATTAAGCCCATGTATGATAATCACGATGCCCCTGAATCAACAAAAACAACTCTCCTTAACACAGGAGTATGGAACAGAAAGAAAAAGGCAGTGGCCAGAAAAACAAGACCTCTACATGCTATAATGTGTGGGATGAAAACCAGAAAAATCAGAGACTAGCAACATCAGGACCCTTAATCCTCTCCTCTTTTGAATTTCCTCATATTCCAGAATTTTGGAAGATGATAAAATTTCATACCGGAAGCTAAATTTTCCGACAAGCACAAGTTGTTGACCGATGGTCAACATGAGGATTCTTTTGCATAAACAACTACTAAAACCTGAAAGGCATTGCATGAACAAGCAAAACCAAAAAGACTCACAAAATCAGAAAGGCATCGATTTTCAGGTCTAGCAGACTCCGAATTTGCCCATTTAAATACTTACCATGTTTCGAAAAGGATATCATTCAGACGGTGTTTTAGATAGTCTCCACAATACCAATGCGCCTGCATCATTCCTTTTTTTTTCAACTAATAAATGGGAGCAGTAGATATAGTGGATTTGTAAGGAGTACAACGTGAAATATAAAGAGAGAACCACTTCTTTGACAGGATGACCTTTAATGTACCAAAATATTTCTCCCTGAAGCTACTCTTGTTCCACAAAAGAGTAACATGGTAATTTAGTAACTTTAATAAGCAACCCCCCCCCCCCACCCCCCTTTCCAAAAAAAACTTTGGGTGTCACAAAGACTCTACTACGCCCCATAGTGCGTAGGTCCATACACAAAAACTCTTAAGGGATATGTGAAATACAGGGCATTTTACAATCACCCTTTTCAAAGGTGTTGAATCAGACTCCGGATTTGGTGGGTATATTTCACACTCAAGAGGAGATGTGAAAAGGTAAAGAAAATTAACGTACAAATCCTATCATTAGATAGGATGAGACTCACCACATATGTGCTTCAGAGGGGCAATACCTCGTAGTTGCTTAAAGAGAACAAAAGATCAGTTTTGCTTGCAACAGGTGGTTCGATCAATCAATATAAATGAGGCGCATGTACGAGACGACGTCAATTCAAATAAGCATTCTGGTACATATCTTTTTAAACATGTACGAGACATTGTCAGTTCAAACTGCTACCCTCTTGCTCGCTAGAATAGGAAGTGCAACCTTAGAGTTATACTTGTCAACGCCAACGTGAAAGGTATCCACCTACAGGTCTGAATTGGACATAACTCTAAGATCTCCATCATGTGAAGGTACAGAATAGTTTGTCAACAATATGTGATTCAAATCTTGCGCTACGTTAAGATACATGCATAAGCAGATACGTAATCGTATGCGTATCTATATTGGCATCAAATCATTGGCATATTAAAATGTGATGGGATACGTGCGTAAGATGATACGTAAACAGTATGTCTATCAAAACCGACATCATACCATGTATATCTTACTGTTGCACGTACCTCTCATTGTTCCGCTATACGAAAAGAGAGCCATACAAGGGATCGTGGGTTAACAATGCCCCAGAAACCTACTAAGGAGAGACGAGGCGAGTGTCATTGAGAAGCGTAGTTTGTCAATGACACATGGTATGCATCTTACGATACACTACACAAGAAGATATGCAAAAAGTATGCACGTCGAAATCGAAAACATATCATGCATATGTTACTGTAGGTGCATTTTTCATTCTTCAGAAAGTTGTATACACCTACTCACGACGTAAAAATGCCATTGCGCCAAGACCATGCAATATGGCACGACAACCAGGGTGATACACACAACAGACGCTACACTGAGAAAGATGTCCCCATTTGTGGGGCGGAAATGGAGCATGATCGATGACCTACAGGTAGCTGAAAAAAACAGCAATTGTTATCACCGTCTTCAACGCGGCGTAATTAATACGTTAGGAATTATACAATCCACACGGAAATGCACTTAAAGACAAAATTCAAACAAAGAAAAAAGGAAGAGAAAAACCACATACTTGACTTGACCGTTGACCGGGAACCACGACCGGCAAAACAAGGCATTCCGTCCAACTCCGAAGAACAGCGACGTGCTCCACCGGCACGGGCCGATCCCATCGCCAATCTCCGTCTGCGCGGCCATCTCTAAACCCTCGGCCAGCGCCCTCCGCCTCAGCGCGTCCTCCTCGTCCCTCCGCCGGAGCGAGAACTTCCGAGCAGATGACGTCACCGCCGCAGCGGACGACGGCGACCTCGGGGGGAGGCGGAGGAGGAGAGGCGGCGGCGGGGGAGGAGGAGGAGGAAGAGGAAGACGGACTGGAGGAAGACAAGGAATCTGCGGAGGGATTCGTGGGAGAAGATGGAGCGGCGGAGGTTCTTGCAGAGGGGTATGATGCGGTTGCTGGCGCCGGAGGTCAGCTCTTCCACCTCCACCGCTTCCATGGCTGTGTGTAAGGATTGAGCGGAGAGAGATTGAGAGAGAGAAGAGAGAACACGTAGAGCGATTGCAGAAATTGTAATGTGAATCGAGGCGGCAGGATTGACGCGTTTGTGAAACATACTTATTAATCGATTAAAGCTGTCTAAATAAAATAGAGATTGTTACTTTTTAACAAAAAAATTTAATCGGGTTTATATATATATATATATATATATATATAAATTTATCTATTATTATCTTCAAATAACTAATATATAGAGGAAAAGATTTAAACATGAGTAATTATTTTCTTAGGTGTTTTTTTTAATGTCCCTTTATATATTTACTTATATGTCCCTTTCCTTTATTAGAATTTTCTGATGGCAATCGAACTTCAAAATGGATTTCAAAAATTTTAAACTCAATGATCCTATTTAAAATTTCAAAATTATCTTTCAAGAAAAATACTAAGTTGACCTTCTCCTCCCTTAATTTGAGAAAATCACCTTTTATAAATTCAAAATTTGTAAAATTGATTTTAAAAAATTTTAAACCTATTAATCTACTTAAATCCCAAAAAATATATTTTTTTCAATATGATAATAAGTTGACCATAACCTCCTTTGAGATAATCTCATTTTATGAAACTTAAAATTTGACAATTATATCTACGGTGAGTCTCCCCCCCCCCCCCCCCCCCCCCACACACACACACACACACACACACATCACTTTTCTCTTTTATTGCTTTATTTCTTTTTTTATTTCACATAACCCTCATATTTTGTTCTTTCGGATATCAACGCTCATTTTGTGACTTAAATGACCATCTCCATGTTTCTATTCCTCTATTGTGCCGATATTTTTTGTCGATAGATTTGATGGCGATGTTCATAAATTTTCAATTGCATTGTCATTTTTCATTGTTAGATTTTGTTGAATTATACATTATATAATGGGAGAATTTTCACTATTATTTTATCACTTTCAATTAGTTTTTTGTAGTTAAGTTCTAATCTTAGACGTTTATTTTAGGCGACCATAATATGAATTCGATCACTTTTTATTCCATTCTTTACCAAAAATTTTAGTATCGTACTTTTATTATTTTATTTATGTCATTTATTGACTATAGTTCCTCCCGTGTGCAATGCACACGATCAGAACTAGTATTATAATAAACATGTATATACACATTGTAAAGCTTTACTGTTTATTACTTGAGCTTCATTTAAAAATATGTAATAATTACAGAATTTTTGCAATAAGTATGGAGCTTAAATACGTAAAACTTCTGTTCACACTTTACTTTTAAATTTTTTAGTGATAAGTAAGAAAAAAGATGATATTAAAATATACAAGAAAGGTGAAACGTAGAAGGAGTGTTGGTCCAGCAAAATTAGAATTACTGAATTGGTGGTCAAACAACATGGAAATTCTTGTTATTATTATTATTATTATTATTTGGTCAAGCAACATGAAAATTCTTGTTATTATTATTGTAATTAATATTTTTCTTCTTTTGGACGCCACATGGAGTTTATTTACTTTTATATTTAGATGATCCCGTCTTTTATTTTCTTTCCCTGTTTTCATCTTCTTAATTTTGGTACCTTGTCCTTTTGTTTTATTGTTCTTGAAAATTTCGGAGAACTAGGAAGCTAGCGATTGGAATGTAGCTTCATAATAACTATTAATAAAAAAACAGCTTGACAACACTTCATGATTTCGTTTGATTTTAAAATTAAATTTATTAAAGGAAAAATAATTCTCTCCCAAATTGGGTTTGACAATCAATTTGTATGGGCGTGCCATTTGATTTAGACTTGACAGAGTTAAGGATATTATTTTGATGAGGCACTGGGTCTATAGTACTCAAATCAGAGGCAGAATGGACCCAAAAAAAATGACATCATGACAGGACTTGCGGCACAAAAACAGCTCTTAATCCCATAGTGTTCCCTTAGGAAGGAGAAGGAATCAAATGTGGCCAAATGTGAGAGAAAAAGAAGGAGGCATTAGTCTGAATAGAAGATATACCTTGTGATTTTAATTAGTGCATTTTTCATACTAATTTAGTGGATATGCTTACCAGTGAATTATTTTATACTTGGTACAGCAAAAGAGAAGATGATATCATCGTAATAAATACAAAGTAAAGCTTTATTGGTTATTACTTGAGCTTCACATAAAAATACGTAATAATTACAGAGCTTTTGCATTAAGTATGGAGTTTAAATACGAAAAATTTTTGTTCACATCTTTTAAAATTTTAATGATAAGTATGAAAAAGGTGATATTGAAATTATAGTTATGAATACCGTACCGGATGACGTATCATATTTTTATATAAAATGGTACGTACCGATACCGGTACTGTCTCGATACCGTCTCAAAATTTTCATCATATATATATATATATATATATATATATATATATATATATATATATATATATATATATATATATAGGGAGCCGATCCCTGTCTACTGGTGGAGAAATTGTTATTTCTCCACCATAAATCTAACCGTCCACGTGTACTCGTGGACGGCTCAGATGTGTTTTTTTTTCTTGAAAAAGTTGCAACCGCTGCTTTTTCATGCGGTTGCAAAATTTGACAAAAATGCCCTGCGAACCCCAGCCGCTAGTCTTTCTTGCGGTTGGGGGCCCACGAGTAATTGAGAGCACACCCAACCGCAACAAAGTGTAGCGGTTGGTCATCACCCACAAAACCCCCCAACCGCTACACTTTGTAACGGTTGGTCATCATTGCAATTTTTTAAGCATTCTCCATTTCTCTCCATTTCGTAGCATGACCCACATTTTTTTAATGCCAACTGTCACTAAGTGTAGCGGTTGGTATTTTTTTTTTGCTTCCCTTCTTTGCGCTCTTCTTTGCTTCATATATATATATATATATATATATATATATATATATATATATATATATATATATATATGGACAACACCCACACCTAACCGCTACTAAGTGTAGTGTTTGGTGATGATTTTGTTAAATTGACCCCGCACTTTGTCATCACACTATTTTTTTTATTGCTTTTTGCATGAGCGACCAAAGGAGACCGCTACTAAGTGTAGCGGTTGGAATCGTCAATTTTTTTTTCCAGTTGTTTCGTGTGACACAAGGACATGAACCCGATAAAAATTATTGCTCCACCTACCGTAAATAACCCCCAGCTACCCCACAACTACCCCACAAATGCTATTAAAAACCCTAATAAAACCCCAGTTGCCCCCACTTACCCCGAGCTGCTGCAATTAATGCCCCAACCGCTACAAAGAGTAGCGGTTGGGGGGTTTCCCTTTACTTCACGCTCAGTCTTTTTCTTTCCGGCTATATCTCTCTCTTTCTTTTTCTTCCCCACTAACTCACTATCGAACCCTAACCATTTCTTCATCCTCTTTAACCCCCAAAGTCCCATTTTTTCATCAAACAAGCACTCAAAAATTCTTCCAACATCACAGACTTTTTAGTGTTTGCTTGCACTATCTTAAAATCAGTTTATCCAATTTTGGTGTTATTAGAGCAATTATCTTAAAGGAGGAGGCAATTGAAAGTAGCGATACTACATTGTAAGTTTTGCCTTTTTCATTTGATTTGATTTCATTCCATTTTATTTCTGTTTCTGCCCTAAAATTATTTAATTCTATGACTTGTTGAGAATGATATAATTTTTATTTTTTAGATTTCAATATAAATATGGATGCAACTGGAGGAAATAATTTTTTGTGAAGATTCTGATCCACCTTACAAAGGTCAAGTTTTTCAAACACTGGACGAAGTTGAAGCATACTATAGAGCATATTCGAAAACGATAGGTTTCGGTATTAGAATTAAGACGACTAGAAAACGGGCGAATACAGATCAAATTTGTTCAAGACTATTTGAGTGTCATAGAGGAGCACCGCATGTACCCCTGGTTGTTCGGATCAGTGACGAAGGGCCAACAAGACAAAGAAAAATGGACACATTTCCGGGTACCGGCTGCAAGGCCCATGTGTATGCAGTACACCGAAAAAATGAAACCATTGGGTTGTGACGGGAGTGGAGTTGAGCCATAATCATCAGTTGATGACCCCTAGTAAGATTGGTCAAATTCATCAACACCGAGAAATAAGCGCGGCACACAGACAACTGATATTTACAATGGCCGAGGCTAAAATTCCACCTTCTAGAATGATGGGGGTTTTCTCAAGCCAGGCTGGGGGGATTGACAAGTTGAGTTTCAACGAAGTAGACCTTCGAAATGAACTTCGTGCTCAGAGGAGAGAGTCTTTCGGTAAGAGTGATTCTCAAGCTACACTTGATATCTTCAGGCGCCTTCAGAGTGAGAATTCTGACTTTTTTATAGTCTCCAACTGGATGATGAGAACCGCATTAGTACTATATTTTGGGCGGATGCCCGTTCTAGAGCTGCTTACCAAAATTTTGGGGATGTTGTGACGTTTGACACCACATACCGCACAAATAAGTACTCTATGCCTTTTGCTCCGTTCACCGGGGTGAACCACCACTATCAGTCAATCTTGTTTGGCTTTGCCCTGCTTAGGGATGAGACGGAGGAGTCATTTACGTGGTTATTTGAAACGTGGCTTGAAGCAATGTATCATATTCCTCCAAAGACCATCATCACCGACCAAGATCTGGCAATGAAAAATGCAATCGCTAAGGTCCTTCCAGATACTCACCATGGCCTGTGCACATGGCACATAAGCAACAAATATCCCGAACGGCTTCACAATGTATATGCAAACCATCCGACATTCAAGACTGACTTTAATACATGTGTGAAGAAATCGTTGACGGTAGACGTGTTCGAGGAGAGGTGGGCCAAGTTAATGGATGACTACTATTTGCACAATCATGAATGGTTACAATCGTTGTATGAGATCAAGACACAGTGGGTCGGTGCCTACACCAAGAAGTTTTTTGCAGCCGGAATGACTACGACCTCGAGAAGCGAAGGTATGAATGCATTCTTTGATGGGTACGTAGGCCATTCTTCAAGTATAAAAGAGTTCGTACTAGAGATGCAGAAAGCCCTTGACAAGCAATTTTTCCTTGAGAGAGAAGCCGACGCGGCTACAGTTTACAGAGAAAGAGCCATAGTAGTTTTTTCACCTTTGGAGGCTCATGCGGCTCAAGTCTATACCAAGGAAATGTTTAGACAGTTTCAAGAGGAACTACTAAAGTCGAATCAATATAGCATGACAAAGTTGCACGAGTATTCCACCAGAGATCTCAAGGTTTATGCTTTGACAAATGTGACGAATTTTGCCAATCCGTGCTCTTCGTCGGCTCCGAGGAACAGAAGACATTTTACCGTAGCAGTTTGTATGGACAGCGGGTTGGTTAATTGCAACTGTCAACTGTTTGAGCATAAAGGTATACTTTGTCGACACGCGTTGAGGGTTTTTAGCGCCAAGAATGCTTGTGAAATCCCTCCAGAGTATATCTTGGAACGGTGGACGAAGGAAGCCAATAGAGTCCACGGTCACATTCCTTACGTGCCCAATGTTTCAGTTGATTTCGAGCAATCTGAGACGCTGCGATATAATCACCTTTGTAACATCATGCACGGTTTATCATTGGATGCAGCGTCAACATTTGATGGGTACAGGTATCAAGTTGAAGCAGCCGCACGGGATAAGGCTAACCTTGCACAGTTTAGGATGGCATTACCAGAAAGACGAGACACTCCGACTACTCGGACGACTCCAGCCGGTAGATTCAATCGAGCTTCACAGCCAGTCATTGACGGCACTAGTCTACAAGGTGAGGAGAGGTGAGGAGGACGATATTTTTGATCCAATTATTTCTCAAACAAAAGGGCGAAAAACGAGCAATACGCATGAAGAATCTGATTGAAGAAGCAACGGGTCAAAAAAATTGCGAAAGTGTGCGTTGTGTAATAAGATGACTGATCATGACAAAAGAAACCATTATAAAGTGCTAAGTATCGAACCTGGCAGTATGGTCGGGGAGGACGATGATGAGGAAGAGTGTTAGGGTCAATGTTTCAGTTGTTTAAATTGAACTTTTATAATGTTTAAATTTGTGATTTGGTTTGTGGAATCTTTAATTTGTGATTTGGTTTGTGGATTCTTGATATTTTTGGAAGGGCCTATTCGTGCACACTTTAACGTCCAATTCATAGCTTCCCAAAAATTTTGTAATTTTTTTGACACTTTTTTTTGCTCATTGCACCTTAGGTACCCATTTTTATGAATTTCGGCGAAAATCGAGACAAATAATTTTTGAGGTTTTCTTATGAAGGACCTATTCGCGCACAATTTAGCGTCCAATTCATAACTTTCAAAAATTTTGTAATTTATTTTGTCACTTTTTTTTACTCATTGCACCTTAGGCACGCTAGTTAGCCAATTTCTATGAATTTCGGCAAAAATCGAGACAAATAATTTTTTGAATTTTCCTATGAACGGCCTATTCCCGCACACTTTAGCACCCAATTCATAACTTCCGAAAAATTTTGTAATTTATTTTGTCACTTTTTTTTGCTTATTGCACCTTAGGCACGTTAGTTAGCCTATTTCTATCAATTTCGGCGAAAATCGAGACAAATAATTTTTTTGAATTTTTTTATGAAGGGCCTATTCCCGCACATTTTAGCGCCCAATTCATAACTTCCGAAAAATTTTGTAATTTATTTTGTCACTTTTTTTTTTGCTCATTGCACCTTAGTCACGCTAGTTAACCCATTTTTATGAATTTCTGGCAAAAATCGAGACATAATTTTTGGGGTTTTCCTATGAAGGGCCTATTCCCGCACATTTTAGCGCCCCAATTCATAACTTCTAAAAAATTTTGTAATTTATTTTGTCACTTTGTTTTTGCTCATTGCAGCTTAGGCATGCTAGTTAGCCCATTTCTATGAATTTCGGCAAAAATCGAGACAAATAATTTTTTGGGTTTTCCTATAAAGGGCCTATTCGCTCACACTTTAGGCAGGCTATTTTTTTTTTTCACTTTTTTGTTGCTCATTGCACCTTAGACATGCTAATTAGCCCATTGTCCAAATTCAAACAATAGTAATAATAAGGTTAATTCAACTACAACCTTAATATCCAACATCCAACAATAGTGATAATAATCCATACGAACATATACTACATCTCAGGATAATGGTAAGGAATGCGTTTAGCTACACCCTTTTTCAGCTCCCAGGCTATCCTTATATCTAAACGTCAAGGCATCCCTTCGAGACCATGTATCATATTCGAGCACATTCGAGCGAGCTATGTAGTCCAAGTACTCGAGGATGTAAATCCCACAATCATGACTGTTATATTGCTTTGGTTGGTTCTGTATCATCACGACCGTCCAAGGCTCTATCATTGTTTTGCTCGTGATGGCTTCCCCCTTAAAATGTCGGCATGCTAGCTGAATGATAGTAGTATGCATCCAACAATAAAAAAGGTTATCAAGCCAATGTAACAAGCCTATGAGCGAAGGTCAAGAAATATAAACTAACCACCGCATTGATGTATGTGGAGTACATCTGCGCCAGCTGCCGACCAGGTCCGTCCTCCCTTAGGCTATCGTATATGTGGACCACTTTATTCTCTGGAAATAGAACTAATAGGAAGAAGTGATTTGCATGAAGATCAGGTAGCATGATTAGGTTTGCCTCAGACGCGTGACATTGATAGTCTGCATTCAAGTAGAAAAGCACGTTTGCAGATGGTCGCCATTCACCCTTGCTTGTCCCTTGCCTCCTCCTCTATTCTGTGAACTCCTTCATGCTGTTCACCATGATGAGGATAACAAAAGAGGCATACATGTTGAGCTTCAGCATTTGGCAGGGGTTATATTTTAGTTCTCTGACACGGAGCAGATCTATATAAGCGTCCAGGACCCAGTTCAAAATAATAGTTTTTGGCGCCAACACTCTTAGATCAAAGTGACCTATGAATCCCAAAACAGGAAAGTCTGCTGCAGCGATTGGCTCAGGCCCGAAGTAGTGCTCGTCGATCCAATCCCGTTTGGCTGGACTCACTGGCTTCGTCGGTTGTCCTTTATCCGACCGTATGCTTGGGCGCCCCTGAGGAGTTACTTGGGTCACCTGACTCTGAGGCTGAGAGTCGTATGCGTCAGGAGGCAAGCGACTAGATGACTCTTCTTGGTAACCCCGGTACGCATTACTGAAGTTGTGAACTTCAGTCTTGTATCTCTTGATGGACATCCTGAGACTGTCAGAAGCATGCGCGACAAACCAGTCAAATCCCTTCAGCTGCTTGAACATCTCACTGCCCATGTCAACCTAAAAATAATACATGCATGGAAAATATGGCTAATCATTTCACGATGGGTCAATAAGGCGCACAAGTATAAATAGAATCAGAATTAAATGACTTACAATGTTCATTACCCAGAACTGATCGCTGAACTCACGTGGCGCATACGATGTCTTTTTGGCCTGGGAAGGGCGATTCACCATCGTGCGCGTCACCTTGAGAAACCATTGCAAGTAGTCCTCAATACTGATGTCGTCGTGCTTCAACGATACAAGGCTATCATACGTTTCCTGCCAGGTATTCCACTGTTGTACCTCATCCCTCAACAAATTCAAGGCATCAGGCACTTCGAAGTTCGGCCCTCGACCCTTCCCATATGGTAGCATGTTTACAGTGAGTTTTGGTATCCCTTGTAGACAGCCAGCTTGCCTCATAGCTCGATCGGGCATCTGAAACTCACATACTTCGAAGTGAATAAGCGGCACCCGAACCAAACCTACCAGCACGTACTCCAGCGAAAGTTGCCAATACCACTCATCCAACCGATGCATCACCTTGCAATATGGCTGTCACGTCACCTGTGATGCATCCAATCTCTCTAGTTCCCCCCCGATAGAACATTAGATGGTGGTGAGGGTCTATCTGTCTCCTCTAATTGGGCGTAGGCCCCTAGGCCCATACCCTAGGCCACGTATCATTGAAATAATCCTGCGGCTGTGGACGACCCGTGGATAGCCTCTCGTAAGACCAAACCTGTGAATGCAAATATTTTATGAAATTAGTAATTAATCATGAATATATTGACACGTCAACCAAGAAAAAAAATGCACAAACCTGTAATAGAGTGAGGCAGGAGGCAATGGACTTGGCACCCTTTCTCGTAGCTTTGTGCAGTGCTCGATATAGGTGCGCAAGGACAGCTGAACCCCACGAATACGAGTATACCTCCTCAAGGTCTTCCAAGAACACCATATACTTCGGATGCACTGTGTTTTTCGAATGCGTCAGAAGTAATATAGATCCAATAATATACAAAAGGAATGCATTCGTATACGTCACCAAAATCGTGAGGAGTGTATTCATCCGGTAGCACATCGTACTGCTCTCTCAACCATTTAAGTTTGATGCCGTTTGTTGTAAGAGCTTCCCTCGAAATTCCTAGAAAATACTACCTAGCCATCTTCGCTATAGATGCAAACATTTTGCTCAAAGTAATGGGTCTGCTATGACATGGAATTCTAAGTATAAATCTGACATACTCTAATGTAATAGTCATTTCATCAAACCGGAAGTGAAATGAGTTCGTCTCGCTCCTCCATCGTTCAACTAGAGCGGATATAAGGCAATCGTCATGCCAAGACCAATGATGAAGATCGGTGAACATATATAAATTTTGACGGTGTAATATTTGTATTTGTTCCTCGTTTAGTACCTACTCTTCGAGGTGACTTGTGATTTGAATTGTTTCCAAAACACTCCTATCGACATCGTCAAATACGTGCCTTGCTACGTGGTCATCGTCATCGTACAGGATTGATGGATCATGAGGTCTGGGGTTGAAATTCATATCTCTAAGAACAAAATATAATCGTAAACCAAATTAGTGTCCATAATATTTACATTCCCAAACTAAATGAGAACACGTAATCCTAAAATCCTAATTTCGAAGCCCGAATAAACTGCCAATTTTGAAGCCCTAATAAAATCTAATTTTGAAAATAATTAAAAATTCTAATTTTGATACCCTAAAAAAACGCTATTTTGGAATCCATACATGTAATACCCCGATTTGTATAAACCTAATTTTGACGCCCTAAAAAATCGCTCATCCGATCTCCGATTAATCTGATTTTTGTTTCGTTCAATTTGTATTTTTGTTCTCTTCGATTTGAGTCTACAATGACAATTTTTGGACTTCAAATGAATATTCGCTAATAAACAGTAGTTCAATCCCTAATTTCAAACTCTCAAAAAATACGAATTTGAGACTATGGTAAGAACAATTTAAGCATAACACAATTTAAACAATCCATTGGTAAGAACAATTTGAAATTACTATTGAATTATAAAAAAATTCAAAATACTTATTTGTTTTAACTTGATATATTTAAAGAAAAATCCACTAATCTTCTAGCGTAAATTTTTTTTGTTTGTATTATCGTAGAGATTATGTAGGTGAGATATGGAGTATGAAGAGAGTTGGTAAAGATGATGGAGAGTGGAAGAAAGGGCTCTGTCGAGAAAGAGTTGGGGAGAACGGATTATAAAGAGAGAAAAGTGAGGGAGAGAGAAGAAAAAAGACAAAAAAAAAAAAATAGATCCGTGAGTGAGCAGTGAGATGAGTGTAGTCAAAGGCTGTAAAAGAAAAAAATTGCAGAGGACTGTCTGACTGAGCTATGAGCTGCATTGATATGTCATTTCTGGAAAAAGGACATCACAGGGGAAAAAGGACATCACGTGACAGGACAAGGCAAAGGCAAAACAGGACAAGGCAAAGGCAAAACAAGATAAGGCAAAGGAAAAAAAAAAAGCATGATGCCAACCGCCACTAAGTGTGGCGGTTGGGGCGTTTTATTGCAATGATGACCAACCGCAACAAAGTGTAGCGGTTGGGGGGTTTTGTGGGTGATGACCAACTGCTACACTTTGTTGCGGTTGGGTGTGCTCTCAATTACTCGTGGCCCTCCAACTGTAAGAAAGACTAGCGGATGGGCTTCACAGGGCATTTTTGTCAAATTTTGCAACCGCATGAAAGAGCAGCGTTTGTAACTTTTTCAAGAAAAAAAAAACATCTGAGCAGTCTACGAGTACACATGTACACGTCGACGGCTAGATTTATGGTGGACCGATAGATAGAGATCGGCTCCCATATAAATATATATTGACGAACTAATAATATATACATGTATTTTCTTACTCACAACTCCTCTGAAATAAAATTTTTGTTATATAGAGTTGAATTATCTTAATTTTCAAATAAACTATAGGTTCCCAAATAAGTTATTTATCCCACTCTTTTTGATGATCTCGTTCACAAATTCTTATGTTAGAATAAGTTGTTTGTTCAATAACAACGTTTTTTAGTTCAAGAATAAATTGTTTTTCTAAGTGTGTGCGCGAGCGCATAAGTAAATCAATACATAAATGTAGATGAAAGAATATGATTAAAGATTCCAGATTAAAGTAAATTAAAGTTAAGTGAAGATTGAAAACTTATCAGGAAAGATTTTATAAATTGTAATGAATATTATGAGTAAAATGTTACAGAGGCTTTGATTAGTATAGTAAAACTTAGAGTGTTTTTATATTTAGTTTTTATATAGTCAATTTTATAAAATTTTTAACAAAATTTGTTACTTTTATATTTTTTAAGAGATCGGTACAAAACGTACTATCTCGGCCGGTACATAGTTCCCTACCGGTATCACCCGGTACAATCGGTACAGAGCATATTTTAACTGATACAAAATATAAGGAATATCGTATCAGTAGAAGGTAAAAGCGGTACGTATCTACGGCGGTACCAGTACGGTATTGATAACTATGATTGAAATATACAAGAAAGGTGAAACATGCAAGTAGTGTTGGTCCAGCAAAATTAGAATTATTGAATTGGTGATCAAGCAACATGGAAATTCTTACTATTATTATTATTATTATTAGTAGTAGTAGTAGTATTTGGTAAAGCAACATGGAAATTCTTGCTATTATTATTGTCATTAATATTTTTCTTCTTTTGGACGCCACATGAAGGTTATTGACTTCTATTTTTAGACAATTGGGTCTTCTGTTTTCTTTCCTTGTTTTCATCTTCTTAATTTTGGTACCTTGTCCTTTTGTTTTCTTGTTCTTGAAAATTTCAGAAAAGTTGGAAGCTGGTGATTGGAATGTAGCTTCATAATAATTATTAATAAAAAAGCACTTTGGCAGCATTTCATGGGACATGATTTCCTAGTACACACACAAACACATTGTTAGATCTCTCAAGATGCAGTAGAAATATTGTTATATAATAGAAAAGAATAATTAGGAGAACTGCAACATAAAAGGATAATGCAAAAAGTATCTGGACACGATATTTAACATGGTTCGGCTATAACCTGCTAACCTATACGGGGCGTATAAATTTTTTCGTACCATGAGAATATCGATACAAGTACAAGAGACTGCTCAAGAGTTTAATCCCAAAAATCCAAGACCTTATCCAACTGGATATCCTTTATACACCCACTCAATATTATTTCTTAATGAAGAAGAAGATTACTCAAACTCTCACTTGCTTGCTCACTTTTGGGATGATCTTGCCAATGGATGAAAGGCCTTATTTATAGGCAGTTTCTAATTGCACATGTGTGTTAGGTGTGCCACCAAAACAATAGTAATTTTGACTCCAAAAGTCTATAGCCATTTTTGCTATAGTATTGTTGGTTGGTTTCCCATGCCAACAATCATGCAAATGTCAACAATTCAAAATTGGTGAATTGTTGAATACTATGTATTTGGTGGCTAATGTTTGGTGACAAGAAGTCACTAACACAACATATATATACATGTGTGTGTGTGTGTGTGTGTGTGTGTGTGTAATCTTGATATTGTTTAATTGATAATCGTATAGTGTTTCCTCAAAGGTGAGGATTGGAAGGAGAAGGAATCAAATATGAGAGAAAAATAAGGAGGCATTGGTGTGAATAGAAGATATACGTACCTTCTGAGTGTCTTTTTCATTCTAATTTAAAGGATATGCTTACCACTGGATTATTTTATACTTGGTACAACAAAAGAGAAGATGATCTCATCGTGTGTAGGGTTGATAGAGCCTTACAAACTAAGGGCTGGATGGATACATTTCCTAATACACAAGTGGAAGCACATGCTCCAAGCATTTCTGACCACCTTTTGCTAATAATCAAAATTTTCATGAGCACTATCAAGGAAAGAGACCCTCTAAATTCTTCAAGTAATGGATGAAACATAGCGGCTTTATTTTTTTATTTTTTTATCTTTGGTCAATTGTCTATTTATTTATTTAACCTTAAGCAGGTACGTAACCATCTTCCAACTTTGTAAGCTTTAACTATATGTCGTATAAAAGATCAATAAAGTATATCCTCTTCAAGATTATTAATGTATAACTAAATGCAACATCTATTCTCTGAAGATCCCACTATGGATGCCTTATGCATTGCTTAGAGCCTTGTTTCCTCTGTTGATGGGTTCTTGTTCCAACGGCCAACTTTGTATTTCACCCGTTCATGTATAGCAGTCATACACCCATAAGGAGTAGCTTGTCTTTTTCTCAAAGATCCTTGCATTCTTTCCAACCAGATGCCATACACAGTCATAGTAATGGATAGTTTATAAAGCTTAGCTCTAAAACTCTTTCCTTTGAGATTTTGTATTGCATACTGTAAGAGATGATTCCATGATATTAAAGGCATCCTTCTCTTTAGCTTCTCAAAGATTAAGCCCCATAATTCTTTAGCATAAGAACATTGGACAAACAAGTGGTTTATTATCTCTTATTGTTGTTGACACATGACCCAACAACCCTCTTGAATTATATTCCACTCTTTTAGCTTTGCTTTTGTTCTTATTCTTCCTTTATAGCAACCAGAGCATTAGAGAGCATTTAGGAATGTGTCATTTGAACCAAATTATTTTCCACCAATAAGCCATAGGTGTTTCTATTCTTAACCATGACCAAGCAAGTTGGATAGTGAATTTGCCACTGGACTGCAAGTTCTATGTAACCTTGTCATTGTGATCTCTTCTAGGCAAAGGCTTATTATCAATTAGATGCGTCATCTTCCTCAATGTATGAGATCCTATATTATGGATTCTCCAAGAATTACCTTCAATAATCTCAGCAACACTTGAATTCCTTCTCATACAATCATCATATACACTTCCCTATCCAAACTGATCAATAAATGGGCCACCACGTATCCATCCAACTAACCACAAATATGTAGTTTTTCCGTCTCCAATGTTATAGGTACATAATTGCTACATTTGGTTCCTAAGTTTTAATAGCCTACACCATGTCCAAGACAGTATAATAGGTGGCTTGAATGTCTAAAGGTGCTGGTCTATTATGATGTAAGTGTGACACCATTTGACCAATAGAGAGTTCTTTATATGAGCTACGTCCCATAGATGTTTACATATAACTGCCTTATTCCACTCACAAATCCTCCTTCTTGTTTTTATAGACATACTTCTTTTCATGCCACTTTGCTCATGTATACTTTACATCTTTTCCACGCCAAATAAAAACTCTTGACTTTATACTCAATTTGCTTGGTTATTTTTCATGGTAGGATAAAGATTGTACACCAATAAATTCGCATATAAGAAGCACTGTAGTAGCCAGTTGGGTTCTTCCTGCATTTGATAGACACATTTGTAGTCCAACTTGTTATTCTCTTTGTCTGTCTTTCAACCAATATGGTACAATCCTTATACTTCAGCTTAATAGAGATCAATGGAACCCCAAGATATGTAACAGGGAATGTGCCACGTGAAATTCCCATGATATATATCAGCTCAAGTGCTTACTTTTATCTTTTATGCCTGCCATATAGATAGAGCTTTTGCTGAATTAGGAGATAGCCCTGAAATAGTAGCTTTACTTAGTTGTTGCATTCTGTTTAGGATGAAAGTGTTAGTGGTACTGCTTGTCATGAGCTTACTACTAAGTTGAACAAAACTGAAGCACGTGCTCAATAGTTTAAATAAGGTACATTACAACCATATTTTTGTCAGAGCAGCTGCAAAACTTCATGAGCTTTAAGAGATTCAAGGCCAAATTTTTCAATAGCAAGATCAAAGCTTAATTCAGAAGGAAAAGGAATTACATATTTAGAATTATCATAATGCAAGTTGAGGGGGACTTCTATGAGAAAAAGCTAGAGCCAGTGATCTCAAAATGGGGGATAATAACACAACCTATTTTCACTTGAAAAATACAAATTCACATGGTCCATCACAAAATCTTATCCATTAATACAGTAGATGGTATTTACGTGTCTAGCAGGAGAGGTTCATTAAGTTGCTATCATATGTTTTTCTGATTTTCTTGGGACTTATGTACCTTGTCATCAAATACTAAAGAGAGATCGAAAACTACTATTGGTAAGCAAATTTCCAGCATCAAGTTATGATTAATGCACCTATTTATGAGTAGGAAGTCGAGGAAGTAATGTTTTCTCTAAAATCAAATTCGGCCCCCGGACCTGATGGTTATAGCTTTGAATTCTTTCAAAAGAATTGAGAGGTCGTTAAAAGACTGTGATTGCAGCTATTTGGAGATTTTCAATGAGAAAAAAGGGCATTAAACTTTTCAAAAGTACTGCACTAACATTGATAGCCAAAATCCCTTGTCCCAACACAATGAAGGAATTTATACCTATTGCATGTTGCAATGTTATCTATAGGGGTGTTTCAAAATTTCCTTATGCTATAACCAATAAGGTCCTCCCCAACCCTTTTAAGTAAGAGACAATCAGCTTTTGTGGCCAATAGGGTTATTGCTGATATTATTCTTCATAGGCCAGACTTTGTGAAAAACTATCAAAAGGATGGAGACCAACTTAGATGCATAATAAAAATTGACCTACAGAAAGCCTATGACTCTGTTGGTTGGGATGTTTTAAGTTAGTTATGGAGGTCATATAGTTTTCTCTAAAGTTTGTCGAATAGATTATGCAAAGTGTGACAACTCCTAATTTATCCATTAACCTTAACGGATGTAAGGAAGGTTATTTTGCTAGCTCTAAGGGCCTAAGGCAATGAGACCATATTTCTCATTATCTCTTCAAATTGGTTATGGAAACTTTTTCTGGTTTGATAGGTGCATATGTTACTCGACTTGCATTCAATTTTTATCATAAATACAAAGATTTAATCATGCATCTCTGTTTTAATTTGCAGATGATTTATTCCTACTGGCTGAAGCTGATCAAGCTACCATTTGGTTTGTTATACAAGTTGTTACTCGATTGGAATAGTTATATGTCTGTCTCCTACCTTGAATAAAAGTTTTCATTAATCTAGCTGAAGTTGATGAGAATATTGCTTTACATTTGATATAATTATTGCCATTCCTGCCTATACTCTTCTTTTTACGTATCTTAAGGTTCCCTTGATTTCCACTAAACTATAACATAAGGATTGTAAAATCCTTGTTGAGAGACTGACAAATAAATTTCAAGCTAGGCCACTGTATACTGTCTTATGCTGGGAGATTGTAGTTTGTTGTCTCAGTGTTTTTTAGCATGCGAATCTATTGTGCACAATCTTTATACTCCTTAAGAAGATCATTCGATAGATTGAGACTAAGGTCATAGATTTTATATGGCGTGGATAAGATGTGAAATGCATTGGTGCAAAAGTAGCTTGGGAAAATTTTTGCCTTTCAAAAAAAGAGAGGCCTCGGGCTTAAGAGAATGGAGGAATGGACTAAGACTGCCATTTGCAAACATCTATGGAATTTGGCTCATACAAAGGATTCAATATATGTTAAATGGTGTCATGTCTATATCATAAAATAAAATCACCTATAGACTCTCAAACCCCCTTTAAATATTTCCTAAATTTGGTGTAAGATTTTGAAAATCAGAGCTCAATGTTGAACTGTTTTCACATACCATGTGGGTGAAGGAAAAAGTGCTTGGCTATGGCTTGATGGTTGTCTAATGTTACATTACTTAAATCAGAGTAATATGAAGGCTAATGTTCGTGAAATTGTTCATGATAATGTTTAGGGACTTCCTCTCATCATATTCCAAGCTTTAAGGGACTTAAGCTTTACCTTAGATGCTTTGCCTAATCTTGCTCTTGGTCATCCTGATAAAGTTAGTTAGACTTTGCATCCTAATACAACATATAAAATAAAATATAATTTTTTGAATATTTTCAAATTAAAAATAATTCTTCTAAATGCATAAAAGCCTATAATTTGCCATAATTGCTTATAGCTGGAAATAGGGACTCATAATTTTTGTAAGAACCTTAAAATATGTATAAAAATTCTAGAAACTAAAATTGAAATTTAAAACGCATTAAGACTATTTTTTATTTTGTTGTGGACCCACACGCAGGCTGCATAATGATCCCCAGCGAAAAGAACGAGTTACTCTCACCGAGGATGGCTAGTAAGTAAAAAAAATCACATAATGCAATACTTGACACTTTACTGATTTCGATAGTTATTATTGTTTATTTATTTAATGATACCAATGCTTTTCTTTATCAGGATCCTAGAGTGTCAAGCGAAAATGAAGATCGGCGTCCTTGTGAATGGTCGCTTCTTTGAGCTACTGCTGTACTGGAAAGACTGGGATGCCGGGACGAGGGAGGCCTTATGAGAGGAGTGACTGGTATGGTTTGATAAATTATTAGCTAATATTTGTTTAAGTAACTTATATTTTAAATTAATCGTACTAATTGTGTAATTGGATGCATTGCAGGATGGTTTGAATTTGAGTTGCCTGAGCAGCAGGCATTAGGGAGGATGACCTTCTTCGCCCACATCGCCAAAAATTAATGGCGATGGCTACACGATGCACGAGATTTGGTGAGAAAGTTATTGCCGGAGGGTTCCCTGATGGAGGAGTGGAATGGTATCCCCTTCATTGGATCTCACCATCTATATGGGGGCAGATAGTTGATAGAGTAAGAGTGGGAAGAAGAACACAAAAGATCAGGATCCTACGCACACCGGAGGGTCTGTGCCTCATGGCATCGTCCGATACAGTAAGGCGGCTGAGCACCCTAACTTGGAGAAGGACGAGGTATGTACTTTGACGTACATGATGACACACATGAGGAAAAAGGATAAAGATGATGCACATCGGGGGGGGGGGAGACTTCATTTCATAGGTTGCCCAGCAGATTGATGTAAGTTAGAAAGTAATTTGTTTATAGTTACAATTTTTGCTATATTTTCAATGTCTAAGGCCTTAATTCTTCAATGTCAAATCACTTCTGCAGGCTTCATATGAATAGATTAAGGGTCTAGGCAGCAGTCCGGTCATCCATTAGCATCCACAAGTACAAGTACAAGTACAAGTGTTGGGAGATTGAAGCGGTGGCTGGATGCACTGAGGGTTGTTGATAGGCGAAAAGGGCATCTACGTGGTCTTCCCAGCGTGACTGCACGTACATGATGAGAGCATCCCATACCCCCTGCTGCCCTTGCACATACATAGACATTAACCACGAAGCGACAGTTACACCCCGGAGGATGTTCGTCATATTGCTCAAGAGCTATTTAGGATGATCAGGGCTCAGGATGAGGTACAAAAAAGTTATTTTATGAAGTCAATATATACATGAATAAACACAATATACAATTAGTAACTAGATTGAGTGCTTGCTTTTAATGTAGGACATTATTGAGGTACAAACGGAGCCCCCGTAGACGATGATGATCAGCAGGATCGAAATCCAGATCTTGACGAGCCCTGAGCCCTCCCTTTCTGCCCCTCCTCTGCCCTCTTGCAATTGTGCTCCCCTCCCCTATTTGTGTCCCCTTTCTGCTCTCTTCCCCACCCCCTGTTATATTTGGTTTACAGTTCTGAACAATATTGTATATCTTTTATGTTCAATTCGTATAGAATTTGATTATATATTTAGTGTTTTAGGGCTAAATAATTGATGATGGATCAACAATTATTGAAATCTGATGTGGATTGGAAATTAATTGTTGGGATTGTATAATGTGATTGGATTGTGATTACAAGTTTGGGTTTGAATTATAGATTTGTGTATTACAAAAACCAAAAGAAAAAAAAATTTAGCAACTGATTTTAGTCGATCGCTAAAAGTCTACAGTGATAGTGTATTGAAAAACTTTTAGCGGAGAAAATTTGCTTCGCTAAAATTTTTACGACAGACCTTTAGCGAAGGAAAGTCCGTCGCTAAAGGTCATTTACCGATGGAATCTTCCTTCTAATTTTTTTTTGTTAAATTAATAATTTCTGAAAAAAATAAAATAAAATACTAAAAATCATCTTTAGCGACGGAATTTCCGTCGCTAAATAAATTTAGTATCTGAAACCAATAAAACAACCCTAGAGGGGGTGAATAGGGTTTTTAAAAATTAATGGGGAACTTAAAGAAAACACAATCATGAAATTTAATCAATCCAAGCAATATTTCAATGAAGCCTAGGTTATCCAACCCTAGGGCTAACAGTATCCATCCCTAAAAGCTAGACTTTTGGCGATGTATTTTAAATTTCCATCATCAAACTTTTGGAGATGGGGTTATTAGTAACAGACTTTTAGCGACGAGTGTCCGACAGAGTACGGACTTTTAGCGACAGAATTGTTCATCGTTAAAAGTCTTTTTTTCTTGTGGTGGTGCCATTGTTTCCTCATAGAAGAAATATTTGTTCCTTCATACATTTGAGGAATTATTTTGAGTTTCAATGCGAATGGAATCAAGAGGGAGAGGTGGGAGAAGAAAAGTTTGCGCGATGGAGGCGGTCATGGTGGTTTCACAGGTACAGAATTGGAGAGCAATTGGTTACGGGAATAAGCAATTTCAAAGTTGACAATTTTACCTCTGCATGTGAGAGGCATATCAAAATCTTCATCCAGGTTAATCACAGACATTTAAAAAAAAAAAAAAAGGAAAGAAAGAAGCTAGAGTATACAATACAACGAAAAATAGGTTGGAGTTTAGTAGATTTTTCAGAAGGGGCATTTGAGAAAGTGAAGCCACAAAATGGTCCATCTTCATCATGTTCATGGTGATCGTTTGACGTGCAAGTTTTTATCACTACGACGTAGACGAAAGATAAATAGCGCATTCAGTTACATATTGCTAGACTAGACGTCTATCATATACGTGGTCACGTATGGACCAGCTTTACAACCAACTTAAGTGGTTCTTACGATATGTTAGAATTGGATTGGAGGCTTGCCAAGAGGGCCTATCAGTGGTCTGCTCTGCGCTCTATGATTTGGCCTTCAATAGATATCAACTTTTCCTCTTTTCAGTTTACATATTCTACTTGAATTGCTTGACTCTCCGACGTATGGGAGAAATTCTGCTAGAAAGTGGCTTTCATTAGTTTTTCTAAGAAAAGATAATTTTACCCCCCTTCGTTTCCTCTTAATTTCCAAGCTCCAAAGCTAATGTGAGCATCCCCCCCCCTTTTTTTTTCTTTCCCTTTTTCTTCTTCTTTATTTTTTTCCTTCCAATTTGAACGTTCCAACTGGTCTTAAGTAACTAGTTCTAATAAAAAGCTGCAAGCCCTAGATAACATGTGGAGAGATAATGACAAATTAAGGTGCACCACCATTAAGCATAAAAAGAAACAAAGTGTAAATTAAACTACAATAAAGAGGAATTAAATATGCAAACAAGAGTAGTTAATTCCAACACCTTACCAGAAGAGAACTCTGTTACTATGTTCACTTACTACCTACTTTATAAGTTTGAGCTGCTGGAGAACAGATTTAAAATGTATGTCATGCTTTAACACTAAGTCTGTAATTATAGAACTATGGTACATGGCACTCTCTTAGTAACGAACTCGAAATCAATGGTAGTTACCAAAAGGGCTATAAAACTGAACTACTAAAATTTACAATTGCCAATTGAAATTTAGCACGAGCATGGTCTTGATTAGAAGTGGGTGGTGTCGATGGAACCACTTGTCAAACTTGGTGCCAAAGGAACATGTTAGTCTGCTACAACTTGCATGTAGAATCATAGAGCCCGTGTATTGCCTCATGTCTCTGTCTGTCTTCGGGTGAGATATGAATGAGACTGGAATTGGGCTATAAGTATTTCCATATATAATTTGTTCAAGCTTTTCCAATTACTTATGAATTAGATATTTTTAGAACTTGTTAAAGTTAATTGATTTAGATCAGTACTAGCAAACAATTCAGATCCAAAATCAATCCTGGTCTCCTCCATACCGGACTTCAAGGGGACAAAAAACAATGGAGAAGTGACTTGTGACGGCCTATACCAAGTTATTTTTGCTGTTGTACATGGTAATACAGAAAGTAAAGGAAATAATATTTGCGACTTAGGATAATATTTGCGACTTAGGATAATATTGCTCTAACGGCTTACACTTTTATCTACATAACTAGCCCAGTAACCCGAGTCTAGCTCGGGTCGGTTTATGAAATACAGTATACCATAAGATTTTAAAGAGTGTATTAATATATATCACATATCGTAAGACAAAAAGATAATAACATTATTAAAAAATATATCTTATGTGGTTATAAAAAATAAATACTTATATAGTGGAGTCGTTAGATATTTGCCTTATTTAAGTTTTTTACTTTAAGTTGTCAATTATTTCAAATAAATATTGGCTTAATACTTATAGTAATAAAATAGTCATGCTAGTGCTGTATATAGTTAAATAACGAACATTATTGTGATTGAAATTAAAAAGTTGTGAGACTATGTCATACCCCTTTGAATTATAGATATTACATGAGTATTTTTCTTCATTTCAAAAGTTTTTGAGGTGTTACATTTTTTTTGAATAATTTTATATATATATATCTTTTTTTAATTTTTGTAAAACGCATGTGTGAGGACATTAAACTGGCAAAAAATGTGTCCTTTTTTTTATTTTTTTTAGTTCTTTTGAAGTATTAATAGTCCAAAATAATATATGATCAGTAAGTACATTGATAAAGTTAATTTTGATTTCCACATATTATAGGTCTACAATTTGTTATAAAATTATACTTCTTGTATCTAACAATTTGCCTTTAATAGTATTTTTCTATAGATACTTATTTAATCAGAATATAATGTACCTGTTGTGTACCAACTTTTATCGGATTATTCTTATTAACTATATTAAGCTTATAAAATTCAACAAATATCCTTATGTTAAATTAACGGTTATAGGGTGGAGATTAAACAGTTCATATAATTGTTATTTAATGCTCACATCAATTATCACTCATAGTTATAATAGACTCTATTGTAATCAAAATTAAGTTTCAAAGCTCATAATTAGTTTAATATTCACTAATTCATCTTGCTATTCATCTAAATTTAATCAGCTATAAAAATAATATATTTCATATTGAGTCCTATTAGAAAAAAACTATCAGCGTATATTCGATTATAATAAGTTTTGTAAAACTACTTAAAATAAATTCACTACTCAAATATATTAAAAATAAATTTGACAGAATGACCAAATAATATCTAATATTTTCATAATGTGTGTGTGTGTGTGTGTGTGTTTCTTGTAAGATGCTAGTAATGATAAAATTAAATTGATGAAGATGACGTATCCTTATTTTAAAGTGTTGAAATTATTTTCTACATCTTCAACGACTTTTTTTCAAGTTAGAGTTTTTATATCTACTAAGAGCACTCATAATTTTTTTTTCATAAAAAACTTACTTAAGTATAAGTAAAAAAGTCTTTTCATTGATCATAAGGCCCTCCCTATGCAAACACGAATTGGTTAATTATTTCTTTTGTACATTATGAAGATATATTTTTACATTTTAAAGATTTTAAATGTTCTCAAAGATAATAATTAAGAATTTTTTGATTTAATTATATATTTTTTTCTAATACATGCACAGTCATTTGTTGTTCTCAAAAGGATTCTAAAAGTTATTATACTATACTATATTAACAAATCATTACATTATTTCTATAAATTTTATAAAAAATAAATAATTATTACATTATCTTTATTGTTTAAATCTTAATTTTAGCATCATCTTTTTTCTCTATTCTAAATTTAATATGTTATTTTCGTTTTTAAAATATAAGAATTTTGTTAATCATATTAGAGAGTGTTTTTAAGGATGCAATAGTCAAAACTAAATCCTAATAAGTTAGTTCATCAATCGGTTAGTATTTTAGAATATTTAGAATTAATTTTTCAATTATATAAGACTTAGTAATATGAAAACTAACTTATTAAGACATAAGAACTCTATCCAAGATAATTTTCTCAATTGTCACATCTTTTTTTTCTCTTTTAAATCTAGTATGTTATTTTTGTTTTTAAAATTTATGAACTTTTATATTCATATTAGAGAGTGGTTTATAATGATACAATAGTCAAAATTAAGTATTAGTAAGTTAATTCATCAGTCACTTAGAGTTTCATCAGTCACTTAGAGTTTAAAATATCTAGAATTTGTTTTTCAATTATTTAAGACCTACTAATATGAAATTAACTTATCAAGAAATAAGAACCCCATTCAAGATAATATTCTCAATTGTAACATCATTTATTTTCTCTTCTAAATCTAGTATGTTATTTTTGTTTTTAATATATAAGAATTTTATATTCATGTTAGAAAGTGGTTTTAAGGATACAATAATCATAATTCAGTCCTAGTTAGTTAAGTTTATCAATCAGTTAAAATTTTAGAAGATTTAGAATTTGTTTTTCAATTATATAAGGTTTTGTAATATGGAAATTAACTTATCAAGAAACAAGAATCCTATGGGAGATAATATTCTCAATTGTAACATCCTTTTTTTTCCTCTTCCAAATCTAGTATACTATTTTCATTTTTAATATAAGAATTTTTATATTCATATTAGAGAGTAAATGTTAATAAGTTATTTCATGAATCAGTTAAAGTTTTAAAACATTTAGAGTTAGTTTTTAATTTTATAAGGCTTAGTAATATAAAATTAACTTATCAAGTGATAAGAACCTATTTCAGATAATATTCTCAATTGTAGCATCATTTTTTTCTCTTTTAAATCTAGCGTGTTATTTTCGTTTTTAAGATATCTGAATTTTAATATTCATATTAGAGAGTGATTTTAAAGATACAATAGTCAAAATTAAGTCCTAATAAGTTTGTTCATGAACCAGTTAGAGTTTTAGAATGTTTGGAGTTAGTTTTTCAATTATATAACGCTTAGTAATATGGAAATTAAGTTATCAAGAAATTAAAACCTCATCCAAGATAATATTCTCAAATAGAGCATCAGATTTTTTTTTAACATTTAAATCTAGTATATTATTTTCGTTTTTAAGATATCTGAATTTTAATATTCATATTCTAGAGTAATTTTAAGGATACAATAGTCAAAATTAAGTCCTAATAAGTTAGTTCATGAATCAGTTAGAGTTTTAGAACATCTAGAATTAGTTTTTCAATTATATAAGGCTTAATAATATGAAAAATTAACTTATAAAAAAATAAGAACCCCATTCAAGATAATATTCTCAATCGTAACATTATTTTTTTCTCTTCTAAATTTAGTTAGTTATTTTCTTAAGATATATAAATTTTATATTCATATTAGAGAGTGATTATAAGGATACAATCGTCAAAATTAAGTCCTAATATATTAGCTCATGTATTAGTTAGAGTTTTTAAACGTTTAGAGTCAGTTTTTTTAATTATATAAAGCTTAATAATATGAAAATTAACTTATCAAAAAATAAGAACCTCATCCAAGATAATATTCTCAATCGTAGCATCATTTTTTTTCTCTTCTAAATTTAGTTAGTTATTTTTATTTGTAAGATATATGAATTTTATATTCATATTAGAGAGTGATTTTAAGGAATAATTAAAATTAAGACTGACATAAGTTGGTTCATCAATTCGTTAGAGTTTTAGAATGTAGTAGAATTTATTTTTCAATTATATAAGTCTAAGTAGTATGAAAATTAACTTATCAGGAAATAAAAACCCAATTCAAGATAATATTCTCAATTATAGCATCATTTTTTCTTGTAAATCTAGTATGTTATTTTCGTTTTAATAATATATGAATTTTTATATTCATATTGAAGAGTGATTTTAAGAATGTAATAGTCAATTTAAGTCCTAATAAGTTAGTTCATCAAACAATTAGAGTTTTAGAACGTTTAGAATTTATTTTCAATTATATTAGTTTTAGTAATATGAAAATTGATTTATTAGGAAATAAGAACATCATCCAAGATAATATTCTCAATTGTAGCATTATTTTTTTTGTCTTCTAAGTCTAGTATGTTATTTTCATTTTTAAAATATGTGAATTTTTATATTGATATTAAAGAGTGGTTTTAAGTATATAATAGTTAAAATTAAGTTCTAATAATTTAATTCATGAATCAGTTAGAGTTTTAGAACATTTAGAATTAGTTTTTCAATTATATAAGATTTAGTAATTAACTTATCAAAAAATAAGAACCCCATCCAAGATAATATTTCAAACCTTTAGAATACTTATAATAATTATAATTCTATTTCACATTGAAAACATAATATGATGACGTGTCAAGTAAAGAAGGCATATCTCTGTGATGTGTCGCACAAAGAAGCTCTCGCTTCGCTTATTATATATTACTAGCTCAGTAACCTGAGCCAAGCTCGGGTCTATTTTTAAAATAAAGTATACTATAAGGTTTTAAAAAGTGTATTGATGTGTACCACATAGACAAAAAAATTAACAGTATAAAAATATATTATTTGGTTACAAAGATTAATCTTAGTACCTAAATTAATCACGACTAACTTAAGTAAAATATAAAAAGATGAATTCACTTGCATTGCTCATAACTTTCGATTTTTAAATAGCATTGTTTTTTTTTATTAGACTACATGCAATAATTATGAGATATTTTCATGTACATGTGTATTTACATATAATTTTATTATACTGTAAGTTAAATGACAAATAATAGATAGCGACGCAATGGAGCCGCTGGTTACTTGTCTTCTTTGAGCTTTTATTTGAGGTTGTTAAATAGTATTTTAAATGAATATTGACTTAACACTTAAAATAGTAGAATACTCATGCTGGTGCTATATAAAGTTAAATAGCGAATACGATTGTAGTTTTAATTAAAATGTAATGATGCTATCAAGTATCCCTTTTGAATTGTAAATGTTATACCGATTTAATTCTTTAACTTCAAATAGTCTTTAAGGTATTACATATATATGTTCATGAAGTTATTATAACAATTAAGTAAAAATTTAAAATAAATAAATTTAACTGAACGACCACATAATATCTTATATATATATATATATATATATATATATATATATATATATATATATATATATATCTTGTAAAATGCTAGTAATAAGAATATTTAATTGATGAATATGGCGTGTCCTTATTTTAGAGTCTTGAAATTATTTTTCACATCTTTTATGACTATTATTTATCGCCAAATTATAGTTTCAATATCTATTAAATGCATTTAATGATATTTCTTTTTCCAGTAAATTACACTTATTTTAGCACACCATAATCTAACATTGATATAACAAATTATGTCAGGTTATACCTATAATTATAATCAACTTGCAAAGGATAACAAATATCATTATATTAGGCTAATATTATAAAGCCAGTGTTAATCAATTATTTGTTATTAAACTCGCACAATAGTCACCAGTCATACTTGTAATCAATTCCATTATAAACAGAATTAAATTCTAATACTTATAAGTTGTCTAAATTTTACTATTTATTATTTTTAATGAAAATTTAATAAGTATTATTGAAAAAAACTGTTTAATTGATCATAAGGGCTCTATATATAAATGAATTGGTAAATAATTAGTTTTGTAGAATTAGATGCATATATTTTTGCATCATAAAGATTTTAAATGTTCCTAAAATAAAGTAAATAAGAGTTATTTGATTATTTTTTAATGTATGTGATTTATTTTCAAAATTTCATAAATGTGATATAACCACTTGTTGATCACGCGGTCATATAATTTTTTCTACTAAATCTCATATGTCATTTTTGTTTTTTAGATACATTATTTTTTATTTTTGTACGAGAGAGTTAGTTTTAAGGACATGATTGTCAAACTTAAATCTTAATAAGTTAATACATTAGAGTTTTAGAATTAATTTTTACATTATATAAGCTTTCTTAATATAGCCTTCATATAGTTTTTGCAAAAATAAAAAAACTTAAAAATAATAAGATTTGCATGCATTTAGAGACACTAACATGTTTATTCTATAACTTTAAATCCTTTTCAACTATTAAATTTACGAATAAGTTTTATCATTACTGTAATTTTAATTAATAATAATTGTAAAGTTATTTGTTGATAGTGTGCTCTCACCCATAAAATACAATCAATTTTTTATTTTAGGAAAGCATTCTAAAAGCTATACATTATATTGATAAATCTTTACATTCATTATCTAAGCATATACTAAAATAAATAATTATGAATCAAGTGTTAAATTATTTTTCTTATCTCAATCTCAATTATAACATCATCTCTCTCTCTCTCTCTCTCTCTCTCTCTCTCTATGTTATTTATATTGTTTAGATATATAAATTTTATATTCATAGTAGAGAGTGGTTTTAATGCGATCTTATCAAATAAAAAAATTATCCTATAATTTGATTAATGATTTTATATATTGCATAGATAATTTTTTGCAATGATTCTGTTATGCGTAAATACATATATATTTAGTAAAATATAATAAATTTAAATTAACTGTAACATAAAATTTTTGTTCTAAATATCCTATGTTGTTTTTATTTCTTAGATACAAGATTTCTTATCTTCATATGAGAGAGTTAGTTTTAACAACATAATAGTCAAAATTAAATTTTAAAAAATTAGCATATTTAAGGTTTAAAAGAAAAATTAAATAAACTTAATAATAAGGATCACATCCAAAATAATATTTACATACTTTTAGATATATTTACATGTGTAGTATATAGCTTTAAATCATTTTTAACTATCAGATTTATGAATAAGCTTAGCCATTTATTGAAATTTTAATTAATAATAATTTTACAGTAATTTGCTGGTTTTGTGGTCTCACAAAAAAAAAATTACCTCAAATTTTTTTATTGTGCCAAAAGATTCTAAATACTATATATTATATTGATAAATTTTACGGTAAGCATATACTTCGGTCAGCATATATTAAAATATAATATATATGAATCAATTGTTAAACTATTTATATTGTTTCAATCTCAATTGTAACATCATCTTCTTCTCTCTTCTAAGTTTAATACGTTATTTTCATTTTGTAGATGTATGTTTTTATGTTCATGTTAGAGTGTGATTTCAAGGATATAATGATTAAAATTAAGTCATAGTAAGTTTGTTCATTAATTAGTTAAAATTTTAGAATGCTTAGAATTAGTTTTTCAAATATATATAAAGTTTATTGATATAAAAATTAACTTATCAAGAAATAAGGACCCTATTCAAGATAATATCTGAGGCCTTAAGAGAAACTTATAATGTTATGATTTTATTTTACATTGAAAATATAATTTGATGACATTTCATATTTTTTCATCTTAAAGGTTTGAAATGTTGTCAAATATTGTAATTAAGAATAATTTGATTTAATTTTAAACTCTTCTTTTTGTATACGTATGTGATTTATTTTTAAAATCTCATTTATGCTTACATAGCCACTTTTTTTTTTTTTTTTTATCTTGCTATCTTATCAAAGCAAAAAAATTATCCTATAATTTGATTATTAATTTTATATGTTATATAGATGACTATGTTATGTGTCAATACATATACATTTAATCAATCATAATACATTTAAATTAACTATAACATAATTTTTTTTATTTTGAATCTCATATGTTATTTTTATTTTCTAAATACATGTTTGTTTATCTTCGTATTAAAAAGTTAGTTTTAATAACAAGATAATCAAATTCAAATCCTAAAAAATTAGTAAATTTAGAGTTTTAGAAGCAAAATTAGATATATTTAAAAAATAGGGATCACATCCAAAATATTATTTTCATACCTTTATATACACTAAAATGTTTGGTATATAAATTTAGATCTATTCAACTATCATATTTACAAATAAGTTTTACAATTATTGTGATTTTAATTAATAATTATTATACAGTCATTTGTTGGTCTTATGGTCTCAATTAAAACAATAATGTCAATTTTTTTTATTGTACCAAAAGGATTCTAACGATGAATCAATTGCTGCATCATTTTTATTGTGTCAATCTCAATTTTGTAACATCATTTGTTTCTTTTCTAAATTTAATATTTTATTTTCTTGTTTTAAATATATGAATTTGTATAATAATATAAGAAAGTAGTTTTAAAGATTCAATAGTTAAAATAAGTTAGTTCATTAATTAGTTAGATGTTAAGAATGTTTACAATTAGTTTTTCAACTATATAAGACTTACTAATATAAAAATTAACTTATCAATAAATAAGGACCCCCCATCGAAGATAATATTATTTTCGTTTTTAAAATATATAAATTTTTATGTTCATATTGGAGAGTAGTTTTGAGGATATAATACTCAAAATTAATTCTTAATAAGTTAATTCATTAATTAGTTAGAGTTTTAGATAGTTTAGAATTACTTTTTCTTTCAATCATATAAGGCTTACTAATATAAAAATTAACTTATGAAGAAATAAAGATCTCATCCAAGATATTATTTCATACCTTTAGTGACACTTGTAAAATAGGTTAGAGTTTCAGAATGTTTAGAATTGATTTTTCAACTGTATAATACTTATTGACGTGAAAATTAAGTTATAAAAAAATAAAGTACCCCATTCAAGAGAATAATATTATTTTTGTTTTTAGATATATGAATTTTTATATTCATGTCGGAGAGTGGTTTTGAGGATTCAATATACAAAATCAAATCATAATAAATAAGTCCATTAATTAGGTAGAGTTTCAGAACGTTTAGAATAATTTTTTTAATTATATAAACTTACTAATATAGAAATTAACTTATCAAGAAATAAGGACCCTATTCTTGATAGTATTTTTGACTTTTAGCAACTCTTATAATGGTTATAATTGTATTTTACATTAAAAACATAAAGTAATGATGTGTCAAGTAAATAAGTTATTTTTGCGATGACATGTTGCGTAAAGAAGATCTTACTTCGCTTATTTAAAGGACCACATTCAAGATAATAATATTATTTTCATTTTTTAGATATATAAATTTTAGACTTATGTTAGAGAGTGGTTTTGAGGATTTAATACACAAAATTAAATCCTAATAAGTTAGTGTAACATCCCAGAATTTTCCGGAACGTTAACGCTCAATCGATCAGTACACTAAGATAATACTATCTCAAACGCAATCAAATAATACCATCAATCTGTCAGAGCAACTAAACCCTAAAATTTTAAATCTTAGTAGACCATTTGAAGTATCAAACTAGGTCTTAAAAATTTAAACAATAATGTTTGCCCACGCAGGGGTTCTAATGATGAATACCAAAATCTAATTCCTTCGCTTTTGCTTCCTCGGCTCTAATCCCTATTCAGGTAACCTACTGCTGGCGGTCACCTGCGGAAAGGAAGTCAAAGGGGAGTGAGCTTTTGAGAGCCCAGTAAGATTGCACAAAGATTTAAAATAACAAAACGATTCGGACGATTTTTCATATAAAACTTTTGAAGAGTATTTTCAATGAAATACAACAGTTAGATAAAGATGAACAGAACGAACGATTTTATATTCAAGTCCAATAACAACTTTTTGAGGGATTTTTGCTTTCGATGAAATCACTACAATACGATATAAACATAGAGATGAGTATTCAACTCAATCCCTTAAACAATAGTCATTTGAAAACACTTCGGATATAATAAAACATGAATGGATAATATTCAAAACAGTTTAAGTGTAATAAAACATAAATAGGGAACGTTGAACATGAGCCGTACAGAAGCAAAGCCACCCCGGCAGTGCTCGATCGCTTTACATATGCATATTTAAACACTGACTAGTCCATCTAGGTACTAGTTAAACCCATCCAACAGACCATCCTTATAACGCCAACAATACAGACCATCCTTATGGCTCCCAAGTTACTAACTCATGTCAACATTAAGAAGGATTAAACAACAATTGAAAATGCTTTTCGATTATCGAATTCAATAAACAGATGAGCATGAAAAGAGATAAGTACAACTCAAAATATATATTTTATGATGGTCAGATCAATAAACATATGAGAATAAAACATGAATTCCAAACGATCGCTATCAGGCTCAAATCAGGGTTTCATGGACAGTTTCAAAACAAACGCTTTTTATTTCAAACATAGAAATCAACAATCAATGTATTTTGTAAAACTGTTATTACAAACATTTGAAATAGAATAACAAAATGGGGTTCAGAGAGAAATCCTTACCTCGGTCCAAGCTAAGTGATGCTACCAACCTCGATCAATATTCTCTGAATCAACCTAAATTTATAATTTAATTGTTAGAACACAATTTATGTCTAATATACTAGAAACCCTAATATCATATACCTCCATGTGCTCACTTCTAACCTCGAAATCGCTCAGCTCAAAACCCGCCTCGCTTGCGGTCGACCTAACCGAGAACCCGATACGCTTTTTAATGCGTAACAGTATTCTAAATTTATTATAAATTAAAATAAAACACTTTTATAGCTTAAAACATTATAATAAGTCAAAATATGAATTTTATGAATTTTTGAATATTTTTTAATTAAAATAATTCCTTTAAATGCAATAAAAACCCATAAATTCCCAAAATTACTTCCAACTGCAAACTAAGTTCCATAGTTTTTGTAATAGCTTTAAAATATTTATAAAAATTATATAAATTTAAATCAGAAATTAAAAAGCATTAAAACTATTTTTCAAATATTCATTTTGCTAAAAATAATGCGATATGGAAACCATAGCAAATCAACCCCAAAAATCATCAAACTTTTACTGAGTCTTTATTATACTATAAAAACATTACTATAATTTTTCACAAAACATTTGCAGGGTTTAAGGGCTCCAAAAGATTTTTTTATAATTCTGAAATTGTAGAATTTATTATAAACACATACGATATCAGAAAATTATAAATTTCTGCTAGAAATTCTAATCTAGTCTAACGTGTCATACTGTAATGTTTCACTTGCTAACAATAACCGTGCTCTAGTTTACGCAAGTGTCGCACTTAGCGCTAACAAAATTTTCACGCTCGGTACTCTTCTTCTTCTCTTTACTTTCTCTCCAAACCAAAACACACTCACCAGCTCGTGGTTACTGTTCATGCAGCTTTATTTTCACCTCCTTCTCCATCATCTGAACTACACTCACTCTCTAGACACTCTGTGCTCACACACGCCCTTACAGACATACGAAAACACATGAAATTCATACACTTTAGCACACCCGTAACATACTGCTCTCTCTCTCTCTCTCTCTCTCTCCCTCTTGTATATCAAGTTCTCTCAAAAACTGCATCACTCCACGGCCACACCAAGTACACACATTCACGCACAAAACGCAGTACGCCATATTTTCTTCGCCTCTTGCACTTCACTTATTTCACCACCCAAACACCCAGCCATTTGCACCTCAGCACATTCAGAAAACACCTTCTGCTCCTTCACACTCACTGACCCAGATTTCACCAAACACCCTCCATTGTGCACACACATGCTCACACGAAAACACACACTTGCACTCATACAAGTACATACTCCCTCACAGCACTAACCATTTTTGCCGTGTAACTTATAGCTATTAATGTACACCACAAGAGAAGAATTTTGATCACTTCTCTTTTAATGATAAAAAAAGAGTCTGCAACACTCTATCAGATTTGGGACGGACACAAGGATGTGGCACCCAATTTACTGCTCCTGTTTTAACCCCAAACAGCTATAAACCAACTTAAAAATAACACTACTTTAAGACTTGTCTTTCACTGAAAAAGGAGAGCCCAAGAAATTCTTAAGAATAGCCTTTGTAGTGAAACATATCAGTGCATGGGATTCCTTCCATTTCCTAGTGCTTCCTCATCATTAGATTGCTTATTTTAAAATGAACAATTCCCTCCAAATCTCCATCTCCTTTGTCAATGTGGCAAAGACCCATTCTTTAAGCCCACCAAACAAAGGCTTACTCCAACACCTTGCTGAAACATGTATACAAACTCATGAATCACGTACACCCTGTTTTACACACATACGGCACGCACACACATCACGCAACACACACAAGTGACACGCAATACCCACTTCACGGCAGCAACAAAAACCACAGAGAATTCATTTCACGGCAGCTCCTTGGCTGCTCTCACAATGCTCCACTTGCCGAAATCATGGTTGCGCCGGCATACATACCCTCAAAACTCTCACGGCTACTCTCCCTTGACGCATGCACGCACTAATCCACACTAATACACTCACGGTATTACATAAGACACAAAAACACACCCACAAATCTCATACATGTACGTATCCATGGCTGTCCTCATGGCAGCCGTGGCATCCACAATTTCTCATTGCAAAATGCCCACAAAACATATTGTAGACACACTGATCTCCCCCCTTTCACAGCCCCCTAAGTCCTATAATAATTGAAAAAAAAAAAAACTAAGGAGAAAAAGCTAGAAACCTTACCGAAAAATTTCGCCGGAGAATCCTTCTTCATCTCCTTCTTTTTTCCTCCCTCTCCCTCTCTCTCTCTCTCTCTCTCTCTCAAGGAGGGTCTGCCGAGAAGAAGGGAAGCCTAGGACGGCTAACATAGACTATGCAAGGTTATATATAAAACCCTAAAAGACAAACTACCAAAAACTCCCATAAGTTTCGTTAGTTAGTTTAAACGTTACCTGAATTTTCTTTTTCTTATTTTTGATTGCCAAAAGCTCCAAGTAATTATTTATGAAAGATTAGTGTACCAAAAGAAATTAATGGGTTTGTTAGATAACCCGCTCTACTAAGTGTCACCAGAAATTGCTAAATAAAAATATCAATGCTAACTGAAAGAAAAATTCGTCTCTAAAGTTCCAAACAAAAATATATCGGTGCTAACTAAAGTTTCGTCACTAAAAAAATATATCGACACTAAGTAAGAATTTTGTCGCTAAAAGTTTACCCATAAAATTTTAGTCACGCTAATCACTAAACATTTAATTTGCTGCTAAAAGTTGTTAGAAAAATATCGGCTCTAAGAAAAATTTATTTGCTGCTAAAAACTTTAAATAACTCCGAAAAAGTATCGGGTTGTTACAGTTAGTCCATTAATTAGTTAGAGTTTCAAAACATTTAGAATTATTTTTCTCAATTACATAAGATTTACTAATATAAAGATTAACTTATCAAGAAATAAGGACTCTATCGATAATAGTGTTTCAGACTTTTATTATTTCACATTGAAAATATAAAGTGATGATGTGTCAAGTAAATAAGTTATTTCTACGATGCCGTGTCGCGTAAAGAAGGTATCACTTTACTTATTATATATATATATATATATATATATATATATATATATATATATATTATATAGATATAAATAATTATGCATGGTCCCCGACGCAACTTACGTTGTTTTAGAAAGTTTTTATGAGCTTTTTCATGTATTAGATGTATCAAATGCATACTTTTTGACAGTGAGTGGCAACTAGAGCATATGCGACGGAATATAAGCGACGAATTTCCATTGCTAATTAAAGCCTTTAGCAACAAAAAATTCCTTTACCATTTTTTGTTTGCTGTTATAATGAGTTGAGAAACTGTGTAGGTTGCTCTTGTTTGTCAGGCTATGTATGGATAACATTTCCTTTTGGAGACATCATTGCCTTAAATTCGAAGGCGATAATTGTTTTGAAAGTTCATGAATAAACACGATAATTTCCAATCATCAACGAATTCTCAATATGACACGAGTGTTGTACTTTTGCTAAGGGGAAATGCTAGCTACAAGAAGTTCGTCTTTTATCATTAAACTCAATAGCGACAAATCCAAGTGCAGCATCGCCCATTCGCCCGCCCTACTTTCGCGGATCTTTCCGCGGAGGAGTGACTTTTTCATCCCTACATGCCCAACCAACCCAACGTGATGTCTCCGGCCCCGTACTTTGCATATAACCAAGCACCGGTTTATAATCTAGTCCGTGAGTTAGATCCTCCCATGGCTGAGTTATGGCTTCAAACCGAAGGCAGGGGCAAAACTACATATGTACGGGGGGGGGGGGGGGGGGGCTATAGCACCCTCTGAGATTTTGAGAAATAAAAACACTCGCGACTTTCTCTCTCTCTCCTCCTCTCGGCTCTCACTGACACTCGTCACTCTCTCAGTTCCCGTCGAGGCGTCAACGGTCGACCTTTTTGGCTCTCACGGTCTCAGTTACTCAGTGTCTCCTTGCCATGGCATGGCAGTCGCCTCACCTCACGCTCACAGGCACCACTCACCGGTCACGGCGCCTCTCAGTCACCGCCCACCGGTCATCACGACGGTCATGGTCTCAACTCTTAACTCTCACGGACGGCGGTCGAAGCCTCGAAGGCCCTCCTCACCCCAACTCTGGCTAGATCTAGCCTAGATCTACGAGCAGGCGGACGAAGTGACTAACCTCACCGGTTATGGCGCCTAAAATTTAAGCAGATCTGAGACTCCAAGTTTGAACTAAAATGCTTAGATTCGGGTAGTGAGTGATTTACCTTTAGATCCTCCAGTTCAAGCCGACTCTTAGAAGCTTTTTGGTTGTTCGTTTGATACCCACCCATCAGTAGGTAAAATCCTGCTTTGGTGCTTTGCAATCTCTCATAATCTTATGAACAAGTCTTGCATCTATACTGTACTGCTTTCACAACTTCGTCTAAGAAGTTTGGTTGTTGTTTATTGCTTCAGCTATCAAGCTCTAGGCTAAGACGATGACATTAGATTTGTTTAACTAATTATCAGCTACTAATGGTATGCTTTTGTTTTATCTATTAGCAGTTCCAAGCGACATTGCGACAACGACGCCGTTCTGATTTCTGCGGACTGAGGTCAGTGTGCATTTTGAACAATTTATTTTACTATTGAGAATTGATTATTTGATTAATAATTTTAGGTTGTTAGTTGTACATATGAGAATTTAGATTATTAATTGATACTTTATGGCTGTTAATCGTGTATTGAGCACTTGAAAATTGAGATTGTTGATGGAGGATGGGACCCAATTGGATTTTTACCCAATTTGAGCATTGATTATTTCATTGATAATTTTAGGTTGTGTTAATTGTGCATTTGAAAATTGAGATTATTAAGTGCACTTTGTTTTTGTGTGTTATTTTACTTAAAAATATTTATCTCCTTCGATATATTTTTAGCACTCTCTAAGATGAAATCCTGATTCCGCCACTGACCGAAGGTTGTAGTCGTGTTAGCAATGGCTGTAGTAAGTGGCTCCAACCTAGGAGCTATTAGGTTGAAAAGGACGAGAGAAAAAGTTGAGAATCGATTGAGAGGGTAAATTTAATTTCGAGTGAGGGGTATGCCGTCTCACTTTTTTTTGTATTCATTGCTCGTTCTCACATGCAAACGTGTTCCGCCACCCTTTTTGATTAATTTCATAGGCAACCCTAATCAATGAAACAAACAGCTATGCTAATGGATGGTGTACAATACACTTGCACGAGACAACATACTATTAGTTATCGTCACATTCTTCTCAAAATAACACTCACCAAGTTGGTTAATTAAGCAAGGCTGTGTTGAGGCTCCTGAGACCATGCATATCAAATCCACTGTGCAAGTGGGCACGTAGACATATTTTCAAGAACTCTTTTCAAGATAAAGTGCCCTCACTTTTTCTACCAAGCAAGACTCACTTGTTGCTGTTGTGGCTTCCTTCCTTCCTTCCTTCAGGATACATGTGAACTACAATCTTTTTAAAGAAACTTTTACGATCTCTCTCTCTCTCCCCCCATCAGGCCATGGTTGGTTTAGTTTGGTTTCCCGTGATGTTCGAGTTCTTTCTTTTGAGCTCGGTTTGTTCATTTTGTTTAACGGTCCCATGCTCTCTCTGTAGAAGAAAGAAGAAACAGACCCTGCGGAAGATTGGGACGTGTACGGTATTGGCAAACCTTCTCGTGAATACACATGAAATTTCAACACTAACCACATAATATTCACATTTTGGAAGAGTTAACTTTTAATTTCTTGGTTTTGTTTCTTCTGGATCACTCGTAGTACTTGTAGAAAAATACATTCATGACATACAATATAGTCTTGTACAACGAAACACTGCCTTAGCGTTGACGAATGTATTGCACAATCACCATGTCCATCCAATTTATGCTTCATTGCACATACCAATTATGCGTGTTCACTATTAGCGCAATAGGTGTTAGGAAAATGTTTCACAGTTAAGCTTTTCTTAGCTGGTAAAACTTACGCTTTGCACAGTTTAGTCAATAAAACTAGCCTGAAAACAACATACGAGTATTTTCCTACCCTATTGCCTCTCGCATGATGATCTAATTACGAAAATGCTTTAGTACAATCGTCGTTGTAAGCAAATGCTGACGAGTAATTCGTATTAAACATAATTAAATGAAAAATTTTTAACTGCTACCTAGGTACGAAGTAGAAAGGTACAACTGCTGGTATATGGACAACTGATAGTCGTTAAAAGTCTTTTGTGTCTTTTATTTGATGACACTAAACAAGTGTGCCGTAAAGATGTCACCGATTTTATTTAACGATAATTAATTATCGCTATATAAAGGATTATAACTATCTTCTTACATTCCGGGTGGGTGGGTGGCTGCAAAAAAAATTCCATCACTATTTTGGAGTTACAAGCATCAGCTGCAACCAAAGCTGGTAAAATAATCTTTCAATCTGATTAGAGACTCAATAAGGAGATTAAACCGACAATTAGTTCCCATTCCCCCATTTCGAAGGTGAACACACCTACTTTCTAGTTTGGTCCCCAGTTTCATGAGAAGCCAAGTGACTCTCTCTCTCTCTCTCATTGAATGCCATCACAAGCCTTCTAGTCCACATACTTCCGCGTCTAAGCTTCCAGAAAAAAATAAATCAGAACGCAATATATATATGCCAGAAGATTGAGGCAATTGAGGCAGCATTCTCCACATTCGATTTCCTGGTCTTCAAACTGTAGAGTCACCCTGTTTTCATCAACCTCCATCGACTTACATTTTCCAACTGAAAGATGGCCCCTAACAGAGAATCTACGTTGGTCAGTACTTACACCAAGCCCAACCCCGTTCACAAGCCCCCGAAACTCTCAATGGAAAGCCTCCAGAGGACAATATCCGACATCAGTTTCGAACTAAGCAAAGAGGCCTCAGCCGCAATTACGAAGCTCCCTCCCATATCCGAGGTCGAGGACGCCAAGTGCGAGTGCTGCGGGATGTGCGAAGAGTGCACTCCAGACTACATCAAACGCGTGCGCGACAAGTTTTCAGGGAAGTTGATATGTGGGCTGTGTTCCGAGGCTGTCAAGGAAGAGATGGAAAAAAATGGTGGGAAGAGCGAGGAGGCATTGACTGAGCACATGAGTGCATGTGTTAGGTTCAATAGGTTTGGGAGGACAAATCCTGTTTTGTTTCAAGCACAAGCTATGAAAGAGATGCTGAAAAAGAGTAGCAGAGGCAAGTCTCTTAGCCCTAGAGATCTCAAAGGTAGTCAAAAGAACATGGGTGGTCTCGTGAGGAGCTCGAGTTGTATTCCGGCTATTACCAAGGAGATGACTGATCAGAAACTGGTGAAGTGAACCTTTGAGGATCAAAAGAGTCATTTCATGAATTAGGGCTATCTTCTCTGTACTTTCTGCTTCCATGTCTTTTCTTTTTCTGAAACTACACATAAAAACTGTGTAGGCTAATGAAATCCTTTGTATCTAGCTAATCCTATGTGTTCATCGTCATGCCACATCTGGTGGTTCGCGGTAATTCTCGTGCAACATCAAGTGATGCAACTTCGTGGTGTATATACCGTAAGGTTTTGTCTTTCTCCCCATAGTGAAATGACAAATCCAGATTCATGACTGTACCCTTATTTTACCACAACATAATCTCGATCATCATTTCCTTGTTTCTAATCTTTGTAACCAGTTGAACCAATTCTCCCTCCGCCTCATAACCATACTTCGTTACCTACACTTTCTTTTCTCTTCTAGGTTTCTATCCTGAGCTAAATCTAGCTTTCCATCCTGGGATGCAAAGGTCAGATATAGAGTTCCAAGACTTCTCGACACCTCAGCTTGTTCTGCCCAGTGTGTCTTAGTTAGCTTCTCATTTCAGAGGTAGGATTGTCTAGAAATATATGCCTAGCTCTTGTTTCTCTTGAACCAGCTAATTCCAATTGGTAAAGTGGCCGGAATAGCCACGCCTATCTTAGCATGTTTCAGGTACTTATTGTAACCATGTGGTACTTAACAGGAGTAAGAACTTCTAATGTGTGTCAACTGTGTTGCTCTTTTATTAATCTTCTTAGTAGTATACGATCGAACATTTCTTGTGTTTCGCGTCATATATCCATTCGAAAGCATTGCTAAAAACTAAACAGAAGCAAACGAGCTAACAAACGATAGGATTTCCCTCGAGGATTTTTTATCAACAAACAAGTAGAATATCGAAGTTTTATGTTTCTTTTAAGTAAAGGGTACTGCTGTTAAAATCTCAACAGGGAAGTTCAATATCCAAACCGAAGAAAGCAAGCTAACAGACGATAGACTTTTTTCTAACGATTTTCGATCAACAACAATCAGAATTGCCTAACGGAATTGCATATCCATCTCTTCTTATGGAGTTTGCTTTCCATTGTACACCACGACTTCTTTGTTCTTTAATTTTTAATTAAACATTGTTGAACCTGGTGTCCAACCCAAAAGCATGCTAAAGAGTAGAAGAAGTCCACCAGGTATAATAATCAATTCCAAACCCCATGTATTGTCTATGTGAGACTTAACACCCGCCCTCACACGAAGTGTGGGAATAAGATCTGCTTCTCTTGAATAAGAGGTGGTCCAGTTTGAAACGAATGGGGCGCCAGGGCCTAGCTCTGACACCATGTTGAACCTGGTATCCAACTCAAAAGCATGCTCAAGAGTAGGAGAAGCCCACCAGGTATAAGAACCATTCTCAAACCCCATGTATTGTCGACATAGGACTTGACATTTTATGTTACCATGAGAAAAATGATAACTACTTTTTTTTCTCTGTTGTGGAGAGCACATTTTCATATATATTACACTTCGTCATTTCTCTCTAAAATGTGTATGGCGACCAATTACTAAACCTTTTAACAACCAATGAAGTGTGGACAAGCTCTTGTGGGTGTAATTTTTTTTAAAGATTTCATTAGATGATAAAAAGGAAACGACGTCCTCCTAGAGAAGATAAAAAAACCAAAGGTGGAGGACACTCATGTCTTTTTCATAATAAAAGCGAAAGAAAACCATTTTGATGTCGTGTCACCGGCACACTTCTATATTACAACAAACTCCCTTGGCTACGAAAAGAGTGAGCAAAACAATCGAGTAAAATGCATTTCCTTGGCTACCAAAGGAGATTAGCCAACTACTCTCCAACTCTCTTGCCAAGAAACATAAGCAACGCTCCAAATAACGCAAATCACAAATGCGGTGAAGAAAGATCACTTTTATCTCCATCATGACAAAACAAACTCCTCTCATGAAGAGAAACACAAAATTAAACACCTAGATCTAACCTAGTTAAGAAAAGGGAGCAAGATGGTGGGTCTCTCTGGTGAAAGACATTTTTTTTTTGTAGAAAGGAGAATTGCATTGAAAGATAAAAGAGTTACAAAATAGCCATTTAGGCTATACAGAGTAATTCATGACTATACTTGTCATGTAGATAACGTCTTACAAAAGAACAGATTATAGTGCTTGTATTAATACAAAAGCAAAGTGAAGGAGGATATAGATCAATTACAACAAAACTTATTAACCCATTTTTGATATACGGTTATGCAAAAGCTACTAGTGATTTGCTTCTCTTAGTTGCAAGAATTTGGCTTTGGCAATACTAAGATGATGTACATAATCAGCTAGCAGAAATCTTACATGATCGGCACCATAGTGTCTGAGACGTCTTCTGAGTTTGTGAGCTAAGAAAGTAAAAATTTTGAGTTAGTCATGAGAATAATATGAGCGATATATTTAGATTTCACCCAAGTAGTCACTAGTAGTAGGCCCTTTGCTTGAGCAGACATCCAGTTAGAACCCCCAGAAGAGAAAACTGCTGAGCCACATCTTTTGGTGGTTAATGCAAGTGAGACCTATACTTACTTTTAGCCGTTCTTTGTCGAAAGTGATCGCCATGAAAAGCGAAATAGGGAGTGGGTTGGGGCAAGTACAAAGAGTGATGATGTGTTGGAAACTATGGGGTGGTTGTAGGCTATTGTGAATAAGAGACATAGGTTTTTTGTTGGTTTTGGCAGGTTGGAATTTTTAGATTTCTGTCATTAGGCTAGTATGTCACTTATTACTACTCTAGGTTTGAATTCATTGAGCCGAAAAATGCAATGGTTTCTGTGGAGCCAAATGCACCAAATAATGGATAGGATAGATATAGTGGGATTCCTAAACTTGCTTTTTATTTTTGGTTGTTAACCATCACGTAATCAGCCATTCCCTAAATGGACAAGAGAGGTTATCCGTTTTAATCCTAGCCGGTCCTCCAAGCCAAATTGGACTTACTGAGCTACAATTTATCAAGAGGTGATCAATAGTCTCTGGTTCAGTGAGGCATAGTTGACACAAGCGATTAGATGATATATGGAAGCGATAACGTTTAGATTGAAGAGGTAGCCAATCCCAAATGGCCTGCCAAATGAGGAATTTGAACTTTTGTGGTACTGGCAAGGACCACATTATCTTCCAAAACTTGTCATTCTCCAAGTAGATTGATACTAGCCCGACTGCTCTAAGCTCTGTTGATTTCTTTTGATAGAACATTTCATATGTTGATGGAACTGAGAATATGCCAAATGAAGTATGCTTCCAGACTAATTGATCCTCTACTGGGTATGGGGATAGGTGTATGACTTTGATTTTCTTGATTACAGGTGGTCAATCCATTGAAGTAAGGATTTTTTGTCCTAGCTACCATTGATAATGAGGTCACTGACAAGTTACAGGGGTGGTTGTGATCTATGTATCGTTAAAAGAGGCCTGAACTTCAAGTGTGGGATGCAATTATTCTACAATAGTAGTATTCGAGACCTTGTACCTACTTGCCATCTTAAGCCTTTCTTGAGAAATTTTCTCCCTACAATAATACTTTGTCACCCTCAAGAGAAGCTTCCTTTTTTTGGGCTAAAGAGGAAATTAGATTTAGAGCAATATTTACCCACTAATTTTGTGGCGAGCAACGAATGAAGGTCCATCCATATCCGTGAGCAAGTTTTTGCTAGAAGTGCTTTGTTAAATAATACTGTATCCTTGAAGCCCAGTCCTCGTTGAAGCTTGGGTGCACAAAGAGGGTGTCAGTTGATCCAATGTATTCCACATTTTAGCTCTGTAGCTGACCAAAGGAATTGGCCGAGGTATCGAGTTAACTTTCTTGGTGACATATTTTGGAAAGAGGCATACCTATATGTAATACGATAGGAGGGATGATAGCACCAAGTTAATAATGGTTGCTCATCCTGCTTTATCCAGGAGGCATCCCTTCTAACCCGCACATCTAGCTTTTATTCTTTCAATAAGATCACTGAAGAAGATTCTTTTGTTAGCGATAATATGTAACGTAGTACCAAGGTATGTCCCAAAATTGTCGGTCCTTTTCAATCCTAACCATTCCGATATTTTGTCTACTTGATCCTGCGTAGCATTAGAACCAATTGTAATGGAAGATTTATCACAATTAATCTGTTATCCTGATTCCTCACAATAGGGTGTAGAAGGGTCCGTAAGAAGTTGCAAGGTGAATGGTTTGGTATCATCTGTAAAAAAATAAATGATTTAATGGTGTGCACCTCCTTCCAACTATAACACCAGGGAGATGGCATGAGAGTTGAGGTTGTTTAAGGGATGAAGATAGAATAAATAGGGTGAAAGGGGATTTCCTTGTCTAAGCCTGCAACGTTAACTAGGATTAAACCGTTCAGTTAGGGATCCATTTAGGAGAATATCATATGAAACACCGGTGACATAGGCCATACTATATCGGATGAAAAAGCTAGGAAATTTTGAATGAATAATATTCCAAATAATCCAAGTGGACTTGATCATAAGCCTTGGTCATGTCCATTTTAAGTGCTCCATAGACTGATTTCGAATTTTTTTGTAGTCCGGATTTATTTGTGAGTTTTTGAATGATGAGGATATTATCTGCAAGTTGACGACCTCGAACGAAGGCATTTTGGTTTTCTGATATAAGGTAGCTCAAGAAAGGCTTATTGTAATTAGCTAAAATTTTGGCGATAATTTTGTAGACCGATTGCAAAGGGATATCAGTTTAAAGTAAGCTGACACTTTTGGTTTTGGCTTTTTGGGGATAAGAACTAGGAAGGTCTTGTTTGTTTCTTTGTGTATGTGACCAGAACAAAGGAAGAAGATGACTATTGATATGACAGGTGTTTCGAGGAAGCCCCAGCATTGTTGGTAAAAGATGGCTGTGATACCATTCGATACAGAGCTTTGATGGTTTAATTTTGAAAAGGGCTTGTTTAACTTCCCCCGCTGTAAAAGGTTTTGAAAGCCAAGCAATTTGATCAGGTAGGAGGCATTTGGGTAGAGCATTGTTTCCACCCTGAGTCCTCCACGAAGGAACTCGATTATTAGAAGGGCAGAAGATATCTTTAAAAGTGAGTCCTTAAGCATATTGAGATATCCACATATGATTGGAAGGTATTACCATTTTCATCTTCCAAAGAAGATTTTTGTTGCTCTGTTTGCGGATAATAATAGAGGTATGAAAAAACCGAGTATTCCTGTCTCCCAACTGTAACCAGCAAATGGACGATTTTTGTGCCTAAAAGGCTTTTCACACTCTAATAACCAGTTTAGTCTTTTCCTTGTCTGTTGTTCCAGGAGTTGGGCATCTTTATTTGGAAGTTGACTCTGAAAGTGATTTATTTGTAGTTTTGCTTCCTCAATATGAGTCCCCAGGTTACCAAAACTTCTTTTGTTCTATTCCTTCAAAAGCATTAACATGATCTTGCCTCTATAGGCTGCTTTGAACATTAGTGATCCTTCACATTTGGTCTCCCAACGCTTCTGATAATAGTTTCACACTAAAAGTGTCTTAACCACATGGCTTCGAAGCGCTATGGTCGAGGAAGATACCCAGGAGAAGGATTAGATTATAGGAGAAGAGATGCATGATCAGAGGAGTGTATGCCCAAATTTTTAACCTGGGCGCTTACGAACATATACAACCAGTTGGAATTTGCTGCATTTTGGTCTAGTTGTGGAACTGATCCATGGCTAGCGTTGGGAAAGCCCTATTTTGCCAATTAATCTAGAGCTGTCCCTATCAAAACACGAATGGTCCATTTCAGTTTCTTTTTCTAAGGAAAATAAGCCCAACTGCTACTCTTTGTAGTTGTTGGTGTTGGAGTCTCAAATTATCCTTGGCTTTTAATATATATTAGAGTAGTTCCTAATGGCCTCTTTCTCTCTCCCCCTCTCCAGATGCATTTTCTCCATCAATACCAGTTGACCACTCGTGCTCCATCAATCAACAAATTTTTTTTCACCATAACCAGTTATCTATTAAGGAGACATAGCTTACCATGCAAGTAACACCTGTGCACCACATGGACCAGTCGTGGATGAGTCTTTATCCTCAGAAATCTAAGCCAGCTTTCTTTCTCTCTCTCTCTCTCTCTCTCCCCTTTGGATTCAAAACTTAAATTCAAATGTTTAAAGTGCCTTCAATTGTTTTGCGCGACACGTCGGTATTGTCAACGGTCAATTTTTCAACACTCCAAATAAGTCAAAGCGACGTACACTCAAGTCATGCGCATTTTATCCTTTTTATGGCTCTTTTCCGCTAAAACATAATTTGCGCGGCCTGTTTTGCTAGCGTGAGGACTTCGGCATGCCTCGACCTTCCTCGGCCTTCCCCTTTGGGGATCAGCTAACATTACCGTTTAAGGGGTCGGCCGGCCTTCCCTTTTAAGGGTCAACAGCCTTCCCCTTTAGTGGGTCGCCTACTTTGCCCCCTTCTATGAATCACCAACCCCTCTTTGGTCAAGTGCTATGAGAGCACCTGCACCCCTGCAATGCCACCGTCGCACCCGCTGCCTACCCTGTGATGCCCGTTGCGAGGCCCATGAGTCATTCTTACATCACGTGCCCTTTGCACAATGCATACTTTCGTGATAGACTTCGCTGAGCCCATGCACCATTCATGCATCACATGCCCCCTACATGATGCCCACTTCCGCGACAGACATCACCGTGCCCGTGTTTCATTCATTCGACACATGCCTTCGACACGACACCCACTTTTACTATAGACGTTGCCACATCTGTGCACCATTCTCCAGTCACTTATCCCCGGCACGATGCCAAGATCTGCGAAAAATTTCACCGCACTCATGCGTTGTTCTTGCATCACATGCCCCCAGCACGATGCCCACTTTTACAACAAACATCGCTGTGCCAGTGCACCGTTCATGCATCACGTGTCCTGGTGGAATGCCCACTTCCACGACAGACATCACCGCCCTCATGCACCATTTTCATATTACATGCCCTTAGCACAATGCCCTATTCTGTGACACCCATCGCCGTGCCCATGCGCCGCTCCCATCTTATGTGCTCTTGGGCACCCCACACAACCGCGGTGCTCATGCACGGTGCTACTAACACAGTTGTGCCCCCAGCTCTCTGGCACATTAACGCGCCCTTTGCAGGCATTGGTCACCTATTCACCACACAATGTTCCCCTGCCTTAGACGGAACATGATTCGACCTGTTTTTTAGAGCTTGTAGCATTCCAAGAGGCTCTGCTCATAGTGCTCTGGCATGAGGACCCTTTGCAGTGGGATAGGCTCGCTATCAAAGATATTATCTCTACCAGGGCGGCCTGTATCACATTAGGAATGCCTAAGCTGTGACCACATCGCACTCGCGTTATCGACGATTGTCAATGCCCCCAGGACGATGACCCCTGGATCATTTCGAGATGAGAGCAGGTCTTTAAAAGGCATCACGCCTAGCCTGCCTGACAGTTAGGCATAGCGCCTCTTGACCCCCTCCCCTGTAGGACTCAGTTAGGGCTTTGGACCGATGGCTAGGGCAAAAGCGTTCTCTGATCATGCCAATGCTATATGGTTAGTCTTCTTAGATAGGCAGAGTGGCCTGTGTGGGGCAGGCAAGGCGAATATGGGAACTGACAGTCCAAAGAGCACCGACATTTGTGGGTCCCCTGGTGTGTGTCAGTTCAAGAGGACGACGAGTATTGAGGAATGACACAGACATATAAATAGTGGACTTCATTTGCTAAAATTACTTTCTCGCTCTAGAATTTAGAGCGATAGAATCCTAGAGCGAGAAATATAATGGGAGATAATATTCGACCGTGATATTGAACCGTAACAAGAGACCTTGACTTGGACCTCAGGTTGGACTGTTGAATGTCGGCCTGTTTGTCTCAGCCCTTGTCCTCACAACACTTCCACTCCTTAAGCCCTGTTTGGGAAGCCTTCCTCTCTGCCCTTACTCCACCTTTACTTAGGGATGGCAATTGAACCCGTATCCAATGGATATCCACCTCACCTCGCTCTTATAAGAGCGGAATTTTTTTACTATGACAGGGTCATGGCCGGGGTGGGTTTGGTTTTTTTTTTTAATAACCCCGCAGTGGATATGAGGCAGGTATGGTTTTAAGTGTATCTATCCTAACCCGCTACACCTTAAATCCTACTCAAGATTTAATCTCAACCATCCATCTTTCCTTATATATAAACTCAAAACCCAGCTATTTCATCTTTCTCCACATTTTCTCTTCTTCTCTATAAGCTGCCACACCCCCAACCATGTCTTTGGTGACTGTGACGTTTCTCTTTCTCCTCATTTCTATTTGTAATTTACCCAGAATTCGCCTAACTTATGATTATCTTCCATATTTGGATCCTTGGAATGATTCTGTGAGGTGGTTTGATGGTGATGGGCAGTGATTCCATCCTTCCAAAGTATATCCTGGAATTCTTTGTCGGGTAGTGGAAAGGGTGGATGTGTATAAAGGTACCTTCACTTTATCTTGCCTTTGAAGGGATGCAAATTTTTTTGTTGTTGTCTATGTTCCTATAACTAATCCCTCAGGTGGGAGGTATACAAGTACTGGCTAAAGTGAGGGGAGTGTGGGTTGATCTTGGTGTATTAGGAGGATTTCACGGTGTTTAGTTCATGCATAAGCTAAGGAATTGTATTTGGGGTTTTTACTTATATGATGTAGTTAATGATTTTGGAGTGATTAAGGACGATGATGGAGATGGTAGCGGGCAGTGGTGTTATTGTACTACATGTTGAGCCAGAAGCTCTTTTCAGCGGAGTCAGCGAAAGGCAAAGGTGACGACGATAATTACGGTGATCTACAATTGCAGTGTGGGTCGGAGTCAAATTACCTGAAAGCCCATTGGATTGGGGATGGTATCATCATCTCCAAACCCGATGGTGGGGCAGGCGGAGTTACATGTTTGGTGTGGCAGGGAGGGTGCGGATCTTATGAAACACGCATCCGACCCACTCCATACAACATGTATATATCATTATGGAATGAATGGAAGAACCTGTACATGCAAACATATCAAGAACTATTTTCTACATGATATTATCAGCCTTTTTTTTATTATTAAAAGCTCCTTTAGCGATCCATGGCCAATCCTTTGATTCTCTTCAATGCTCCATCTCACCTTCCCACCAAACTCACATATACCAACTTCACAGTTTGGAGAGCTCAACTATATTAAGATCTAATAGGCCATAATTTACTTGGGCTCATTGCTGGTTCCAGTCCACCACCTCCACAAAACGAATTCCCAACCCAGAATATGCCCTCTGGCATCACCAAGATCAACTCATACTCAATGCCACGCTCGTTAATTGTGTTGAAACTATTCAGCCTCATATCTCAACCGTTTCTTGAAGGAAGCATGGGAATGTCTTTTCATCCTCTTTGGCAATAGGACTCGCTCATGTGTCATGTCCCTTAAAGAATGTCTTCTCAACAATCCTCACAAAAATCGCTATATTCCTGAGTGTCTTTAACAAATGGTGACTATCGTCGATGATCTCGCTCTCGTTGACAACCCTTTCTCCAAGGATGATCTTGTTCTATACATCCTTGCTAGTATAGGCCCTGAATTCAAGGAAATTTTCGCAATCCTTCTCGCTCGAGACACACTAATCTTGTTTGATGAACTTTATGATAAGCTGGAGACTATGAACTCCACCTCCAGAAGGATGATCCTACTCTGCCTTTCTCTATTACTACTTCTAACTATACTCACCGCCACAACTGCGTCCCTCCTTAAACAATATCACTTTATGGCAGTACCTCGTCTGGGTGCCACTGGGGCTATCTTCCTCCTGGCGGCAACACTTCCCTTCTCGGTTGTCTCATTATCCAACCACCCAGTCACAACACCAGTCACCAGCCATGCCAACAACGAATAGCGCAAACTAGCTCTTTTTTTTTTGTGGAAAATGACGCCTAAAACCCTTCATGCTATCCAATCCCCTCAGCTCACCACCTCTACTACAAATGCCACCGCACTTCACCACAACATCGCTTCACCCTGGCTATTTGACATGACCTTGATACTCTTCTCTGCAGTTCAGACTATGGCGGACCTGACGAGATCCACATTAGTGACAATTCATATTTACGAATCTCCCATATTGACCAGGAAAAATTGTACATTCCTCACGCCACCTTTTGATGTTCTTTGTGCTCTTTCTATAAATATTCTCATTTTCATTGCTAAATTTTGTCATTCTAATCATGTCTCTCTTGAATTCTTTCCTGTCTATTTTGTGGTGAAGGATCTATGCATAGAGGGGACATTTCTTTACAGGGAGAACGTAAATGATGTCTATAGTCTACCATCTCTATTAGCTCTACAAGTTCATGCCACCTCCACGTCACGCCTCACTGAATGACATCAGTGTTTTGGCCACCCATCTCTCCATGTCCTGCGTTCAGTTCTTAAGTCTCACCACTTCTAATCTCATTTTTCTTACCCTAGCTCCTTTCATTGTAATTTTTGTTATTGCAATAAAAGTCATAAATAACATTTTCACAATAACTCCCTCATTAGTTCTTAGCCCTTACTGATGTCTGGGGCCAATAGAGCTATCACATAATCGATTCCTTTACTATCTCATATTTGTGGATCACTACACAAAATATGTCTGGCTCTATTCTATGCGATGAAAAAGTGAATGTTTTCTCAATTCAAAAACATTCTCGAAATCTTTTTTTAACTCCCCATCATGGCCATTTGCTCTGACGATGGTGGCGAATATGCATTTCTCAAAGCACGCCTTCCTAACAATGGCATCTCTCATTTCACCACCCATTCATACACTCCCAAAAACAATGGTATTTTTGAACGCCGTCCGTACAGGAATATTGTAGAAACTGGCAAACCATTTCTTCAAATTGTCTCTCTTCCCCTCAAATTTTGGCCCCATGCTTTTCTCACTATAGTCTATCTCATCAACTGATTTTCGATTGCCATTCTTAAGTTCAAATCTCCCTTTGAAATGTTATTCCATCGGACCCTCAGTTACACTCGTCACAAAGTCTTTGGATGTCTATGTTATCCATGGTTCCGCTCATACACTGCCTCCAAACTTTACCCTCGCTCTACAACTTGCATTTTTCTTGGCTACTTTACCACTCAGTCTGCGTACAAATGTTTCGAGCCCGTCTCCCACAAAATATATATTTCTCGTCCATTTCACATTTATTGAACATAATTTTTCCATGCAAGGTGGTGGCAATATACAACCCTTATCCCCTGCACAATCTTTCACGGCCATGCATCAACCCTGCATTCCACGATTATTCCTTTTTCCATTTTCCTTTGTTAAATTCAAACTCCTATCCTATCTCCATCCAGACCAACCCTTCACCCCCACCTTATCCCCGCCTTTATCTCCTTTAACCACCGTTTCAAATTTGTCTTCATCCTATTCAAATCTCCAAGTCCCACCTCTACCGAATCCCCCCACAGTTCCCCACCTAATCTGTCAATATCCTCCCCTTCTTTCTCCACCGCCTCCTTAACTACAGCCACTACACCATCCACCATATCCTCTCTTGCATCACCACACCATACTCCACCTTGTGATCCCTTGTCCCTTTTGAATTCTCCTCATATTCCTACTCCCTCTCACTTATCCACCTCACACCCCACCATAACCCGCCACCCAAATCAAAAATATATCAACTTTAAGTTCATTAATCATACTATGGCACATCCACTGGCACAATACCATGTGAAGAATTCGATGCCCTACTCCAAAATGACACATGGTTCTTTTTACGGAAACTAACCAAAACATCATTTCAATGCAAATGGATTTTTTGCATAAGCGTCACCTTGACGGTACCTTTGCCTCGTGTTAAAGGGTTTTCATCAATGCCCTGGCCTTGATTATGAGGACACCTTTAATTCTGTCACGAACCTCGCCACCATTCGTGTTACGTCTTGCACTTTCCCCGAATTGGGTGTTAAGAAAACTCGCACCAACAATGCCTTCCTACATGGCACTCTTCATGACAATGTATACATGACCCTTGCAGTTTTTCCACTCCACCATGTCTCATCATGTATGCAAGCTCTGTAAAGCCCTATATGGCCTCAAGCAAGCACCGCATGCTTATTGTCAAGAACTCAAAGGCTATCGTATTCAAGTTGGTTCTACTAAATCTGTTGCCACTGCCTCCCTATTGATCTACAACAAAGACAACATCACTGCCTATTTCCTAGTACACGTACATGACATTATCCTCACCAGCAACAACACTGCTTTGCTGGACTCCTTTATCCAAAATCTGGATCACCGGTTCTCCCTCAAGGATCTCGGTCCCCTTCATCAATTTCTAGGTGTCGAAGTCATTAACATGACCGATGAACTATTTCTCTCTCAACATCGTCATATAAATGACCTTTTCCATACCTTCTCGATGATAGGTGAAAAAGAAGTCAACACACCTCTATGCACCACCTATACTCTTACTCTCCAGGACGGCTCCTCTCATGTTCATCCAACACCATATCGAAGCCTTGCAATATCTCCATCACTGACCTAGCTTGATGTATGCTTTGCAGTAATTCGCCTCTCTGAATTCATGCACCCTCCTCCCCACATAACTTGTTTGGACTGTTTTTAAATGTATGCTCCGTTACATGAAGGCCACAACTCATTATGGTCTTTATCTATGCCGCGTCGTTCCTCTTACCCTTCAAGCCTTTGGTGACTCTGACTGGGATGGAAATTGTGACAATGGGCATTCCACCGGTTACTTTCTCTACCTTGGTTCCAATTCCATATCCTAGAATTCCACTCACCAAAAATTAATCTCTCGATTCTCCTCAAAGAGGAATATAAAGCCATCACGCCAACTCCTCTGCTGAAATACTGTGGGTCACCAACCTTCTCCACGAACTGGGAATCCCTTAAAAAACCCCTCCCCTCTTTTGCGATAACAATAGTGCCACATACCTTTGCGCGGATCTCGTCTTTCTCTCCCAAATAAAACTCATTGCATTAGATTATCACATCATTTGGGAATACGTCACTAATGGCTCTCTACGTGTCCATCATGTCAATTCCAAGGACCAACTTGCTGACATTCTCACTAAGTCTATTCCTCGGTCGCACTATCATCAGCTTTGGTCTAAGATTGAAGTCACTAACGGCACCTCAATCTTGCGCATGTGTGTTAAGGAGGCATAGCTTGCCATGCAAGCAACAATCGTGCACTACATGGTCCAACCATGGATAAGTCTTTATCCTCACAAATCTTAAGTTAGCTCTCTCTCCTTTGATTCAAAAGTTAAATTCAATTGTTTATAAGTGTAACAAATGTCCTTATATCTCTCATATCTCTCTCAAACTCTCATGTACAATCTGTGTATACAAGCATATCAAGAACTATTTACTACATTACCACCATGCCAAATCCAACCACCATCATGCCCAACAACCAAACCACCATCCCCACAACCAACCACCATGGTACTCCTACCCAACCACCACTGTCTATGAGAGGGGCCAAATTAAAATATATATGGAAATGGTATTTTGAACATAAATGGATAAAGAAGGAAGAGAATAAATATGTTGCGTGCAGGGGCAAAGTACTGGAAAGTGAATAACTAATGCTTCCTTCTAAGAACAATGTTAGGGAGATGCACTGTGATACTACTTTAAACATGTGGATTGGTCACAATTAAAGTTCTCGTTTATACCAATTATGCTTAGTATTTCCTCATCAGTAATGGGAAGTACTCGAGCTTTCAACTATGCAATATATGCTTCAGTTGCAAAGATTTTAATTTATCTAAGTTCTTGAAATAATGAACTATTTTTCAACTTGGTTGCTCTTTTCTGTGGCTTTTGCTTTTCATTCTTCAATTATTTTATTTGGTATCTAATTGGCTATCTTCACTTGACATCAGAACAAGAAAAGTACGGAAGTTGACAAATTTCACACTACTACAATCAATAGCTATCTAGGCAAGTTGGCATCACCAAAACGCCACTATTGAGGCAAAAGACACTGATCGAGGTTATTCCCTGACGTTTATCTGCAGTTAAATGCTACGATAGTAGTATCAATATAATCTTCATAAGGTTTTAGGGCCTGTTTGTCTACGCTCGTCATTTTCATACTTGTTTTGATCCCGTGCGTTGCACACAAGAACAACAACTATCAAAGTACTTGTTGAGAGATCTCATACTTGTATACTTGATAATAATAACAAAATTGAGACTTACAAAAAATAATTAAAAATTAATTTCCACCCTTTTATATGAGTTGTCCTACCAATATTTTTTGTCGTTAAAAATGAACTTGTTAGCTTTTAGCAACAAATAAAGATAAAAAATAGTATTTGAAATTATTGAAATAGTCTATCCTAACTAATAGCAATTATAGTGATAATACTAACAATAATAACATGTGTGTTGAGGTATGTATTACTGAAGGCCACCAAGAAAAGAGTAAAGATATATAATAAATGATTAAAAATAAAATGACAGTAAACTATATATATATATATATATATATATATATATATATATATATATATATATATATATATATATATATGGATCGTGATCCATTGCTAGCGCTAGCACTGTTGCTAGCGCTGTTTGGCCGTCCGCTACATAATGTAGCGGACGAAAATTGGCCGTCCGCTACATTATATAGCGGACGGTGCTAGCGGTGCTAGCGCTAGCAATGGATCACGGTCCTATATATATATATATATATATATATATATATATATATATATATATATATATATATATATATATATATATATATATATATATATATATATATATATATATATATATATATATATATATATATATATATATATATATGAGCTGATCCGTTGACAGCGTTAGTAAAATAGGAGAAGTTGCTAGCGCGATCTGGCCGTCCATGCGCGATATGTGAGCGGTCCAGATCTTTTTTTTATGATTTTTTTTAAGTCTGTCCACTACATTATGTAGTAGACGATTTGTTGACAAATATACCCTTGCCCACTTAACTGATGGACGGTGAAAGAGTTTGTCTGCTACATAATGTAGCGGACATAATATAAAAAATGGCCTATTCTATCAGCAAACAAACACACTCATTTCAGTTTCATCTCTCTTTCTTTCTCCCTCTCTCTCTCTCTCTTTCCATCCTCTAAACTATGGCCTCCTCTGTCAATCGCAAGATCGCCTCTAACAGTTGCTAGATTGCCGACATGGGTTTTGATCCCAGGCAACTTCGCAGTCGCGGTACAGGCGCAAGACCGCCGACATGTGTTTTTCTACTCGGCAACTCTGCAGTTGCGATTGCGACCTCCTCGGCAACTTCGTCGCCGCAGTCACAACATCATAGATCTATTTATAGAATTTGTATTTTCTCTAGATTTCTTCCAAATTCAGATTTGTTTACTTTGTATTTTCTCTTGCATGGAGCTTTGTATGGTGATGGTTGGGGCGGTGGTGATCGATGGGTGAGATGGTGGAGGTGGTTGTTAGTGGTGGCCTTGGCAAAAATGGTTCCACTAGGAGTTGTGAATTGAGTTTTTTTTCCTTTGCTTCTTCTTATGTTTCTTGTTTCTTATTATTGAATCCATAAAAAATCGAATACAGAAAATGGAGAAGCCCAGAACACATTTTTTCTGTTCATTAGATTGTACGCTCATTGGATGAAACTGGAAGAGCATAGAACTGAACAAACAACAACAAAGCACAGAGACAAAACACACAGAACACATGAAAAATTGAATTGGATCATCCGCCACATAATGTAGCAAATGAACATTGACAATCAATATAACACAGAGCAAAGGGGGCAGTATGGTCAAAAAATAATCCGCTACACAATGTAGCGGACGAACTTAAAAAAAACGTAAAAAAAGATTTGGACCATCCACAGATCGTGCATGGATGGCTAATAACTTCTCCTATTTTACTAGCGCTCTCAACGAATCAGCTCCCCCTCCCACACACACACACACACACACACACACACACACACATATATATATATATATATATATATATATATAAACTTGTAAAGAAATAAAAGGAAGGAGATTATTGTACGTAGAGAGAAAAATTGATAGAGAATATTGAGCTTCTCTAAATAATAAAAAAAATTAAAATTAAAAAGAATATGTCGAGAATTACTTTTGACAAAATCTAAGAATTAATAGAATTGCAAAGATATAAATAATTTTTTTGAGTGGGACATATAGATATAAAAGAGAGAAATATAAAATCTATATAATTGGTTGTATTTCAAATAACAAAAAAGAAGTCAAATCAAATTGTAAGTAAGAGAGGGGGGGGGGGGGGGGGGAGATTTTTATTACAATGTAAGTAAATTAAAAATGATTCAAAAAGTTAAAATGGAAAAGTCCACACAATGAATTAAGAGAGTGTCCACGTAGGCGATGACGTGATCATTTTTTCTCAGTTTTAGTTTTTATATATAAACTAGCTAAGGGACCCGTACAACGGACGTGGCGTTCTTTAATTTCTCAAATATTGTCCAATATTTATTTCTATAGATATTTTATAACTGTTAATTTTCCTAACTTTCTAAAAATATTTTTATAATGTGTTTTTATAGATTGTTAATACATAATTTAATATGATCAGTTTTTACTCACAAATAAGATGTGAACGTTACAATTAAAACTCTTATAGACTTATGATACCTTTTCATTAACGTTTTGCGATGACATATGACTACAATCTCGTATACGTAATACTATTTAACTGAATTTAAACTTTTTAGTTTAATATTTGGAGCTTTTTAGATCTAATCGTTAGTATGTATCAATGATTTATCCGAAACCAATATAATTTAAAAAAAAAAAGCCAGTTATTTGTACTATCACTCCCAATTTTTTTGTGAGTTTAATCTAGTAAAGAGTGATATAACTTATTTACTGGTGGTGTATATAAACCTCAATCTTCCTATAAGCATAAATGTCAAATTCACTCACCTTCTTTCTTCATGAGAAACTCTTTGTGCATGTTATTTGTCCCGTGCATAATGAAAAGAAAAAATAGCATTGAAAGTGTTTCTATCTATACATAACTTATTAAAGTGTTGCTAACACGACTTAATGAAAATACCATTGAAATATTAGATTAGTGTAACAAGGGGCTAGAAAGTGGTTAACCACAAAACATCGTCTTGCCTAATTAACGAAACTTTAAGGAATCAAAATGTGGGACCAAAATGCAAAATCGAAAGATAAAAGTCATTCTAGAGAAATTTTTTTTTTCTGCTCTTAGTTTTGAATATAGTTTATGCACCTTCAAGTTGCTGGTAGAACTAACCTAAAGTCATTATGTTTTTATTTAAGTTCATCACTTTTTTGCATAAGATTCTCGGCGTAACCCGATTATGAATACTACACTAACACTATCTCCAAATACCTTAATTAGCGCTATCATTACCACTACAAATGCAGTTACCTTCACCATATCACAACTTTTGCTCGTCAGTGCACTTGCATGTTTCTATCGTCAGTTTTTTTAGGTTCGTCACTTGTTCAATCCAGTTTAGATCATAACTTATCAATCAGTACTGTTATGTAAATAAATATTACTTCGAACCACCTTAGTGCTACCACCATTACAACAACTCTAGCAACAACCATCACCTTTTCCGCTACCAGTGTTTAGTTATGACTATCACCACCACAAGCATCAGCATACTAAATGCCAACAGCGCTACAGCTACATGTTGTCACTACATAATCCAAATCTCACTACCAACACTCCAACTCTACCACAACAATTATCACTATCGTAATTCGCATGGTTGATCACTGGCATAATTGCACATATTGCCACCCTCACACTCTCACATCTAGTACCGACATTTCGGTTATACCATTGCCACCCTGGGGCCACCCAGGCTTATCTCTTTTTGTAGTTGTTTATGAAGGGTAAAAGATTCTAATAACTAATTTATCTTTTCGTCTTTTTTATTTTACAAATTTATTCTCAGCTTGTCACAAATTATTCTTCAATCGATTTTAATTTTTCTTGGAGATCCAATATAATTGGTTCTAAATATTTTGTTCATATTGTGCGTAACATGTTAGATTTTAAGAAAATTGGTGCAAAAAGATGAAAGTTACAATAAAGCTTATGGAGAAATAAGATTTCTTTAAAAAGGAAAAAAAATACCAAAACAAATAGGATGATGTTTTGCATAACTAAAAGATTGAGGTAAAAACGAAAATATACGCTATGAAAAGCTTACCTTTTAATTTGTAAAGATTAATTGTTTACATTTGCGAGATTTTATTTATATTTTTGAGATTTTATTTTATTTGTTTTAAGTGTTTTTAAGAAGTTAGTAGTCCAAAATGAAACTTTTTTAGATTATGTAGAGCTTTAAAGAAGTAAATTTATTATTTTTTATTTTACAAAAGTCAGGCCAATGATCATACTAAAGAATTAGTAAGTAGAGTATGATTTTTGTATTTTATATTTTTTAAATTTTATATTGTTATTTTAAAGTACTTTTGAGATTTTAATAATCAAAATTAAGGCTTAATGTATAAGTATGTTGATTAGGTAGAGTTTTAGAAGGTTTAATATTAGTTTCTTAGTTTTATAAGTTTAAAAATATTGCATAAATTATACCTATGAAATTTTTTATAATAAATTAAAGTAAAGAGTTAAATATAGTAGAAAAAGAAAAGAATACCAAAACAAACAGGATTCTTGAATCTTGAACTCTAAATAAAGAGACCAACTAAGTTAGGGGACTATCACATGCAAAGTTGAAGTAGGTAGAGGTTTAGAAGGTGTATAATAAGTTTCTTAGTTTTATAAAGTTTAAAAATATTGCATAAATTATACCTAAGAATTTTTAATAATAAATTATAATAAAGAGTTAAATAGAAAAGTCGGGCCAATGATCATACTAAAAAATTAGTAAGTAGGGTATGATTTTTGTATTTTACATTTTTAAGATTTTATATTATTATTTTAAAGTACTTTTGAGATTTTAATAATCAAAATTAAAGCCTAATGTACAAGCATATTGATTGGGTAGAGTTTTAGAAGGTGTATAATTAGTTTCTTAGTTTTATAAAGTTTTAAAATATTGCATAAATTATACTTACGAATTTTTTAATAATAAATTATAATAAAGAGTTAAATAGAGTATAAAAGAAAAGAATATCAAAATAAATAGGATTCTTAAATTTTATATATCTAATTCAAAAGAGTTGGACTCTAAATAAAGAGACCAACTAAGTCAGGGAACTACCACATGCAAAGTTGAAGCTTACGTGTCAAAAGAAGAAGTCTCTTAAAAAGTCGTACTTGTTGCAAAAATATAGTTCCAAAAATCTTACGTATCGCAATTTTAAGCAAATGTTTCAACTTTATATATATATCTGTAATGATAGCAAGAAATTTCCTTTTGATTGTTCGTCTACAATATTTCATTTTTGTTCTGAACAACATTCGTCCAAACAGTGAAAAGAAAGTAAAAATACATTACACCTTATAGTAGCTTTCATATTTTTCCAACAGACCTTCATCCCTTGTTACAAGTTTTGTCAGCTGCCCTTCTGGAAGCAACTACAAGGCCTTGAATAGATGTTTTCCTTGTTCAAGTCTTGGGAGGATCGCCCCGTTCGGCAGGGATAAAGCAACAAGCCCTCGAATGAAGTTTCCGGAAGATTGAAGAACCATAAGATATAATCTTGTTTAAAAAATTTAATATTGATTGTACTTTATTTCTTATAAACAAAAAGTAGGTGCTTAATTTGATGCTAGTCTCGTTCTTTGTAGCAGATCAAATATAAATCACAAATTACTCAATTTACGATTGCATCAAAGCTTACAATTCATATAAAAAAATTCTAGTCCGGCATATGAAATACATTTAGAGGTCGAATTTGTCCGAATCGCAAGAACGCGATTGAGAATATAAAGAGGTGAAGGAATGCATGTATACCTGTGGTTTATTAGACAAAAAAGAGAAAGACAAACCTATAGAGAAAAGTAATCTACTTGCTCCACAACCTCTTGCTGCTAGGCCTATCGTGGAGACTACAACTAACAAGCGAGACCATGGACCCACCTTATTTTTATCTTTTGATAGAAAATCAAAATCTTAACAGAAGAGGATTTCACTGAATCAGGCTCACACATACAACAATGCGCATACAATATTGATTTAATGCAATGACATGCATCAAGGTGCATCTAGTTCGATGGTCGAACCTGATTGCAACCATTAAACAGAGGGCGTGTCTACTCTCACCCGTAATTTATTCCATCAACCCGGTTTACCACAAATAACAAGCACTAAGCTATACTCTTTCTCTCCCATAAAAATTGATCAACTTTTCTTTTTGAACCGTCTCACAAAAATTGTTCACTCTCTAAATTAAGAAAGATTTTTGTAATTATTTTTCCATCTTTACCTTTCTTATAATTTTTTATTTTATTTTTCTCTCCTTATTTAACTCTCTACCAAATCATTTTTCTATCTCCTGATCCACTTTTTATATTTTTTTATTATATTTCGTTCTCCATGTTTAGCACTCCATGAACAAATTTATTCTTTCCTGACCAACTTTTTTTTCTCCCTCTCTCTAAAGGGTATCATGCGAAACACATAGTATGTCATAAATCCTAAATATGCGTAATGTGATCAATTTATGTGAGACGGAGGGAGTATATATATATATATACATATATACACGTTAAGCCCATAGAAGATTCATACAATCTATGTGCACTAGTTCAGTTTCCCACTTGATTGATATCATAATAGAGCATGCTTTGCATCGTATTGTTTATTATTCAAGATGGAATCTTACTTGGTTTTGAATCAAAACTTTTCCAAATATATGATTTGAGTGTCGAAATGATTATAAGTTCGTAAATGGCTAAGTAAAGGACCAGTGGAGATATATGTATCTGTTGCAGCCGATGGCTCCATGTGATGCCATTGATAGTTGTTGCTGAAGTCCTTTGGGCTCATCGAATGTAATGAATGCTTATCGTCGGCCGTAACTCAAGCTTTGAGATACGCAAAGCATATTTATTTCTTGCTTTGGTTTCCATAGATTTGTTCCCCCCCCCCCCCCCCCCCCGGTAGGGCTTTGCTTTTCCTTTCTTTTATGTCTTCAACTTCTATGGAATTGCAGTGGTTGGCTTTCTGCCGCTCTATTTCTGAAGTACTTGAGGAAATCAAGTTCGATATTTTAATTTTACGAGCAAATTTGAAAGTTGCACCTCTTGACAAACAAAGCTGTTTAAGCACCCAAGGTGTATAATCAGGACCAATTCGTCGACTACACATTTTAGTGTGGCACTTCATTTGAATGCTTCTTGATCAGTTCAATCTACTACAGTCAGTTGAGCTCAAAAAGAGTGTAATGTTCAAAGTCTCAGAGTTGAGCATTGCATCATAGCGAAACAAATACGACTTTTATGGTAGCCTCCCTATGGTATCTCTCCTAACATTATTATATCATAGTGGGGTTGTTTCGTTCTCCTCGTGTTTTCAGATTCAGAATACAACATTAACAACAAAAGAGCCCTGTATATACTAGTAACCCGAGATAACAAGATCAGGACCCTGATTTAGTGGACATTGGTCGGCTCAACGTCATGCATAGCTCAGTTAATCAGGCCATGGGATCAGAGATGGAACATTGTATGCTATCGCCTAATTAATAATTAATAAAAGGTGCTTCAATTAACTAGTGAAAGTACGATTGAAGCAACTATCCTAAGTAGTAGTGTTTTCAACGACTAATGCAAGCTTTACAGCATTATGGCATGGGTAAACTTATTCCCAGTTTACAAAAGCAACGAAGTGGTGATCCAGCGTAAGAAAATTGACTTCCAATGGAAAGGTTTACCACGACTGTTTACACTTCAACAGAATAAAGCTTATTTTATGAGTGATACTAGTTTGACGCAAAACTGATGAATTTACATATTCACTCGCTCACAAAGAAACTCCACATGGATAGAAGATGAATGTCTAATGAGCTACACCCACTAATTAATATAGGTCATACATACTTGAGAAAATGTCACCATGAATCAATTCTTCAGACAGAAGAATATTACATAAACACTTGCTCGAAATCTCACTTATCAGATTCCATTATGGAAGACAATTTTTTCTGAGGCAATTCCGCCAAGATCTCTTCGTTAGTTAGGGGAAGAATCCGCCCGACTCGGATTTTTTGAGGAATGTATCGACAGTCACCACATACATGCGATCTAATCAATCTGCATGGTTCTGATTGATGTCTCCCTACTAATTTCCCAGCCAATTGTACACATACACTCGCACGGTTTCAAAACTAAAGTGTAATTAAGAGTCTCCGTTTCAAATTATTCTGGAAGGGGAAAGTGCCTTTTGAAAGGGCAAAGTAATAAGAGCTGTAACTATATTTCGACTTGTGATCAATCCATGAAACGTCATGAAGGATTTCCCGCTACTAGGTAAATATTTAGGCTTCTTTTCTTTGCTAAAACGATAGAAGGGGAATGAATCGAATAATGCATCTCTAAGCAGAAAATGTGAGTCATAGGCCATCTCGAATGAAGCTTAGGCCGTTGGATAGATATTATGGTGATTAAAGGTAAACAAGTACTTAGCTTTAATCATGGTAAGTCAGATGGTCGGTCCAAGAGGCTGAATTAAGTAAGCTTATTAGGAAAGCCTACATGTTTGGCACTTGGAAAAGGGGTTTTGTTGCTATCCCTGTACAAGGTCCATTTGTCTTTCCAAACGCCAACTAAAGAGGCTGCAACCAGAGTCGTAGATTCCTCATGGCACACCTTTTGAACGAATGAGTGTAGTGGATTTAGCCCACACACACTGTAAAAATAAACGCTTAAACACTCTGTTTGGTTGATTGCAACTTTATACAAAAAGTAAAGAATTACATCGACTGGGACATGGGCGTGGGGGGAAGGAAGAAAGAGCAGAGTGGTCGAAAAAACCCTGGAAAATGGAGATGAAGGCATGCTGGGGTGGTGACAAAGACCACACACTGTATATTCCTTCGAGAAAGGGGGCGTGGCGTGGGACCCGCACACGAAGGGGAGAAGGGCGCACGAGCTCTTCCATTAATGCGACGTAAAGGCATCCCCCTTTTCTTCTTCCCCACCCTCTTGCTCCCCCCCCCCCCCCCTCCCTCTCCGTCTCCGTATATACACTCATTTATATTCTTCTTCTCATTCCTTTTTGCCTTACCTGTATAAACCCTTCTCTGTGTGTGTGTGTGTGTGTGAGAGAGAGAGAGAGAGAGAGAACCCAAGATGGTAAGATAAGAGTCCAAACAAAAGGGGTTGAAGAACATTTCGCTTTATACGTGCATGAAGTTCATCCTTTCCTCTGCCAAGTAGTACTCAGTATGACTTGAAATTACTTTTAATACCCGGCCTTTCCTTTATTGTTTTCTTCATCATACCATAGCTCACTTGTAATGTGTGATGTTCCAAAGTGCTGATGTCCAGTCCATCGCAATTTTTCTAGTTTTCCTTTCTCGTATTTGCCTACTGTAATGTACGCGCTTCCCTCCGGACCTCCAGACAATTTCATGTACATTATAGTACACCTCACTTGAGCTTCTGGGAGTGTAATGTGCATTTTGCTATGCGTAGACTGTAGATCCTAATTAGTCCTCGTTAGCATTTCAAAGCCATGAATGGCAAGGTCCCTATAATCTGACCATTATTTGAAAGGTCAACTTTCATGGCATCCACGACAATATTACATTGAATATCACGAATTCAATTCCAACAAAATCCAAATTAAGTTGTCACATGTCGCATGTCTATCGTTCATGCTTTGAAATATGTTCTCGTGAACATTAATTAAAGAAACTTGTCCGTATAACGGTAATAAAAATGACGTGATATAATAACGGACAAGTAAAATCTATCGAATTTAATTCTAGACAATAACGGCGAGGGAGGCAAATCCTATGTACATGGCTCTACATACTTTCAAAATGGCTCTACATACTTTCAAAACTTTCTCAACGGTTACAGATCGAAAATCCTTGTCAATATCCAAAGTCAGTCAAAAGAGCATTTTGGTTATTTCCGACAAAATCACTGCATCTGTCCCTGCGTTCACCACCCTTTTTAAGCCGTTCGTGTTCAAGCATAAGTCAAGGGTTCGCCTCCGTAATTATCCCACAACTTCCTGCCCATTTCCACACCCTTAACCTCGCCCCTATTTAAACACCCCACCATCCTCACTTTCAAACCCTAAAAACTATTCCACTTCCCACAAAAGCCCTCCCCTCTCTCTTCCATTCGGAAGGTTTCTTCATTTTCTTGCTATCACATGAGAGTTTAACTCCTCAACATACTCTTTTGGTTGAAATTTCACAAACCCACATGATGATGTTCTGGTAAGTTACAGAATCACTTCACTAGTTGATGCGTAGTTAGTATTTATGATTCACTTCATATGTGGTTTATATGGTTAATGAAGTTCACTTTTCTATTGGCATGCTATCTTACATACACATACAAGTTGAAATTATTTCATGTGCACGGTTCACTTGCAAGACATTAAAATTCTTGGTTACAAATGAAGCTTTCCTCATATCACCGTTGATGGCTTTTGATGTTACTGAAGATGTGTTTTGTCAGGATGAATTGAGATTCGATTTACAGGTGTTGCATGAAAATTTTTATACGAGCAGGCATTTACAACGTGACGTTGCGGGACAAAGTAACTGTAAGTAATGATGGTGTCACGTTGTTAACGTCTGCTTGTTCTAATTATTAGCCCACCGTGCGGGATGATATATACTCCATTTCATAGAAGTGAATCTGTGTGCATCCACTAATCTGGGGCTTGCACTTCGTGCATTAAATGTTGTACTTCATCAAAGTTGCAGACTTGTCTTTAATGAAACATCCACCACACAGGCATACATGCATGTATGGTATACTGAAAGCCCAGTCACTCATTCACTAGACCCTTCAAATTAAGCTTTCTGTGCTATAAGAAAGGAAATACAATTGCTTTATCTTATTACTTTCCATTAGCACCGGATCCGAGGTTTTATAAGAATAATTGTTTCATGTAGGTGACAGAAAGTGATTGATCATATTTGAAGCTATCTCCACCAACTTATTGATTGGATATTTCAGCCCAGCTAAAGATGATGAGAAAAAGAGCAGACACGCATTATCAGCTTGCGCTGCTCATGTTCTTGTGTTCTTGTTTGTGCACATGCAATGGGTATGATGAATTGGAGCTCCTATTATCAGTGAAATCTTCGCTGCATGATCCATTGGGCTTTCTTTCCAACTGGAACTCTTCTCTCTCATTCTGCCAGTGGAATGGAATCGCCTGCGACAATTCCCCCCACATAACCAAGATTGAACTGTCTGGGAAAAATGTATCTGGAAAATTTCAGGATTTAATTTTTCGTTTCCCATACATCGAAGCCATCGATCTTTCCAATAATCAGCTGTTTGGCGGGATTCCAGGCAACATTTCCTCATCTTTGTTTCTTAGATATCTCAATCTAAGCAACAACAATCTAACAGGCCCATTGCCAAGGAGCTATATTCCGCGTCTCCAGACGTTAGATTTGTCCAACAACATGCTTTCAGGCAAGATTCCAGACGGAATAGGAAAGTTCTTTCCCGGCCTTAAGTTTCTTGATCTTGGTGGGAATGGTTTGGTGGGAGGAATTCCAAAGTCAATAACAAACATGACAAGTTTGGAAATCCTGACTTTGGCTTCAAACCAGTTAGTTGGCGAAATTCCACCAGAACTAGGCCTAACAAAGAGTTTGAAGTTTATTTACTTGGGGTACAACAATCTCTCCGGTGGGATTCCGAAGGAAATTGGTGAGTTAACCTCATTAAATCATCTTAATCTTGTGTACAACAATCTCACTGGTGAAATTCCTTTGTCCCTCGGTAACCTCACCGATCTTCAATACCTCTTCTTGTACTTCAACAAGCTCACGGGCTCCATCCCGGAAACCATTTTTAATCTGAATAATATTATATCGCTTGATTTAAGCGATAACTACATGTCCGGTGAAATCCCTGAACTTATAGTTCACTTGCAAAACTTGGAAGTTCTGCACCTGTTCTCCAATAATTTTAGCGGGCAGATTCCACATGGTGTCTCATCTTTGCCTCATCTTCAAGTCCTTCAGCTGTGGTCTAATACATTCACAGGTGAGATTCCAGAAGATCTTGGAAAAGGGAACAATCTCACTGTATTAGATCTTTCTACCAACAATCTAAGGGGGAAAATCCCTGAAACGCTTTGTGAGTCTCACCAACTTTTTAAGCTCATCCTCTTTTCGAATTCCCTTGAAGGCAAAATACCAAAGAGTTTGAGCCGCTGCATGAGCTTAGGACGAGTTCGTCTTGAAAATAACCGCCTTTCAGGCGACGTTCCTTGGGAGTTCACGAAACTCCCACTTGTTTACTACCTGGATATCTCAGGCAACAATCTCTCCGGCACCATAAATGGCTGGAGTTGGAACATGCCGGAACTTCAGATGCTAAATCTAGCAAGGAACAGGTTTTTCGGTGACCTGCCGGGTTCTTTTGGCAGTAAGAAGCTCGAAAACTTGGACTTGAGCGAAAATAACTTTTCGGGCTCCATCCCACCGAGTTTTGGGAACTTTTCAGAATTAATGCAATTGAAGCTAAGTGACAACAATCTGTCAGGTAACATACCCGACGAATTATCTGCATGTCAGAAGCTCGTGAGAATTGACCTCAGTCATAATATGCTGACTGGCGAAATTCCAGCTGGCCTTTCTCAAATGCCAGTCCTGGGGCAGCTAGATTTGTCAGTGAACCAACTGACCGGCAGAATCCCGGAAAATTTAGGACGAGTGGAGTCACTTGTTGAGGTAAATATTTCCTACAACCATTTCCATGGAAGTTTACCATCCACAGGGGCGTTCTTGGCTATTAAGTCGAGTGCAGTTGCGGGTAACAACCTCTGTGGCGGCGAAGCCACAAGTGGATTATCACCATGTAAAGGTGCGAGAAACCCTGTTTGGTGGTTTTTCTTGGCTTGCATTCTTGCAGCCTTGCTGCTGGTGATGCTAGGTACATATGTCATTGTTTACGTCCGACACAAAAATGGAGTCGACATTAAGAAAGTGGAAAGTGAAGATGGAACTTGGGAACTGCAATTCTTTGATGCCAAGGTATCGAAATCACTAACTATTTACGATATCTTATCCTCTGCGAGAGATGAAGCTGCCAATTCAAGAGGAAGTACTGATGGAGTTTCATACAAAGGACAGTCCGTGATGAACAAGATGCAATTCGTAGTAACGGAAATGAATGATAGTAGTTTAAGTCCAACATGTTTTTGGGAAGAGATGAGTGAAATAGGTAAGGTTCGGCATGGGAACATCGTTCAGCCTATGGCAATGTGTAGGTCGGAAAAGGGCGGATTTCTGGTCTATGAATACATTCAGGGCAAGAGTTTGGCTGAAGCTCTTGTAGGGCTGAGTTGGGAAAGGAGAAGGAAAATTGGTTTTGGGATTGCAAAAGCTATACGATATCTTCATTGTAACTGCTCGCCCAGTATTCTTGTAGGTGACCTTTCGCCGGAAAGGATTACAATTGACGGAACAGATGAACCTCGCTTGAGATTGAGTCTTCCCCGGCTGGTTTTTACAGAGAGCAAGTGGTCCATCGCTTCAGCCTATGTTGCTCCAGGTATATGACTAATTTACCGTGGCATATTTAGCACTTGGTTTTGTTGGTTACTTCAAATTCTTAACAATAATGCAGTTTAGTGTTTTTACCGGTTAATTAATACGAACCCTTCTTTCTAGTTTCTCTCTTAAGGAAACCCTAGTTGATGTTTTCGGGGGTAGCTCTCTTCTATCGTGAGGCCCTCCCCCTCCCCTTCTCTCACCTTTCTTTCGGGACAGATTTTGGTTTAATCTAGCAAAGATAATCGGTGTAGAAGGCGTAATATCTTTTTTCTTTTGTTTCTAGTATCTTAAAACGTATCTCTTGATTTGATGATATTCTGAGGGTTTGTTCTAACTTGTCTTAAGATATTATGTTTTTTTTTTCTTTGGAGAAAAAAATTCATACGAACCAAAAGAGAAAGCGGAAAATGTTTGGAGTAATGGGTCAAAAAGGGAACGAGATAATAGGAAAAAGATAGTGTAATTTTCCTCCTTTTCTAGGATATTACTCGTACGCTTCGATCTAAATGCCAGTCCTTTCGAATATTTTGAGGTGACCCGTGCATATATGAAGTCCATTAGGAAGACATAAGACTTCCTCACTTTTCAACTTTATAACACCACATTGGAAGCTGCAACCTGTTATCATATATGTCTCAAAGTAAAAATTACAGAAAGTGCTTTTCCTGTTGCAGAAGCTGGAGAAACCAAAACCACTACTGAGAAGAGTGACATGTATGGATTTGGCCTCTTACTCATTCAACTGCTGACCGGAAAAACGCCAGCCGATGCCGAGTTTGGCGTTCATGAAAGCCTAGTTGAATGGGCACGTTATTGCTACTCAGACTGTCATCTCGACACTTGGGTCGATCCAATGATCAAGGGATGCACATCGAGTAATCACAACGAGATCGTTGAGACGATGAATCTTGCTCTTCAATGCACCGCCGGTGACCCCATGGCGAGACCGTTTGCAAGGGAGGCAGCTAAAACCCTAGACAGGCAGTCAAGTTCTTGTGGTTTAGGTCTCAATTTTCCTTTTACTGTCTAGGTTGGGGATGTTTGGCTCCTTTGAGTCTTTGTTCAGCTATTTTGCTTCATTTTTTTCTTTCCTTTTTATTCTTCCACCATCTGTAGTTTGAGAGGGTTTTTGAGTGCTGCTCAGGTGTTTTGATTGATGATATACTAGCGACTGTAAACATTTAGATGAGATTAAATGCCCATATATATATATATATATATATATATATATATATATATATATATATATATATATATATATATATATATATATATATATATATATATATATATATATATATATATATATATATATGAGATTACAGCTTTCTTCTGTATAATGCTATATAAGTTATCCTTTGTTACTTCGCCCAATCAACTACAAAGGCGTTTTGACTGGGGCAAGACAATAAGCTTAAAAGTAAAGAACGTTTGGTGGCTCAAATTTTGTATCGAGACACATGGCTTGTAACATCTAATAATGTCTCAGAGACAACAAGAAACTCTATACGACAAGCTGCACGTTAAAGAATTTGATACATTTTAAAGAAGGAACTAGATTATATCAAGACATTGAAGGTCGGAACATATATTTTCGCCGAATTATAACACCACAATATGAGTGTTATGATCAATTTCGATCTAACGACATGGTTATTTCATTTTGACCCTAGCATAACGTCTGGTATAGGATTTGCGCTATCCGATGTGGCTCAACCCCTCAACATGCACCGTAGCATAACAGTACGGGAAATCGATCATCTCATAAGATCTGGCGTTCTCCGGACAGTAATTCTAATCACTTTCAACGCATTTGATCTGGTGAGTCTTGTGCTGGTCAGCGTGCATGTGGTTTAATGGTTTACCATAAACAGGAAAGTGTACGTGCGTTTTGAGTTTCTTAAAACAGCCAAACGTGTAGGAGCGGGATCGCACTACACACTTACGCAAGTGGATAAGTTAAAGTTGAAAAGACGCTCATAAATCTTCTCCCTCCCTTTCACCTGCAATGATACTTTGGATTTACATCTTCGTGTAATGAGATAAAAGGAGAAAAGACAGGACATGTTACATAGGAAGGGTGTACTTGTCCAAGAAAACCTTTAAGAATTACGGCAATATTTTTAAAATTAGAATAAAATTACAAGACACTAAGTTTCAATACGTAACGGACCGTGACCAATAATTTGTATTATATGTACAAGGTATATGCCATAAAGAAAATTAAAATTCTATTTAATTGTTCTTTAAATAGTTTCTTATAATTCTGAAACAACATTTTTTTGAATATTCTTATATGATCAAACCCTATTAATTTCACTTTTCCATTTTCAAACCCTTATATTTTTACTTTTTCTATTTCAAATCTTTATATTTTTTTTCACAAAATAGTATAATAGATTTAAAACCTCAATTTTTTTTCCAAAATCCTAACTCTCTCTCTCTCTCTCTCTCTCTCTCTCTCTCTCTCTAACTCTTATTCTTCTCCTATTTTCTCCCTACCCAGCCGCCACCCCCTCCCCTGCAACTGGCCCCTTCCCCTCGCTGCCTTCACCCTCCCCCACCCCACGATGGCCTCCTCCTTTCCCCCTAACTCCGCTGTAGTCCTCTTCCTTCCCCCCAACGCCGCGCCTTCCCTTCCCCTAGAGATGTCAAACAGGCCGGGCTTGGGCCGCCCGGCTCGGGTCCATCGGGCTTGAAGCGAAACTGGGCCGGGGCCGGGCCAAGGAGGCTGCCATCTGGGCCGGGCCGGCTGAGGAGAAATTCTAGGCCCGGTCCAGGCCCTGGCCCTAGGCCCAATTTCTAGGGCAGGGCTTGGGCCGGCCCGGGCCCTTTTTTTAATTTTTTTTTAAAATTTTCTTGTTATTCAATTTTAAATTTCATCTTTAGGCATGTCCAATTTTTAAATTTTGACAAATCTAATTTTTATCCTTTTATTTCATTATATGTAATATTCATATATATGTATGTATGTATGTATAGATATATTTATTTGTCTCTCATTTTATTTTTTGCTATATGTTAAATCTTTTCTTACTCTTCTTGGTGATCTTTATTAATAAAATCTGAACACATAACAATTATTACTATTTAAGAGAGACTGTTTCTACTATTTGATATTTTACTTCAAACTAATTGGCCGAAAACCCGGGATTGATACATGTTAATTCCCGAGACGATCTTAAGTAATAAGTATAGAAAAATAAATGTGTTCATAGGCCCTCCTCCTTTTATCTGGGCTTGGGACCGGCTGCTTGTAAACAAACAGGTGAAGTTACCTATTTTTTTATATATATGAAAAAATATATATCTTGCTTGTAAAAATTTATTTTATATATATGAAAAAAAAGTATATTTTGTGAAAAAATTTATTCTTAAAATAAGAGAAGGAAAATAAAAAGAAATTACCTAATCATCCGGAAGTACTTCAATATCCGAGTCACTGCTCTTCCTATCATCAATCGGTTTATCTTGCTCGCGGTATTTCGCATCAAGATAATCCTTCCAACATACACATAGCTCGAGCGACTCGGGGTTAAGACGACTCCTCCTGTCATCCAAAACCCTCCCGCTGGCTGAAAATGCCGACTCTGAAGCAACCGTGGAGGCTTGCACTGGCAGTACATCCCGTGCAATTTGGGATAAAGTTTTATACATGTTTTGATTTTGTTTCCAAAAATTTAACAAATTAAAATTAACCTGTTCTTGCATTGATAAATCAGAATAATGATCAGTATTTGAATATACACCAATCTCATTAAAAGAGGAAAAAGTAGACGAACCTGCCGAATTAGAAGTACCTTCACCTGGTAGTTGTCTTGCTACTAGATGTTCAAAGCCCTTAAGGTATGGCGCATAATACCTCTCAACAGTGGATGATGTAGCTCGCCCGCGCACGTCAGCAGAATTACGATAGAGGTTGAACAATTCCTCAAACCTCTTGCTCACTTTTGCTGTGAGTGCGGTTGTCTCCTCTGCTGTGTAGCACATTAATTTCGATATCTCTTGTATCGAGGCGTTCACGCCATGCAACTTTAACCTAGGATCTAAACAAGTAGCCACAGCAAAAATAACAGGCAGTCTACTCCAATATTTATTAAACTTTTTATCCATCACTTTTACTATTTCCCTAAAGGGTCCTATATATCTCCATTTTGTTAACATTGTAGCCATCTTGAGAATTTCTATTACAGCGAGAGGAGAGGTGGGATAGTACGTACCAGACAATAAATTGGTAGACGTGTAGAATACCTCCAAAAATTCAGCTAGGTATGTGGCCATCTGCCATTCCTCTTGAGTTGGCAAGCCGGCTGGGAACTGGGTTAGTAGAAAATGCGTATAGACTTCTCGGTATGCCAGAATGTGTAAAAGCATATGGTATGTAGAGTTCCACCTGTGGACCACATCTGTAACTGCTCTCCTGCGAGGCATATTATATTCAACACACAACGTTTTAAATTGTTGTGTTCTCGGACTCGAGCTATTAACATACGCTGTCATACCCCTCATTTTGACAAGAATATCTCCTGCAGCAGCTAAACCATCTTGAACAATTAAATTAATTATATGACAAACACAACGAACATGAAATAATTTACCAGAAAGTACAGGTTTGAGGCTCTCCTTTAAGCATCAACAGCAGCTGTATTGTTAGAAGCATTATCAAAACTAATACTCATAATCTTATCCTTTAATTTAAATGTGGTACATGCTTTTAATATAAGAGTAGCAATGTTCATTCCATCATGCGGAAAAGGAAAGAGCTCGAAAGCGATGATTCTCTTGTGCATAACCCAATCTGCATCAATCCAATGAGCGGTCACACAAGAATAACTAACAAAAGTAAATGGAGATTGCCAAATATCAGAAGTAAGACTAACTTTACCGTCAAATTTATCGAAATAATCGATAAGGCGTGCTTTAGCAGCATTGTACTGTCGGAGTGCATCGGATCTAGTTGTGTTTCTATGAACCTTTTTGTACAAAGGTTGAACGTATGTGTTCATATATCTAGAGTGCTTAGGATTATCGGCAAAAGAAAAGGCTTGTTCATCGTGAATAACAAATTCAGCGAGACCGTCTCTTTGCTCTCGCTGATTATAAACAAATAACTTACCGTCAAAAGATAACTGCGTTTGGGTAGGTTCGACGTGGCCTTGTCGAGGTGCACACTGAGGGTAATGCCTGTTAAGATGTCCATTACCACTACCAGACGAAAATAATTTAGCGCAGTACTTACATCGAGCTTTTCGGATGCCGTCCACCGTAACTACATCGAAATGATTCCAACACTCGGCTTTCTTTTTTTTCCCCTTTTGGACTTCTGGCTCATTACCGGAGGCATTGCTCGGCCCTTCTTCATCATGACCAGGCATAGGGTTGAGATTATGCCACGGAGTAGTAGCTTCGCCAACCGAGCTGCGTCCTTGACTATAATGCGGGGGGTCTTCATCAGGCGTGTATTCAAAATCTGGAATGTTTTGATTGAACTCCCAATTGGCTTGGGTATCTATCATACAGCCTGTACTCATTCGTCCAGGAACGAATGGTTGTGTTGGTGCTTGGATTGGTGTTTGTGATGGCCGTGGCGCTGGCGCTTGTGCTTGCGATGATGATGATGATGTTTTTCGTGATGATCCACGCCTCAGTTTCTTCAATAATCCAGCCATATTTCACGCTAAACTTTTTTACTAGATTGGAAATCAAAATTCGTAAGAGTAACTAAATACACAAGTATAAGAATAATAATAAGAAATAACAATTAAAAGAATGAACGAGTAACAAATATTAATCACTGAGGGTAATTCTGATCCAATTGGAGAGAGTTAGTAATTAAAAAGCATTTAGTAATAGTAATTAATAAATAAAAATTCACTAATTACTAATTACTAGACAAAAGAATTAGAGAGTAACAAATTAATAAGAGTAGTAGTTAGTAATTAGAATTTAGTAAGAGTAGTAATTAATAAACAAGAGTACTAATTAGTAAATACTAGTAGTAATTAGCAAGAGTAGTAATTGGAGAGGGAAATAGTAGCAAAGCTTGTAGAAATATAGAATGTTTAGATAAGAGAGAGTAAGAAGATTGGTGTGAAAAATTAGAGAGAAATGGTGTGAATTTATAGATTTTAGAAACTTCACAAAAGACCAAAATACCCCTAAAAACTATCCGTTTATAGTTGTTGGGGAGGGTAAGAGTGTAAAAACCTTTAAAAGAGTTGGAAAAATTAAGTTAGACTAAAATACCCCCCAAACTAGCCGTTATATTGCTGTTGGGGGGGTAAAAGTGAAATTTTTGGGGAATATATCGGTTGGAGGAAAAGGGGGAAAAACAAAAAATTCAAACAGGTGGGGCTGGAACCGGGCCGGGGCTCCCGGGCCAGAAACGGGTCAGAACCGGGCTTATTTTCGGGTCGGGCCAGACCCGGGCTTTTCCGGGCCGGGCCTGGCCCGGGCTTTTCCCCAGATTTTTTTGGCCTGGTCCAAGCCCAGGCCCTAAGCCCAATTCCTCCTGGTCAGCCCTGTTCATGAAAGGGCCGGGCCGGCCCGGGCTTTTTTCGGGCCGGGTCGGGCAGGCTGCGGGCCGCCTGGCCCGTTTGACAACTCTACCTTCCCCCTCAACACCACTGCCCATGTCATTCCTTCACCCCAACCTCTCTGCCCGCCCCTTCCCTTCTCCTTAACCCCGATCCCACCCCTCTTTTCGACGACCTCGTTGCCCGTCCCCTCTCCCTCCCCATCGACGCCACCATCGATCCACGCCGCCCCAAGCCACCGCGATCACCATCTGCCCACCATCCCAACACCACTTACCATAATGACCCACCGCCGCTACCCACTTTAGCAACCCATATGTACACCGGCCATAACCTATGAAGTTATTGTCTTTACATCATATCTAAACATAGGTGAGATATTGAAGGGTTTTGCGGTCCATTTGTGAAGGAAATGAATACTGTTCTTAGATGGAACCCTAATATGGGTTCAACTTTGCTTTGATCTGGTGGGTTCAGTTCTTGTATAGAAAAATTCTAGAAAATTTCTTCTTAGTTTGGAGGTTGATGATGGCGGCTCGGTGGGGGTAGTGCTACGGTGGCAATTGCGTGAAGATAAAAGGGGAAAGACGGATGGTATTCTAAAAAAAATTCTTTCAAATTAGTCAGGGCAATTAAGTTTTTTCGTCAAATTCATTACGTATTTTTGTATTCTGTTCGATCAACGGAAATGAGTATAATTTGTCCAATTTAATGAATACGCCTATAATTTCACCCTAACCTCATGAACTTTGTTATAATTATTCCAAAACTTTATATCCGATGTAATTTAGCAAACTTGTGAGATGTAACGAGATGAAAATATTTTCGGACAATAGGGACTCAAAGTTGTATTATTGTCTCATCTAATCTGTTGAGTAGTCATTACTGTCACCCTCACACTGATTTTTTTTTAACACTAATTTACTCTTGCAGGACCGGATCATTTCCATCTGCACAAGGGCACTTCCACACTTACCTTACATTTCTTGAATTTACCTAGCAAGTCTAGGGTACGATGCAATGAATTGTTTACAACGATACAAGTTGCTTTTCTTTTATTGAATCGAGACCCCTCTCTCCCCCAACCCCACCAGCAATGCAAAATTCACTTATTTGATACATGAAAACCTACAAATTTGACATATATACTTAAAATATTCCATCGAATCATGAGGTATCGAGATTCTAGATATACCGTGACAAAATTAGCAGGAAAAAGTAATATTCGATAACTTCTTGATCCCTCTTTCCATAGACATAGTTTCTATGTTTCCTCACTTATTGTGAGATAGAGGTATCTCATTTTATAAAAGTTATGAATTGAAGTGGGAATACAATTCAATCCCCCTTTCTGTTTCTTTTCAGGCGAATCAGTCACTCCCAAAAGTTTCCTATCCTTCCTTCATATTATTTCAATTTGCGTACATAGAAAAAATAATAAAATTTTTTGTTCCAAAGTAACATTCCTGTCGATAATTTACCATTTTGGATGATAACTTTTTTGGGGTCCATGAATCTCATCATTAGCTTGATAAATTAATTCCAAGGGATAGACAAATCGTTATACTTGGGGTGAGTACCAAATTGTTCCAACCAATTTGAATTGAACAAATAGGAATGATCCAATTTGAATCGTTCAAAAATCTTAATGGTCCGGATTCATATTTCTCAAGCGGACCTTAATTCCGTTTGTTTCATGGATCAATTTTTGGAAACCAATCACAAACCAACAAAACTGAATCGACCTATGTACATCAATTTAGTTTCAGTGACATTGGTTATTTTTAAATACATGGTACTAAGCAAAGGCAAATAAACAAAACTTTGAAAGTTAAAAGAAAAAAAAATGAGAGCAATTACGACACAAAGTTTAGTGACCAATGTACATCAGTGACAAACCATACTTAGTTTTCATTGCACATATATATATATATATATATATATATATATATATATATATATATATATATAACTGAAATAACACTTATATTATAGTTTAACACGACCTCTTACGTGTAGAATGTGACAAGATTATGTACAATTTAGGTAAAATATAACTTCAATCTCCAATATATTAGGATAGGATCTCGTATTAAAAGGAAAATTTGTTTTGGCTACTACCCGGGTTGTAGGAGGATAGTTACAATCCCCGTATAACGACAATTAATGATCGTTAAATGTTAGTGAAGTTTGTTCTGTGGTGCTAAAAAAATGATGCTAAGAATTACCGTTGGAAGTATTAACATAAATGTTACTAACTGTATTTAGCCACTATCTATTGTCATCGTATGGAAAGTTACAGCTATCTTTCTTCAACTTGGGTAACAACAAAATATTTTCACAAAAGGAACAACTCTTTCAAATGGGCGCAGACGATTTCAAACTGGACAAATCGAGCCGTCTCAATCGACTAAAATTGATCTGTTTAAACTGACTGAATCGTTTTAAATCGACTTGAACTGTCCAAATCTCATGATGTTTGACTTGCTTTAGCTCAAAAATTATTGAACTGCTGAATTGTACATGCTCACTGTAGTTATACCCGCTCATCCACAACTGGTTCCGTAAGTAGAGGAAATAGTGAAATTTGTTTTTTGTGAATGGGTAATATAGAATGATTGACCAATACTTCCATTGCCGGTAAAAATCAAAATGTCCCTCGAACCGATTAATGTCCCTTTCTGCTGTCGTCTCTAGTTTTCTCTTTCCTCCTTCTTAGTTAAACTCTAGATATGAGAGCCAAGCGATAGTTCAATAGTAAGGCCTTCCCCCCTCCCCCTACTTGATGGGGGTGGACATACACAGTGTAAGCGAATTATTTCGTTGTGGCAAATTGAAAAAACCGACATCAGACAAGCGTAAAACAAAATAAGTTTTCATAGCAACCTGTCTCACATTATGATTTCTGGGCAAATTAAAAATTACTACATTAAGGAGCGTCTGTCCTTAACTCCTAGTGTGCTCATCAAGAGAAACCTATTTGAAGACAACAAAGAGCAAAGACTCCATCAAACCGCTAGGTTTAGCTAGCACTTCTTGTTTCGTGTTGAATAGAATGTTTCATGAAAGACCAAGCCACAGCAAGTGAATGGTCCTGATCAAGTTAGGTCAGCAGCAACTGATAGGCAACCAAAAGGAAATTCTGAATGTTGGAGGGACCATCTCGTACTACATCCCATATTATTATACCAACAAAACTGAATGGTCTTGATCATGAGTTAGGTCAATAGCTAGGCATTTAAAAGGAAATTCTCAATGTTTGGAGGGACCATTTTGTACTGCATCTGATGGTCTGCTAATATCCTTTTGTCCCATTGTCGGATGGTCCAAATCTAATGGAAAAAAGAGCAGAAATCTGCTATACGAAACACAAAAGGCTGCTTCTAAAGCTTAATTGGATAATAAAGAACAAAGCCTTCGTTCACATGCTTTAGCCAAGAACAAAATCTACTGTTTTACTTGTTCAGATACAAAGTAGTCAAAAGGGCTTTGCCAATGCAAGTACCATGTTCAAAGTCCTAGCTGAAGAGTACCTCGTAAGAAGATCTACAGTCAATGTAACTTCTAAGTTACCAATCAACAGTCAATGTAACTTCTAAGTTACCAATCAAGATGCTATACACTGAAACTTCAAGTAGATAGACAATTCTGTTTGCGCCGTATATCACTGCTCTAACACTTTTATAATTTGCAAGTTAAGACTACACACGGATAAATATGTCAAGGGGTGGACGAACAAAATCGAAATAAGCGAGCTAGTTGCATCATGTCATATAGAAACCAAATACAAGTGGCAGGACCCATACAGAAAATTATTGTGTATTTGCAAAGAGTTGGACAATGTGCTAACCTAAGTTTGTGGAGGCAACTCCTGATTTGGAAATCACTTGTTTCGAGTAGAATGTCAGCCAAATATTAACCATCGTTATTGCTATGATGATAAAGGTTCAATAATTTGTTTCCAAGCTTCTTAGATTTGAATATGGGCTGACATACATATATGAATCATTGTAACTCAGGATATACTAGCAATTATTAGAACAAACCCATCAGATTTCTGTCGAAGAGAGATCTCGTTCGACATAATTACAAGCCGTGTATGAGGAATCATTCCACCCATCCTTCACGCTGTTAAGGCTAAATTAAACCTAACTCAAAAATTATATGGAAAAGATAAGTTCATGAAGATTAAGTTCCATATTAAACATGTATATGGAAGATTCAACCATTGCTGCCAGGTCAAAAAGATACAAATCTGGCACGGGGCTTTAACCAGGCTTGGCCAGAGCCTTTCTTGTGACCCACTTTTCCTACTATCTTATGATGATGATGCTTAAAATTTTCATTCGCTTTAAACAAATTGGAATATTGACAAGAACCCTTTTCACTTTTGCTCAATGCGAACTCATTGGTGGGGTGGAGTGGGGTGGGGGGAGATGGTTTGCTTTACAAAGTTAGAAGATTCAATACTTAAACAGCTAACCTTTGCTGGCATGGATTTGATTTGAACTGCTGTTTTTCATCATAAAAGCCTCAAGAATGTAATTATAGTCGTTGGAGACCATGCAGAAAAGCTCTTGGTTTCTTCCTTGCCATTCAAAAGCTCATTTCTCTTCCATTATTATATCTTAAGATAAGTTCTTATGCATCAACAGGGTAAGAAAAGGTGCTGTTTGCTTTCCATTTGGCATTTGTCCATAATCTAGTTTATACTGTAGATCACACAACAAACAAGCTTTTGTGGCTGTTACTCTAAGTTAAGACAGTGTGCTGGATTTCAGATCTATAGTAATGATAGCTATTGGGTGCACGTGCAGTAAGCTATTACCAACCCACTTAACACAATTTATGGAGTCTGATGAGGAGAGCAAGGTTGACCATAGAACGAGATTTATGCAGTTTGACCCAATGTTGGATGAATGGGGAAAAAAAGGCAAAGTTTTTTGTTGAAGTGTTTGTGGGTTTTGTTAAGGTATCCGGAAAAGTTAATCGGTGGTGTCAACCCTTCGCCACATTCACCCACGTGTACATGATAAGAAATTAAGCATACACGAAACTCGAGGCGAATATCATGCAAAAACAACTTTGATAGACAATTAATTTAAAATGCCCTTGAGTTTGGTTGTTGAAATTCAGATTTCTAGACTACACATTACTTTCATAGATAACTTTCGTAGACAATAATCGAAATTTCCTCGAGTTTGATCTGCTAAATGTCATCATTTCAACTTATAGACTACATCGTTGTAATAGTTTTTTGAATGGTAAGTTAGTAAAATTGGTTTGAAAATTTGCATAGCATTCGTCTGGTCGCTAACCTGCGTAGATCTACCTCGAAATCATCTTTAATAGCTGGAGTACGACTATCAAAGAAGCTGATTTTGACCACCGAAGGTAATGCACGCAGTCATGAAGAACTTGTGCACTGAGGTAGGCCTTTTTTGTAATAGACAAGCACCTTATATATAAGATGAAACTAAGGTATTGTTTGGTAACACTTCTAATTTTAATTTTCTGTTTCCAAACAAATAAAAATTAAAACCAGTTTAATTTTTTTTTTTTAACAAAAACAAATGTGTGTCTGATTACCCAATTTTTATTTTGAGTTTTTTCTTTTGGGTGTTTGATTATCTAATTTTTATTTTGAATTTTTTCTTTATTGGTGGTTTGTGGTGGCAGTGGTGGGGCGTGGCGGTAGCCTACGGTGGTGGTGGCCGGCGGCCGACGGTGATGGTGGCCGGCGGCCGACGGTGGTTGGTAGCTACTAGCCGTCAGCGGTGGTTGCCGGCAATGGCTGGTGGCTGCCGGCCGACAGTAGTCACCGGCAGTAGCTGCTGGTCATCGGCGGCCAGTGGTGGGCGGTGGCTGCCACTAGTGGGAGGATGGTGGTAGTTGTAGTCTCAAAATAAAAACCAAAACTGAAAACCAGAAACTCCTTTTTGGAGTTTTTAAAAAACAGCCGCTGTTTTAAAAACTGATTTTTAAAACTGGAGAAAAAAAAAACGAAAACTGTGTATCAAACGTTTTTATTTTCTCTAGTTTACAAAACTTGAAAAATAAACTCTACTAAACGGAGCCTAAATTAGCAATGAACTTCATTTCAAATGTATTAGATGATATATATTAATATGAAGATTATCTTATCGCTATTATCTTTTGTCTAGAACATTTTAGTGTTCTCATAATTTATATATAATTCTCTTTTCTGTTTCTGGTAGAATAGTTTTCTCTTTTCTATATAAAAGTCTCATTGTACTCCATTTTAGAATGCTCTATAATATAATTTTTTTTCCTTCACCTTTTTTTATCATGGTATCAGAGCAATACGATCTGTCAATTTGAGAGTCTTTCAACTATTTTTGCAAACTCCGGCGGACAGCCTTCTGCAGTTCGCCCCGTTTGCCCGGCCAATTTATGTACGTTTGTTTCTTTTCGTTCTCTTTATTTCTTCTTGAGTTAGAATTTTGGTCTTTCTTTCCTGCCCGTTCTATATAGTGATCTTCACTTATGCTGAAAGCCACCGCCCACCCTTACTGTTCATAAACTCTAGCTTATCTACTCCTGCTCTTGTTCAGGGACTCCTGCCTCGTTCTTAGTCGCCAGACTTTATCCTGAGACCTTTATGGTCGACAGACCTCTCCCCGGGACTTCTGTTTTATTCTTCATGGTCATTGGAATTCAGACTTCGATTTGTATGTTCTCACATCGTTGGACTCTACATATGGAATTCATCTCAACTGGATCTTACATAGTGCACCTAGTAACAAGACACCGCTCCATACTTAACCTCCAAACTCAAGCTTGTTTGTTCCCTACTAACTTGCATTTGAGGGGGGATGTTAGATGATATATATCAATATAGAAATTACCTTATCGCTATTGTCATTTATCTAGAACATTTTATAGTTCATAACTTATACGGGATATTCTCTTTTCTATTTCTGGTAAGATAGTTTTCTCTTACCTATATAAAGGCCTCATTATACTCGGTTTTAGAATGCTCTGTAATATAATTATCTGCCCACCATGCCACCACATGATAGAAAAGGTGAAGAAAAAGATAACTATATTAGAGGGTATTATAAATTGAGTACAATGAAGCCTTTATATAGGCAAGAGAAAACTATCCTACCAGAAACATAAAAGAGAAACTTATAGAAGTTAGGAGAACTCTAGAATGTTCTTAACATAGGACAATAGGAAAAAGGTAATTTTCATATTAATATATATTATCTAACACCCCCCTCTCACACTCTAGTTGGTAGAGAAGAACGAGCTTGAGTTTGGAGGTTAACTCCTAGAGCGATGTCTTAATACCAACTACATTAAGTGAGACCCAAGTTGTGATGAATTCCATGTGTAGAGTCCGGCGATGCAAGAGCTGAACAGGAGTCTCAAGGTGAAGTACAACAACCATCAAGGTCTTGGGGTGAGGTCCGGCGACTAAGAACAGATCAGGAGTCTTGGGGTGAGGTCCGGCAACCATAAAGTCTCAGGGTGAGATCCGGTGACTAACAACATGGCAGGAGTCTCAGAACGAGGTCCACAGGCTAATAATAGAGCATGAGTCTCAGGGCAAGGTCCGACGACCATAAAAGTCTCAGGGTGAAGTCCGGCGACTAAGAACAGAGTAGAAGTCATAACAAGACATGAGCAGGATCCATTGCAGGAACCGAAGAGAGGCATAGTGACATGTTGGCAACATTGTGATCGATGGAGGGAACATGATCTTATGGCGGTATTGGATTAGGGTTTAGGCGAAAGGAAATCGACAGAGGTAATTAAAGAAGGACTAAAACAATTTTTTTGTGTTTTTTGATTTTTATTTATTTATTTATTTTGCGTGAAAGGGCGGGAAAGAAAGACCAAAATTCTGAACTCAAGAAGAAAAGAAGAGCATGAAAAGAAACAAAAGCATATATGGCCGGGTGAATGGCAGAAGGCCGTCAGTCAGAATTTGCAAAAATTATTGAGAGACTCTCTAACCGGCAAATCGTATGGCTCTGATACCATGATAGAAACGGTGAAGGAAAACATAATTATATTAGGGAGCGTTATAAAATTGAGTACAATGAGGCCTCTATATGTGCAAGAGAAAACTATCCTACCAGAAATAGAAAAGAGAATCATATAGAAGTTGGGAGAACTCTAGAATATTTTAGAAATAAGACAATAGGGAAAATGTAATTGCCATATTAGTATATATCATCTATAAAATGTAACATCTTCTTTCAAAAGAGTAGTTATCTTCTTTAGTGAACCTGGGTGAGCAATTGGTAAAGACCTTTTTCCTAACTTGTTTTGCAAAAGGGCTTTCATAAATAAAAGATCAAGTTGCACCAAAATGGTGAGCAAATACATATAGTTCAAGCGGAAAGAATTAAATCTAAGACATTTTCAATCTCGAGCTCTGATATCATGTTTAAACATGATATACAACCAAAAAGCGTACTCCTAGAAAAGATAAGATAACCGGGTATAAAGTATCAGAAGCAATCCATAGTTTATTTCTAACCGACGTGGGATATAACTTAAGAGCAACTATTTTAGGTATGTGACAAGAACCATACTTTCCTCCACCAAGGTACCTTAGGCTTGTTTATCTGGGAGCATTCCATGTGGGCTTAATAGTGAATTTTCCATACGCCTGATCTGCTTCTTCCATGTTAGGCAAGGAGTGTGCCAAAGGAAATTATTGGAGTTCTGAGAGCTTGAGCTGCCAACTTCCATTGATTATGGAAAAATTTACTTGTGTTAATTGAAATAGCAGCGTCCTAAACAGCGATCCAAAATGGCTGTTAAGAGGGCCACAAGATAGCCAGTTATCCACTCTAGCTCCAATTGCATACTCAGAAGAACAGAAGTTGTAAGCTGAATTGTGCCTGCAAAAGGAAGATGTTTACAAGTCCATGTTGTGACCCTTGTGGTTATCTTAATTTACCAAGCCTCACAGTTCAGTGGTACCCAAGATGATTAAAATGGACTTTTCCAAGAGGGATACCAATCCCTAACTATTAAAGAGTTGCATGATTAATTTTTTCCGATCTTGTTGAGTCTTTTCATTTCCACCTTTTTTTTTCTTTGTGGTAACTAATAATTAATTTATCTAGAGAATGTGAGACCAAAGGTTGAATCAATAATAAGAACAAAGTAATGCCTGAAATAGTATGCATGTCTTTCAAGTCTGCTTCATGTCACTTATATTTGGCTAGTCAAGATAATCCATCTTTACTCCACTTTGTTGTGTTGTGTCAACTCCTATATATATATATATATATATATATATATATATATATATATATATATATATATATATATATATATATATATATATATATATATATATATATATATATATATATATATATATATATATATATATATATATATATATATGGGAGCTGATCCGTTGATAGCGCTAGTAAAATGGGGTATTTTGCTAACGCGATCTGACCGTCCATCCTGAAAGATGGACGGTCCAGATCGCGCCTTTTCCAAAACTGATCCCCGTCCGCCATACTGTCTCGCGGACGGGAGTTTTACCTTTTTGCCCTCCTCCCATGTCCGCGAGACTGTCTCGCGGACGCCTTTCTGTTCCTGACATGTGTCAGGAAAAAGGCGTCCGCGAGACAGTATGGCGGACGATCTCTAGGCTGACACATGTCAGGACCTGTCCTCTCGGTCGCCTATAAAGTCTCGGGCGTGAGCCCCGAGAACTGTCCCCTTGGTATCTGTATGGCATCAACAGTGTCCGCTTTGTGGGAAATCTCCAATGTAGCGGACGGCGTCCCTTCGTCAACTCTCTCCTGCTATAAATATTTAATCAGATCGGGGTATATATATTATTGTAGCGGACGGCGTCCCCTCTCTCGAACATCTAACCCAAGCCGCTACCCCATCTACGGCGACCCACATCTCCGCCGACACCACCGTCCTCCCCTCAACGCCGATCTCGATGGCTTCTGGATCGGAGACCACCTACGCCTACGATTATATTGGCAACTTGCACCTGGTAGGCAAACACTTTTTCAAAGTCATGATGCCGGGATTTGAGCATGAACTTGTAGGCTATCCCTCTTTCTCTTTCTCTTTCTCTGTATTTTCGTGTGTTAAAAGTTTGATCTTTTGTTTTTCTTAACCAAAACTAACCTATTTTTTGTATTTTGTGTTTGGTAGGACATACCGGAAGCATTTACCAATCAATTTACAACAATTCATGATAGTGCAAGATTATATAGCCGCAAGGGGGCATGGCAGGTTGAAATCAAGCTGAAGCCCGGCCGATCCCAAAAAAAGGAATTCGCAGAGGGTTGGAACGTCTTCGTGCGCCAGCATGGCCTCGAACTCGGGGACTTTGTAGTGTTCGAACACCTTGGGTGGTGGGATTTTCAAGTTGTAATCTTTGATCGGAGCGCTTGTGAAAAGCTTTCGTACCCCATTTGTGAACCATAGTTTATTATAATAAAAAAATTTATGTTCTTGTTTATTATGTTTTCAAATTTTTTCTTGCTTAATTGTGCCTTTTTTTGTTGCCTTGATATATTGAGATCGTTGATTGTGAATTGTACATTATTTTTTGGAAAAATTGAGATTGTTGATTCCGTCGCTAAAACAAGTCTTCGGGCGTCAGTTTATTAAAATAGCATTAACCTACTATGTCGCTAAAACAAGTCTTCGGGGCCAATTTATTTCAATTTATTAAAACTGCATTACGGGCGCCAATTTATTCCAATTTATTACATTACGCTACATTGTATAGCTCTCTATATATATAGCGGATATAAGGCCCTCCGCTTAGGCCGGGGTTCGGGAAGGTCGGGAACTAAATGTCTGGTCCGTGCCAAACTAAATGTCTGGTCCGTGCCAACCATTTTCTGCGGTAAGTATATCCGCGATACTATATAGCGGACAGTCTGGTCCGTGCCAACCATTTTCTGCGGGGTATATATCTGCGATACTATATAGCGGACAGTCTATCAGCGTCTGCGGGGCCATCCGCTACATAGTATAGCGGACATAGAGACAACAACCAAAAGAAAAAACTAAGTGTTGGAGAGGTGGAACTAAGTGTAGAAAAAACTAAGTGTTGGAGAGGTGGAACTAAGTGTAGAAAAAACTAAGTGTTGGCGAGGGTATTCTGCGGGGCCGTCCGCTACATAGTATAGCCGACGTAGAGAAGACAACCAAAAAAATTCTGCGGGGCCGTCCGCTACATAGTATAGCGGACGTAGAGGAAACTACCAAAACAACCAAAAGTCTATCGTCCGCAATACTATATAGCGGACGTCTATCGTCCGCAATACTATATAGCGGACGGAAAATATATATTGTCCAACGGACAGCAAATATATATATTCAAACCCAAAAGAAAGTCCTATAACTTCTACACTCTTCTCCGTTCTTCCTACTCACAAATATTCCCAGCGGCGTTGGCAAGCAGATCTGCGCAATTTCTTCATAAGAGCAGCTTTAATACCCCCTAATAGATCACGTAAGTTCACAAAATCAATCCTTTACATGTTTCTAATCTATAGTTGTGATCAATATTGCGTTTTATGCGTGGTTTTGATTATGCATTGAGCATGTGCTAGCGATGATGAGGATTTATATATGTATGTTGTCACGACCCGAACCCACGGGCAGGCCCGCGAGCTAGGCACGTGACCGGCCGCAAACCCTATGGACTCCAACCGAGGGCTTTGCCAGGCCTTACTCGCTAAAACAGCATATAATCTGCAGCGAAAATTAAAACTTCTATAAACTTAAATTATATTTTCATATTTTTATTTGAATACAATACTCATGCTACAACTCCTCATAACTCTAATTTATCAACAACTAAAACTAAACCAACAATCTAAATCTTTAGCGACTCAACCAATACAGACTTCGGAGCTCAGTGCCAAATTGTTCCTTCCTATGCTCGTCACCATCACCTTACTTTCAAACCTGAAATGATAAGTAAGGGATGAGCTTCCACGTGCTCAGTAAGTAACCAATGATTCAACTAGCTGGACCATAGCATGTCAGAAAATAACTCATTTATATTATATCATCATTAAGATATCTAAAAATCATAGATTTGAAAATCATCAGGTAAAACAAAATAGAGTACATTAAACCAAAAAACTGAAGCATAAAATCATTAACGCAAAACTCATGACAACCAGTTCGATTGCAACATTAGCTCAAACGATATGCTGCGGTCAGCGTACAGGCCCCACTGACTAGGGCCCGAAATCCCTCCTCCATCCGGGATAAAATTCTGTGGACGCATGGGCGAACCACGAGCAACAGTACTGTGCATCAACGTACAAGCCCCGTTGACCAGGGCCCGAAATCCAACTTTCCCCCGTGGATATAGGGCACAGCAATCGAGTAAACCAAAAAGACCTTTTGGTTCATCGTAAACACAATCACTCCTCAATTAATTTCAAACCATCCTCACACCCATTTTGACAGTTTTCAAGCTCTTCAATTTTTTCACAAGAACGTCAAATACCAAGGCATCTTACTTGCACTAATCATTTCAAATCCGAGTTCCATAACAATTTCTAAGAAAGATATCATTTACATGTTGGTCCGGTTTTGACGAGAATTAAACCATTAAACACTTTGTTTAGCAAATCAAGTCAGACTAACTAAACATGATTAAAACGGTCAATGCTGATAAACGCCATTTTTTTTTATCAATACATAAACATATACATTTTATAGAAAAATACTAGTTGAATCGAAAGGTCACTTACCTGACGCTACGCATTTCCATATCATCTAGAGCTCCGGAGCGACGATCACGTTACTACCTCTGGCGAACGGAACCGTCAAGACCATTCTTTTTATCTTCATGTTCCCGGTCAAATCCTAGAGTTCACGCTAACAATTCCCTTTTTATTCTCAGAGCCTATGTGTTTCCTTGTCCAAACACATACATGTACATGGTACACCTACACCATGTACACTCACCGTACACAACACACATTATACGCACTACCGTACCCCAAATCACACCGCCATATACACGCCATCACGGCTGTCCCAGTCCAGCCATCGCAAGCATCACCGATAAACCACAACTGTTAACTACAAATCGAACTCGTACTGCCGAAACCCCGTTCCATATTCAATACCACCAAAACCCAACATATCGGTTGCTAGTTTCCACAACTAATCTACCATTATATGTGCCACCTTTCAACAACCCTACAACCAGTACATCACTATTTTCTTTACGATTCCACAACCAAAATCAAAACCACACTACATTCCACATTACGCACACAAAGATATTGTACCCTGTTACATACAGACACACTCTGTGTGTACACAGTTCAAATTCATGCACATACAACACATACTCTCTGCAAACTGCTGCCCACACGCTGCTCAGCACACTTTAACGTGCACATAAACACAACTCATAGGCCTCTACAGACACGCCCTCATATGCCTTCCAGCCTTTGCGGACACACGCCCTTTTTGCACATAAAATATACGTAGCACATATACCACTACAACTGTACAAACAGCTACATACACAGAATCCACATACACCCGCCCGCACATAGTCACCCACACCTCCAAACATACACAACCGTACTCCTCACACAATATACATCTACACAACAGTGGCCCACATGCCTACCCTGCTATATACATTCATTAGACAACAACCAATTGGTTCTTTCTATTTCATCCCCCGCCAACACCCGCATTACACATAACCGTCCACATTACACGCAACATACACCCACCGGTGCACACACACAATTATCCAGATACCAAAACCCCACAGTCATACCCACTACCCCGACAACTACTCCATCCCAATACAAACGCCACACCCTTCTATAATTGAACTGACAGATTGCCTCATCAATCAAAACAAATCCGAAATTCTTTCGACCGCCGGCATATACACCCCATAGTAACTCCAGCACAACCACCGTAAACAATACCACCATACCATTCCAGATACAGTAAGTAGTGTCATGATCATCACTATTTGCCAACGACACAACCACGGACAACCTATTATACACAATCATCCGACAACAATAATACCCACACACGTGACAAACACATACGCTGTACACCCACAGCTGTGCACAAAAACCACCATATTCATTCTATTTTACCACCGCTAACACTGCCGCTAAACGACACCACTGCACACAGCCACCAACACCACAAACTCACAACCAAAAATCCATTTTACCAAAAATTCAGCCCCAACACTATTGTACTGTGACTGACATCAAGATTGGGCCGTCGGCGTGACTGTGAAACAGACGGATAAGAAGGTGTGGTGGTTGGTTTCGTCGTCGTCCCCTCGCCACGATCATCACCGGTTGTACATGCAAATTTGGCCGTGATTAGCGGTGGCAGCAGCTGGATCGAGAACCTGGTAGTGGTGGACTAGTGGCTGCCCTGACACCACCTTCATTGGCCGAGTAATTAACAGAAAATTTTCGTCGCCGAATTTTCTACCGGTGGCCGTTGTGAGTTCCCCCGCCTCCCCTAATCAAGTAAACACAGCCACCCTTGCTTGTGCAGTAGGACAATGCTCTAAGTGGTGGCACTGCCGAAATCGACCATCGGAGAAGTAGACGGCGGCAGCAATTCCACAGTAGCTTGGAGGTGGAGGTGGGCGGTGCCTCAAAAAAGGTAGCAGCGATGTAGGCTGCACTATGGGTATTCGACGCCGGCAACAATGAATGTGGCCAGAAATTTGGGGAGGGAGATGATTGGAGACGACTATTGCGCGGTGATAGCAGCAGGTGTCGGTTGCGACATGGTGGTCGCGGAGGCTTTGGGAGATGATTTTTCGTGAAAACGGCGGCTGGAGTTAATCGCCGGTGACCGTTTGTGCGGCCGACGATGGGGCTGCCATGGTAGAGGCGCCGCCCATTCTAGGGCCGGCTGCCCTCCCTGTCTCTCTCTCCCTCTCTCCGTCCGTCTTCTCCCCTTTTTGTTCTCTTTTCTTTTCTTTTTCTTTTTTTTTTTTGACTTTCTCTCCTGGTTTTCTTTTCTCTTTTTTCTAGGCTTGCCCCTACAATAGTGGTATTTTCATTTGTCACTAATAATACTGCTCAAGCTAATCATCCCTAAGGACTCAAAAGAATATCATTCATAGAATTTGTCGCTAAAGTAATATTAACCGGCTAACCCTAGGTTCGGGATATTACAATATCTCCCCCTTAAAGAAATTAGGTGTTCCCTTCATAGTTGACCTTAATCATGTTGATATCAGATACCCACCGACATAATAATTCAGGTGCTTATACAACTAAATCTATCTAAACGGTTCACAATCAAACTTGGATATAATTTTAAGCGACTTTATAACTACATGCACTCAAAGACCTTAAAGCACAAAGACGCGTGATATGCATTTAATACACTTTAATCCACTGATAATCCGTACCTTGAAACTTTGTGTTATTAGATTCCTGCACTTAATGGTGTCTGATCTCATCCCCCATCATAACATTTAACTTTAAACTCACTTCAATTCACCAACCAAAATACGTCTAACATTTATAATCTTAAATTAGAATCTTCGCCGTTGTAAATGCTATCTCTACATTTCTCCATTTATGCAATTAAATCATCGTTAAACCTTGAAGTCTCACCAAGTGATCAATTTCTAGAGCATCAGATGTATTCATCAAATCAACCATAAGACCAATTCCTATTTAAGTCGTAATGCTAAGCTCCACTTACCAGGTCATCGCTTACACTTTAACACTTGCAGAACTTCGAGAGTTTCCGTAACCTTCCAAAAGTCCCAAGTTTCTACATTCTGAACCAGCCTTGACAACTAGAAAACATTTCTCTGAACCAATCTAATCTAGCTTCACCCAAATGAAGTAAGTTCTCTTAATGGTATGAAACTTTCGAAATGTGAGTCACCATCATCAGTCATAGCCTAAGCAACTTTAAATACTACTCAATGCTATAGAGCTTGAATTATTATTTACACGCTAACGATTCTAGAACCACATGACCCAATGACCTTGATGTTTAATAATTTAGTCCTTATACGAAATACGCATAAATTGAAGACCTATGTTCATAAGATTTTGACTGACGAAATTTCATAATCCCAAATAACCAACCTCAAAAGGAACCCTTCATAACCTCAAGAGACAACATCGTTTACAAAAGTCAAAAGCCGTTTAACATCAAGAGACAACATTCACAATCGTAGTAGCTTTAATAGCCTCCCAAAATACGAGTCAAGAACATCAATAGCAGCTTCAGTAAGGTCCATCGCAACTTCAAACATTTCATTGTACTATAAGACCTGTATTATAACCTAAGATTTTATAATCTAACCAGCCAGATATTATTACTCAACCTCGAAATAGTTATGGCTCAGCTAGTAGGAAGCTCACTGACTAGACTTACTCCACTCCAACTCAACCCGATATTTAAATTTCTAATCATCATACTTCTGCTACACTTTTCAGATAACATACCACAATATATGCTTTCGCACGGTCTACTTAGTAGTGGCAAGTTTAACTTCAAGCCTATGGCGTACTAAGGTATTGAGCAATCATTTCATATGACTTTCACTCTAAAGGATCCCACCTTGAGTTCTAACTATAACTCTTAGCAGCCTAGTCATGACTCTACAGAATCTTATACCTCTTAACACCGCACCACAATTCACGCCTATGAAAATCTAACCTTTAAACTTTTCATGTGAAATTGTAACGCTTAGCTCGAACATATTAGATTGCCATTTATACTCCTCTAGTCGCCAACTTTAAAAGACCCCTTCACCTTTCTAAAGTCCTCAAATATTTCACATAAAAAAAATACTCTTAACTTCGTGGCTCAAATCATAATCATTCTATAGACATAAATACCTTCTTTTTTTTTTTTTTGCTCTGAAAGGATAAAATACTTAATTCCGTCAAAGATGGTGAGCAACTAGTTCTAGTCCTCAATGACATCCTTTTATTCTCTAGGAGTTCACACCTTGAAGTAAGATAGATAAAGTCATGCATGTCAATCAATGTAGGACCCTGGGCTACAAACTAAATCCCAAAATGCACGCTCAAAACATCATTACTCATAACCTCAATTCATCTCTGCCATAGTCCAATATATGCTCATAACTTATACATAGTGAAATGAGGATATAAGATACAAAGTCAAATCCTCGTGTGCATTCAGGCAAAGTCAACCAGTGGCTCTATGCTCTCAGACTAAATTTTGCTCGTCCCATTCGCATATTCCAAATCAAAGTACTACTATATTTACGAAACCTTATTTCAAAAACTTATAAACTCAGAAACCTCACTATAATAGAAATTTTTTTTTTTTTCACTTAGCGCTCTAAAGGTCGCAACTAAGAGCTACGAACTAAGAGCTCCGAGTACAAGCTACAAGTTCCAAGAACTTCAAGAACCCACAGCCTTACATTATCTCTGTCTAGCTATTATGTTAATGTTGTTCTACAACCTAGATTAGGCTTTGGCAACTAGAACCATATATCTCCAGCTTCACCCAATAAAAATGAGTCTTCCTATTGATATCTATAACCTTCGAAACATAAGTCATAATCACCAATAGCAACCTAAAGCAACGTCCCAATAAAATATCATCACTTAGGGTTCTATAACCTAACTAGTGAAATCATTACTAAAACCTCAATATCCCAAGAGCGTAATGCTCTGATACCATTTCTGTCACGACCCGAACCCACGGGCAGGCCCGCGAGCTAGGCACGTGACCGGCCGCAAACCCTATGGACTCCAACCGAGGGCTTTGCCAGGCCTTACTCGCTAAAACAGCATATAATCTGCAGCGGAAATTAAAACTTCTATAAACTTAAATTATATTTTCATATTTTTATTTGAATACAATACTCATGCTACAACTCCTCATAACTCTAATTTATCAACAACTAAAACTAAACCAACAATCTAAATCTTTAGCGACTCAACCAATACAGACTTCGGAGCTCAGTGCCAAATTGTTCCTTCCTATGCTCGTCACCATCACCTTACTTTCAAACCTGAAATGATAAGTAAGGGATGAGCTTCCACGTGCTCAGTAAGTAACCAATGATTCAACTAGCTGGACCATAGCATGTCAGAAAATAACTCATTTATATTATAGCATCATTAAGATATCTAAAAATCATAGATTTGAAAATCATCAGGTAAAACAAAATAGAGTACATTAAACCAAAAACTGAAGCATAAAATCATTAACGCAAAACTCATGACAACCAGTTCGATTGCAACATTAGCTCAAACGATATGCTGCGGTCAGCGTACAGGCCCCACTGACTAGGGCCCGAAATCCCTCCTCCATCCGGGATAAAATTCTGTGGACGCATGGGCGAACCACGAGCAACAGTACTGTGCATCAACGTACAAGCCCCGTTGACCAGGGCCCGAAATCCAACTTTCCCCCGTGGATATAGGGCACAGCAATCGAGTAAACCAAAAAGACCTTTTGGTTCATCGTAAACACAATCACTCCTCAATTAATTTCAAACCATCCTCACACCCATTTTGACAGTTTTCAAGCTCTTCAATTTTTTCACAAGAACGTCAAATACCAAGGCATCTTACTTGCACTAATCATTTCAAATCCGAGTTCCATAACAATTTCTAAGAAAGATATCATTTACATGTTGGTCCGGTTTTGACGAGAATTAAACCATTAAACACTTTGTTTAGCAAATCAAGTCAGACTAACTAAACATGATTAAAACGGTCAATGCTGATAAACGCCATTTTTTTTTATCAATACATAAACATATACATTTTATAGAAAAATACTAGTTGAATCGAAAGGTCACTTACCTGACGCTACGCATTTCCATATCATCTAGAGCTCCGGAGCGACGATCACGTTACTACCTCTGGCGAACGGAACCGTCAAGACCATTCTTTTTATCTTCATGTTCCCGGTCAAATCCTAGAGTTCACGCTAACAATTCCCTTTTTATTCTCAGAGCCTATGTGTTTCCTTGTCCAAACACATACATGTACATGGTACACCTACACCATGTACACTCACCGTACACAACACACATTATACGCACTACCGTACCCCAAATCACACCGCCATATACACGCCATCACGGCTGTCCCAGTCCAGCCATCGCAAGCATCACCGATAAACCACAACTGTTAACTACAAATCGAACTCGTACTGCCGAAACCCCGTTCCATATTCAATACCACCAAAACCCAACATATCGGTTGCTAGTTTCCACAACTAATCTACCATTATATGTGCCACCTTTCAACAACCCTACAACCAGTACATCACTATTTTCTTTACGATTCCACAACCAAAATCAAAACCACACTACATTCCACATTACGCACACAAAGATATTGTACCCTGTTACATACAGACACACTCTGTGTGTACACAGTTCAAATTCATGCACATACAACACATACTCTCTGCAAACTGCTGCCCACACGCTGCTCAGCACACTTTAACGTGCACATAAACACAACTCATAGGCCTCTACAGACACGCCCTCATATGCCTTCCAGCCTTTGCGGACACACGCCCTTTTTGCACATAAAATATACGTAGCACATATACCACTACAACTGTACAAACAGCTACATACACAGAATCCACATACACCCGCCCGCACATAGTCACCCACACCTCCAAACATACACAACCGTACTCCTCACACAATATACATCTACACAACAGTGGCCCACATGCCTACCCTGCTATATACATTCATTAGACAACAACCAATTGGTTCTTTCTATTTCATCCCCCGCCAACACCCGCATTACACATAACCGTCCACATTACACGCAACATACACCCACCGGTGCACACACACAATTATCCAGATACCAAAACCCCACAGTCATACCCACTACCCCGACAACTACTCCATCCCAATACAAACGCCACACCCTTCTATAATTGAACTGACAGATTGCCTCATCAATCAAAACAAATCCGAAATTCTTTCGACCGCCGGCATATACACCCCATAGTAACTCCAGCACAACCACCGTAAACAATACCACCATACCATTCCAGATACAGTAAGTAGTGTCATGATCATCACTATTTGCCAACGACACAACCACGGACAACCTATTATACACAATCATCCGACAACAATAATACCCACACACGTGACAAACACATACGCTGTACACCCACAGCTGTGCACAAAAACCACCATATTCATTCTATTTTACCACCGCTAACACTGCCGCTAAACGACACCACTGCACACAGCCACCAACACCACAAACTCACAACCAAAAATCCATTTTACCAAAAATTCAGCCCCAACACTATTGTACTGTGACTGACATCAAGATTGGGCCGTCGGCGTGACTGTGAAACAGACGGATAAGAAGGTGTGGTGGTTGGTTTCGTCGTCGTCCCCTCGCCACGATCATCACCGGTTGTACATGCAAATTTGGCCGTGATTAGCGGTGGCAGCAGCTGGATCGAGAACCTGGTAGTGGTGGACTAGTGGCTGCCCTGACACCACCTTCATTGGCCGAGTAATTAACAGAAAATTTTCGTCGCCGAATTTTCTACCGGTGGCCGTTGTGAGTTCCCCCGCCTCCCCTAATCAAGTAAACACAGCCACCCTTGCTTGTGCAGTAGGACAATGCTCTAAGTGGTGGCACTGCCGAAATCGACCATCGGAGAAGTAGACGGCGGCAGCAATTCCACAGTAGCTTGGAGGTGGAGGTGGGCGGTGCCTCAAAAAAAGGTAGCAGCGATGTAGGCTGCACTATGGGTATTCGACGCCGGCAACAATGAATGTGGCCAGAAATTTGGGGAGGGAGATGATTGGAGACGACTATTGCGCGGTGATAGCAGCAGGTGTCGGTTGCGACATGGTGGTCGCGGAGGCTTTGGGAGATGATTTTTCGTGAAAACGGCGGCTGGAGTTAATCGCCGGTGACCGTTTGTGCGGCCGACGATGGGGCTGCCATGGTAGAGGCGCCGCCCATTCTAGGGCCGGCTGCCCTCCCTGTCTCTCTCTCCCTCTCTCCGTCCGTCTTCTCCCCTTTTTGTTCTCTTTTCTTTTCTTTTTCTTTTTTTTTTTTTGACTTTCTCTCCTGGTTTTCTTTTCTCTTTTTTTTTCTAGGCTTGCCCCTACAATAGTGGTATTTTCATTTGTCACTAATAATACTGCTCAAGCTAATCATCCCTAAGGACTCAAAAGAATATCATTCATAGAATTTGTCGCTAAAGTAATATTAACCGGCTAACCCTAGGTTCGGGATATTACATATGTATTTGTTCATGTGCTAGCGTTTGTAAAATCCGATTCCATAGTTTCAGTTGCAAAAAATGGAATTTATCCCTGGACTAGAAGATCCATCCGTGTTATACGACCAAGCCAACCATATCAGTACGCTCATATGGGATGGTGGAGTAAGATACATTATTTATCAACTTTCTTATTATTACGAACGTTGTTTTACCGTTCATTT